>CM070785.1:76254662-76283363 GCA_036346955.1 Dipus sagitta
TTTTAATACTCCTTCTCCATTGTGTGCACTTAGTGTTTCCCTGTCAAATGGTGTTTGGAGATTCTTTTTGGTATTATGTGTGAATCATTATGAAAAGTCTCCCATATCTGGATGGCCATATCTGGAAAATTTTCTTTTGTGATCTTATTGAATACATTCTCTATACCTTTAGTTTGTGCTGCTCATATTCTTCTGTGCCCAGGATTCACAATTTCAACTTTTTAAATTTATTATGCTTGCAGTATATATATATGATATATATATATATATATATATGTGTATATATATATATATATATTACATAGGTTACAGTCTTGTATCCCTTCACCCCCAGTCTCCATTACCTGAAGGCCCTCTTCAGTAGTATCCTTGGTGTTCACTGTGGGGTAATTAGGGCCTCTGTCAGTCTGTGGCCGGAGGCTGTGCCTCAGGGTATTTCTACCCCCCCCCACCCCGGCTCTTACAGTCTTTGTGCATCCTCTTCCACAACAGTCCCTGAGCCTTGGCGGGAGTGTTAGCAGTTTGTTAATAGTGTTGAGTTCTCTGTAGACTCTGTATTTCTGTTGTGAAGTATTTCAGTTCTCCACCACGTTTGTTGCTATTTCCCTGGAGGTAATTGTCAGTCTATCATTGGGAGCAATATTCATGTAGCTGCTTCCTCTGCAGTTTCTTCTGGATCCTGGTGACTATGGTGTAGGTGGCCCATCTCATGATGAGCAGTTGGCTATCTTTTCTGGCCAAAGTGATGGATCTTGGAACTTCCCAGTATTCTCTGCCATCTGTAAAATAAAGCAGATTTTCCAAGGAAGCATGAGAGCAGCTCTGGTTAAGAGTGTTAGGCATATAATTTTGAGAGAAATTTTGATGAGGATACACACTCAAGATGTCTAGAGAACAACGGGGTCTTCTCTCTGGCTGTTGTGAGCTTCTGCCTGTGGGATGCTGTCTTGGTTCCTAGTACCACTTCTCTCCCACTGAGCAGGCCTCAGGTCCAATTGGAGGGCAGTTGCTTATCCACAGAGGCTGTGTGCCACTACTGCACAAGTGTGTATTTCTTGTTCAGTTGGTGGTGGCCATTGTGACTCAGTAGCTCCCATAGTACTTTCCAGTGACATGAGGTTTGCAAGGAGAGGATTTTCTTTGCTCTGTGCTACCATTGGTCTCTGGGTGTCCTAAGATGGCAGCCTGTGGTCTCTTTAGCATTTGGTCCAGACTTTTTAAGCACTGTTGGATGAGCAAGTGCTTGGCAATTGTTAACACCGTTTTGGGGATCTCAATGTTTCCCAGGCCAACTACTCACTGTGGGGAGTAACCCAGTTTCAGTCCCGAGATTCACCAGCCAGAGACAGTGATTTTAGGATAAGGGTTCTTCACCTTCTATGGGCGTATCAGTCTGGTCTGACTGCCTCCCTTAGCTGGGTACTTACTGTACCAACTACTATAGCCCTTAGTTTTGTGTATTTGCTCTCCACACACCCCCATTTCCTCCAAACCCTTCCACTATCCCCCCATATTCTTTCCCTAAACTAGGTTTTCTGGTAATCCCTCCTCTACTCCCACTCTCTCTTCACTTTTTCCTTGTCTATAGTTTCTTCCTTATTTCATTTAGCTGTTTACTTATATTGTTTTCATATTTGTTGATGTGCTTCTTCATGTCCTTTTTGATATTGTTGACTGTTGTTATCATTTTTTTTTTTATTATTATTCAGTTCTGTAATCAGCAAATACAGTCAGTTTGGTACCATTATTAGGCTCATCTGTGACCTACACCCTCCCCTTGGCCCCTCGTTGTTGAGGTATACAGGTCTTGCATTGTGGAGTTAGCCCACAGTTATGGGTAAGCTAAATGTCTCTGCATATCATGACCCAACATGTGACTCTGACATTCTTTCCGCCCCCTCTTCCGCAAAATTTCCCTGAGCCATGTTGGGTTCATTTTTGGTCTGCTTCAGTGATGAGGTGTTGGGGGCCTCTGAGGCTCTGGCTCTCTGATTTGGTGGGAGTTGATTTTTCTCTGTGCTGATCTCCTTCCCCCTTGTGCTGGTGTCCGGTTCATCAGGAAAATAGCCCCCTTGCTTGTTTCTCCAATTTTTCTTAGTTTCAGCCAGGGCCCTTTTGAGGTATGATGGGGTGGCTCTCTCCTTAGGATCTACATCTATCTGAAAAAGAGAAGTAGATGCTCCAACGGAGAGTAAGTTAGCACCAGGACAAATGAGATAACCCTTACTTTTTTTTTTTTTATATAGAGGATTTAATAGGTGTAGGCCCTCTTGTAGCCCACAATTGATGGTAGCTTGATATTGGAGAGTGGACTTATGTTTGGATATGGTTCTGACTTGTTTCCCAGCTCCAGCTATGGGTCCCATACCAGTGAGGGGATCAGTTAGCCAAATTGAGAGCAGTTGGTTCCCCACCATGGCTGTGTGCCACCACTGCACTTGTGTGGGCATCACAACAAGTTATTTGCTGCTAAGTAGGTTAGACCATGCATTGCTTCGGTAGATATTGGTCATTTTCCCCCAGTCGCCCATGTAGCACCTTCTGGCACTGGACGCGCTGACTGTCTGGGGACTGACTCTCATCCAACTTCCAGCCATGCCATTATAATTTGCATGTCAATCACATAAGGTATCTTCAGCAGTAGGGTCTTACCACTAACCTTTGGTGGGTCATCAAGTACTCTGACAGAAATCTGTCTGTCTTTTAGGAAACCTTGTAGGTCTCTCTGATCAAAAGCTCATTGTGGATGATAGCCCCATGCTGGATCTTGGAGTTACAGGTCAGTGCCCACTAAGAAAATGAGGAAAAAGATAACTAATATACAAGAGTTAGAGATAAGAGAGAGAGAGACAGGGAGAGGGGAAGTGAGGGAGGGAAGATGTAGGAGATTAAGGTTAGTCTTAATCTTACCCTCTCCAGTGTCTTGTGGTTCAGGTGTTCCCTGTAAGGGCCTGGTGAAGGATCAGCCATTTGGTCTGTCTTTTAGTAAGTAGAAGATTATGGCACCATTGCCATTTGGGTCTAGATTTGTGTTTCCCACCCCTTTGATGCCCTCCCCTCCCTCCCCTTCCATCCTAGTGTCTAATCTAGGAGATGCTTGCTGGGTATGTAAGGTATCTTCGGTAGATTCAGGTTAGGTGCTGTAGATGAGTGAGACTATGTGGCGATTTTTTTTCTGTGATTGGGAAAGTTCACTGAGAATGATCTGTTCCAGGTTCAACCATTTTTCCTCAAATTTCATTGTGTCATTTTTTCTTACTTCTGTATAGAATTCCATTGTGTAGATATACCACATCTTAGTTATCCATTCTTCTAGTGATGGACATCTGGGTTGATTCATTTTTATGAATTCTTATTTAGGATTTGATCTAGTCCATTTTTGCTATAATACACTGCCATTGAATTGTTAATTTTTGGATTACTCAAGTGCCTTGAGTTTTCATCCTTCATTTGTTCTTATCAGGTTCGCATATCGTTATTGGGACATTTGTTTGATTTTATAATTCACTGGTTAATGTATTTGCTATATTCAAATGGGTGTAGGTCATGTTATGGTTGAGTTGTAGTTTCACCCCACTGGGTCTGGGATAGTTCAGTAGTTCACCCTTCAGCTTACATGCTGAAGGTACCAGATGTGATCTAAGAATGGCTTGGAGAGGAGGCTACAGCTCACATGCGGAAGATGTCACACATGACCTCCAGCACTGCTCAGAGAGGAGGCCATGACTGCAGAAGGATGAAGCACAGGGACAGGTATGCTGTGAATATACAAGAATAACCAGTTAAGTTGTCAACCCTCAGCATCAACACATTTTAGGGATGCATAGAAAGATGTGTATTTAGATATTAGTTACTAAGGGTGGGGATGAAAAGTAGATAAGCAGAGTAAGACCAGCAGTAATTATTAAGCAATAGAGAGAAATAGAAGAGGGGAATGTAGACAGAATGGAGGAAATAAAGAAAGGAGGACACAGCCAGCCCTACCTAACAGTAGAATGAGAGAGAGAGAGAGAGAGAGAGAGAGAGAGAGAGAGAGAAGTATAAAATGCTTTCAGGCAACATACTACAATCCTGGGATTGGGGTGATGGCCCAGCTCATAAAAAACTTTCCATGTAAGCATGAGGACCTGAGTTCAGAGCACCCACACTCAAGTAAAAAGCAGGTGTGGTGGTGCATGCCTGTACCCAGTGCCATGGAGGTGGAGACAGGAACGTCCCTGAGACTTGCTGTCATCTATCTTATCTAGCTGAATCAGTGAGCTCTAGGTGCAGTGAAAGACCCTGTTTCAAAAACTAAGTTGGGATTGACTGAGAAAAACACATAAGGTTGACCTATGGTCTCTACATATACCCAAGTATGTGCATACACATGTGTACCCCATGCAGATGAACATGCACACACAAATGCATGCACACTATACGTACATATACATGTAAAATAACAACAATCCCAGCACCTGTGAGGCTGAGCCAGGGAGGCCATAGGCCAAATTTGGTACTGTGGGAGAAACTGTCTCAGAAAGAAAGACTGGGAGAACAAGAACAGGGGAGGACTAACCTGGGGAGAATGAGAGCAGGGTGGACTAAACGGGTCCACAAAATAGGATATGCCTTTATTTCACGTTTAATTTTTTTGACAATTTCCTACAACATATTTTCACTATATTCACCCCCTTATCCTTTCTAGATCCTCTTCATACCAAACCCTTTCTTCCAAACTAGTCCCTATTTACTTTCGTTCTATTTTTGTGACCAGATGGTTTCACTAATGTTGTCTGCACGAGCATGAGCTGGGGGTTATTTACTGGAACACGGGTTATTTGCTAGTGGCTACATCACTGAGGAACGTGACTTCCCTCCACCCCCTGTGTAATCACAAACTGTCTATATCTCTTCAGGGAGGGGCTGGAATCTGTTTCCCTCTCCTGTTCCATGACAGAATGCCGATGGGCCCAAAACTTGGATACTAAATAAGAAGGAAGTATAAAAATGAAGAAAAGAGGGATATGAGAATGCTTAGTGGCTAAAGGCACTTGCTTGCAAAGCTTGATGATCCAGGGTAGATTCCCCAGTGCCCACTTCATGCTAGATTCACAAAGTAGCACATAAGTCTGGAGTTTGGAGTGACAGAACACCTTGGTGTGCACTTGTCAAAATTCAGATTTAACCAGTATCAACTGGCCTGTACAAAAGTCCTATGGTAAGACAAGAGCAAAAAGACAAAAAAGTAAAACAGGTAGTGAAATAAATATAGGAAATTAAAAAGAGGTAAAGCAGCTGGAGGGATTGCTTACTGGTTGAGGCACTTGCCTGCAAAGTCAAATGACCCAGGTATGATTCCCCAAGATCAACCTAAGACAGATTCACAAGGTGGCACATGTGTCAGGAGTTAATTTGTAGTGGCTGGAGACCCTGACACTCCCACTATCTTTCTCAATAAATAAAACAAAAATAAAAAAAAAATGAGATGAAGGCAGGTTGTGGTAGTGCATGTTTTTAATCTCAGCACTCAGGAGGTTTAGACAGGAAAATATCTGTGAATTCAAGGCCACCCTGAGCTTACATAGTGAACTCCAGGTCAGCCTGGGCTACAGTGAGACCCTACCTTAGAAAAATAAAGAGATAAAGGAGACCAAGTTCATGTTTTCCTCTGAAGGATTCATTTGCTGGGATGGGATAGATCTGGGATCTATATCGCTTTCTTCTGTAGCTTTTGGGATCACATATTGTGATAGAACAGACCTCTGTGGTCTCTCAATGCTCTCTATATTATTTCCCCTGCAACCAGAGGGTGTGGTTTCTGCCTCACTCAGGGATTTTTTTACTCTGCCTTTCTATCTTCAGGTATTTCATCCAGCTGCCAGAAATATTTCCACCAGCCCACCTACCCCAAGAAGGGGCTGGAATTTGTATCCCTCTCCTATACATGATGGAATTCAGATTGAATTCTGATGGAGTTCCTCAGACCCTGGCACCTTTAACCACGCGCCACTGCTGGTCCTACTTCTGGGAAACTAGTGACTTTCACTCCTGTGTATCACTCAGACCATTGTCCACTGTGTGGAACACTTCTTGAATCCGACAAAAAATGTCCCTCTCCTTTATGACTGGGACTGTGTTTCAGTGGGTGGAACCTTTTCCGCGCATTCAGAAACCCTGGGTTTCATTCCCAGCGTCTCACAAACCTGGCATTGTGGTGCATGTCTGTCATCCCAGCACTTGGGAGGTAGAAACAGGAGGATCAGAACTTCAAGATGATCCTCAAATATGTAGCGAGTGTGAGGCCAATCTGGGCTATCTTTGTCCCTGTCATACATGACTAATTTCACTGTATCTAGAGGACATCTGCAGGCCAGTTTCCAGAGTACAATCACCTGACACTTGCCCTGGGTATCTAGACTGGGTTGTGAAATGAGTGTGTTTGCCTAGAGCCACCTAGCTACAGACTCAGGAGGGATTCTCACTATTTGCCCAGTCCAAAAGTCCAGAACAGGTGAGGAATTTCCCACAGCTGAATATTATCCCATCCTAGGATTCCTGACAGGATATTCCTACACCTTAACATTATGCCATCCCAGGATTCATGACAGGATTTTCCCACACCTGAATATTACACCATTCTAGTATTGCTGACAGGATTTTACTACATCTGAATATTTTGCCATCCTAGGATTCCTGACAGGATATCCCCATATATGAATATTATGCCATATCAGGATTCCTGAAAGGATTTTACCACATCTGAATATTATGTCATCTTATGATTCATGGCAGAATTTCCCCACAGCTGAATATTATGCCAACCCCGGATTCCTGACAGGTTTTCCCCATACCTGAATATTATGCCATCCTATGATTCCTTACAGGATTTCTCCACACCTGAATATTATTGCAACCCAGGATTCTTGAGATGATTTTCCTACACCTGAATATTATGCCAAACCCAGGATTAATGACAGTATTTTTCCACACTTGAATATAACATTACCCTAGGATTCCTCACAGGATTACTACACCTTAATATTATGTCACCTCAGAATTCCTGACAAGATTTTCCTATACGTGATTATTATGCTATCCCAGGATTCCTGACAGGATTTTCCTACACTTGAATATTATATTATCCCAGGATTCCTGACAGGATTTTTCCTACACTTGAATATTATATTATCCCTGGATTCCTGACAGGATTTTTCCTACACTTCAATATTATATTATCCCAGGATTCCTGACAGGAGTTTCCCTATCTGAATATTATGCCATCCCAGGATTCCTTACTGCCTGTACTTCAGATCTGTCCACTGATAAGTCCCCATTTGTGGTTTGTAGCTTTTATTTTATTTTATTTTTTCTGTTGCTCTTTGCCTTTCTCTACCACATGACTTCCCCCTTTTCTTTAAAAAATTAAAAAGAATTTTTATGTGTTTTTGATTTTTTTTGTATATAATTACTTTGATCATGTTCACTCCATTAACCCGTTTCCTCCCCATCCCACTACTGATGAACTGTTCTTCTTTCCATGTCCCTCTCCTACCTTCATGTCTTCTTTTTATGGTCCATTAAGCTCATTAGGGCTGACATTACCACAAGTTGGGTAGGGACAGCTTGGTTTAATTGATTGGCCCTAAACTCTAATTCTGCTCTGTTGCATTTAGGTTCACCTTGCTGGCAGAAATCACCCAACCAAGAGCAGCTTTTGGGGAAAAAAGTGTGTATTTGGGCTGACAGGCTCGAGGGGAAGCTAGATGACGGTAGGGTAAAACAATGGCATGAGCAGAGGGTGGACATCACCCTGGTCCACATAAGGTGGGCAACAGGAACAGGAGAATGTTCCAAACACTAGCAAGGGGGAGTTGGCTTTCATACCCATAAGCTCACCCCCAACAATACACTGCCTCCAGGAGGCTTTAATTTCCAATTGCCATCAGCTGGGAATCTAGCATTCAGAACACCTAAGTTTATAGGGGACATCTGAATTCTTTTGGTACTGAAATTGAAGTGTGGTGGAGGTTTTGAGGGTCTGGTTGGTTTTACTCTGGACATGCAGTGAACACTGCCTGCATGGGAGTGAGCTCGTGGATCAGTCTCTTTGGATCTGTCCACTTTCTTCCTTTCTTATTTTTCTGGAATTACAAAACTGACAACTTCCACATTTACAGACAATAAACCAGGGTAATCGCCCCCCCCCCCACCCAATTTTCCCTTTGCAACTCCACTCTCCATCATACCCCTCCCCCTTCTCAATCAGTCTCTCTTTTATTTTGATGTCATCATCTTTTCCTCCTTTTATGATAGTGTTGTGTAGGTAGTGTCAGGCACTGTGAGTTCCAGGATATCCAGGCCATTTTGTGTCTGGAAGAGTGCATTGTCAGGAGTCCTACCCATACTTTCGCTCTTACATTCTTTCTGCCACCTCTTCCACAACAGACCATGAGCCTTGTTTCAGTGCTGAACACTCCTCTGTCACTTCTTCTCAGCACCATCATGCTTTCTGTATCATCCCAAGGTCACTGCCATCTGAAGAGAAACTTCTCTAACCAAAAGTGAGAGTAACACTAATATATGGATATGACCATTATGAGAAGAACTTACCAGGCAGTTTGGTGTGCATAGTACATACATTTACCCAGACACCACTAGTAGTTATACCCCTAGGGCTAATGACTTCCCCTGTCATAGGTTTTCAGTATCAGGGCTGTATTCCCTCCTGTGGAGATTGCCTCTAGTCCAATTAGAGAGCAGTTAGGTTCCTCCATAACAAACATGCTACTATTGCATCCGTTGGCTCATTTGGCATGGATGTCCAAATTTAAACTTGTAGTGTGCACTGTTGTTTATACCCATTGGTGATTTCTCTCTCTCTCATGGAACTGCATGCAGTGTAGTTTTTTTCCAACTTTCTGTCAGCTGGTCTACAAGGAGGAGGTTTTCAGCTCAGCTCTAGCAGGATTTCTCAGTAACCTTGCAGCCCAAGTATGTGCAGTTTTCAGCAATAGGGTCTTATCATCTATTCCTGGTGGAAACCAAGAGCCTTGTCAATGGCCTGTAATGTTTTGGGGAGTATTAGGGACCTCCTTTGCCAACAATGCATAGGAAGGTATCCTGTTCCTAGAACTGAAAATTTTCTAGTAATAATCTATGACTTCTCGATGCATGCCATTGTCTAAAGATTTAGGTTTCCATATGAGTTATTCATACCCTCAGAGATTTTGATTAGCCCTCTCCCTCCTTCTTCTTTACTCAATCATTTCCCCTGACCTCACTTAGGTCTTGCCACCTCCAGTAGTTTGTTCTTGTACTTATATATACAATACCATCCTCTTAATTCTGCCCTCTTCCCTCACTTTCTATTCCCTTTATATCAACTTTCTAGCTTACTGGCCTCTGTTATTGAGTTTTATTCCAACTCATATAATGGTCCAAACAATTGTAGTTAGGAACCACATATGAAAGAGAACATGTGATGTTTGGATTTCTGGGCCTGGGTTACCTCACTAAGTATAATCCTTCCCAGATTCATCTATTTGCCTGCAAATTTCATAATTTCACTTTTATTTCATAAATTAATTTATTTCATAAATTAATCTTTACCACTAAAGAGAACTCCAGTGTATAAAGGTACCACATCTTCATTATCCACTTATCAGTTGAGGGACATCTAGGCTTGTTCCATTTCGTAGATATTGTGAATAGAGCAGCAATAAACATGGTTGAGCAACTGTCTCTAAGGTAGTCAGATGAGTCCTTAGGATATATGCATGGCAGTGCTATAGCTGGGTCATGTGGTAGATCTATTTTTAGCTGTCTCAGAAACTTCCACACTGATTTCCACAATGGCTGGACCAGATTGCATTCCCACCAAAAGTGTAGAAAGGTTCCTTTCTTTCAGCATCCTCACCAGCATTTATTGTCGATTGTTTTTTGATGATAACCATTTTGACAATAGTGAGATGGATGGAATCTCATAGTAGCTTTAATTTGCATTTCCTTGATGGCTAAGGATGTAGAACATTTTTTAGATATTTATATGCTGTCGGGAACTGCAGCTGCTCTCTGACCTTGGGAGCTGCAGGTGGTCTCTAATCCTCTAATCTCTTAATACAAAGGCCTTATCGATAAGGCGCCTGATCCTATGCATTGTTTAGTATACAGTATAGATAGAGTAAGCACCTGATCCTAAAGCATTGTTTAGTATACATCCTGGGTGGAGCGGCCACCTGATAGAGGGATTAACATACGACCCTGGTGATACTGACCTTAGGCATGTAAGCATTGTCAAACAAGTTCTATGTTCTAGATATAAGCTATGTCTGCCTGAATAAACTTGAGCCTTGATCAGAACTTGTCTTGGCTCCATTCCTTGTGTTCTTGTCTCAGGTTCATTCCCACTCCCTCCTTTGAGGCCTGTTTCGACTTGTGCTGCAGGCCGGCACAATATGCCATATGTATTTCTTCTTTTAAGAACTCTCTATTTAATTCCATAGCCCATTTATAATTGGATTGTTTGATTTCTTATTATTCAGTTCTTTGATTTCTTTGTATATCCTTGACATTAATCTCTGTCAGATGCATAGCTGGCAAAGATCTTCTCCCATTTTGTAGGTTGCCTCTGCTCTATTCCCAGTGTATTTGCTGTACAAAAGCTTTGTAATTTCATAAGTTCTCAGTGGTTGATTAGTGACATTGTTTTCTTCCTTTCTTTCATTTTTGACTGTATTCATTTAAGTAAATGTTAAGTTGTTAACATCATTTTAAAACAACTTTATTTATAGAATGCATTTTGAACGCATTCAACCACAGTACCTTTTCTACTTTCTTTTCCACTTTTGCCAGATCCCTTCATTTCCATACTGGTCGCCCTCATATTTCATGTCTTTCTTAGTGACCCACACATTAGCATTGTTTCCATGAGCGTGGGAGGGGATATTTACAGGAGCATATGCAATTTACCTGTGGGTACACCACTGAAGAGAATGTCTTCCTTCCCCCAGCAAATATTACCTGCCATAACTTCTCAGGGATGGGCAAGCTCTCTTTCCTCCTGAGCCATCTCCTGAGACCTGAAATCAACTTTTTAAATACCATATATACCTTAGATCATATGGTACTTGTATTTTCTTCCTGACTTATTTTACATATCATGATGTCTTCTGAGTTCATTCATATTATTGAAAACACTAATAATTTTGGAAAACATAGCACACAGACACTGGATCTTTTCTTTCCAACTTAGTCCTTTTCAATTTTGGTGACTTTTTGCTCTTCTCCATCATCCATGACATGTTGACACTTCCTACATTGTACAGGTCTTGTGTACGTAATGACAGCTGCTGTGAGGTCATCAATGCAGTGGCCACTGCATGTCTGGAAGGCAGCATTCCAGAGCACTCCTCTCCATTCTCTGGCTCTTACATTATTTCTTCCACCTCTTCCGCTGTGTTTTATGAGCCTTGGAGGATGGGATAGTGGTGTCTTATTTAGCAATGTGGTACGGGTATCTCTTTGGCACTGAGCACTAAATAATAGTCACTTATGGTCATAACTTTGATGAGTTTTGCATCTCTGCAGAAGTCACTTCCACCTGAAAATAGAAGCTTCTCTGGCTAAAGATGACAGCAATATTAATCTATGGGCATAAACATGAAGCAATTTGATGGCCACAACATATCCATTTAACCAAACAACATGTGTACCTCCACTCCCATCAGGATCTATGACCTTCCTTGCTATAGGGCTTTGTCTGAGTGAGCCTCAAGCCTTATCAGAGAGAAGTCGGTTTCTACAGCACCTATGCTATGCAGTTGGGAGTTGATAGTTGGAATGTGGACTCTAGTCATAGTGCACTCTTATCTTCAGGGACTTAGTATTTTCTTCTTTCACAGACTTTCATGACTATCTCAATGAAGAATCTGCTTTACACACAGAAATCAATGGCAAGGCATTCTGGGAAGTGTAGTTTGTAGATGTTCAGCCTCAATAACATGGAAGTGGTGGATGTACCTAGTGTGGGCATGAGTGCTGAGGCGTGTCAGTGGATGTCTAAGGAGCACGGACAACATGCAGAGCATGATGAGTTTCAGGAGAAAAGCCTCTGAGACTGTGCTGCCAACCCAAAGTGGTCTGGGTAACTTTTACCTGCCCAGGGCAAGGAGTGGTTTTGATACTTTTGAAGCCAACAGTGTATCTTCTTCCTAACAGATGGAGTTCTCCTTGTACATCATTAGCCAGATGGGGACCATCATCTCCCTGCTGTGCCTGGTCTTGACCATTGCCACCTTCCTGCTATGTCGCGCCATCCAGAATCACAACACCTACCTCCACCTCCATCTATGCATATGTCTCTTCTTGGCCAAGCTTCTCTTCCTCACGGGTATAGACAAGACTGACCACCAGGTTAGACTCCTTTGTAATGTTCTCCTACCAAGCCTCTTCATCTGTCCATTCTCCTCTGCTCACTTCTATCTCTCTCCTTTCCCCAGGGCTATTGCCCATGCTCTATTCTCCTCCCTAATGTCTCTCCTAGTTGACTTCTTTTTGTGGCAAGTGTCATTTTATAATCAGTTCCTTGGGGCTAGAAAGATGACTCAGTGGATAAAATGCTAGCCATGACATGTGTGCATCCATATTCACAAACATGAGCACACACACATACGTACACACACCAAAAAATAATAAAATCAATTCCTGATCATGTTATGAATTGTTTCAGTTCCTCCTTTTTCTCAGTTAACCAATCAGTGTTTCTCATTTATAGTAATTTCTGCTCAAGAGACACTTGTCAATATCTAGAGACAGTTTGGATGATCATGCCTCTGGGATGATGTTACTGGCATCAAGTGGACAGAGGTCATGGATAGTGCTGACCATTGCCCATTGTGTAGCACAGCCTCCCTCCCACAGTATTAACAATGAGTAGTGATATGTCAGAGGGAATGGGGAGATGGCTCAGTGGGTAAAGTGCTTGCCATGCAAGTATGAAGACCTGGTTCATATCTCCAACACCCATGTAAAAATCTGGGAATAGTGGTTCGTGTCTGTAATCCCAGTGCTATGCGACACAGCAGGAGGATCTCTTTCTAGCTAGTCCAGCTGAACTTGTGTGTTCCAGGTTCACTGAGAGTCTTATATTCAATACATAAGGTGGAGAGCAACTGAGGAAGACACCTGACATTGACCTCTGGCCTCCCCTTGCATGCACACACACGTCCAGACATTGCCACACACAAGTGCACCCACACACTCCTACTACCTCTGCCTCCCAAAGCTGGGATTGAAGGCGTGCACCACCATGTCCGCTTCTGCTAGAACATTGCTTACTGCTCTTTTAGTCACTTTGCTTGGGTTGGAGAGCTGGCTCAGGGTTTAAAGCACTTGTTTGTAAAGCGCAATGACCAGGATTCCATTCCTCAGAACCCTTTTAAAGCCAGATGCACAAAGTGGTGGACATATGCACCTAGAGTTAGTTTGCATACCTGGAGGTCCTGGCATGACCATTCTCTCTCTCTCTCTCCTCATCTCTCTGCTTACAAATAAATAAATAAAATTTTTATTTATTTTACATCATGTTCCCTTAGGTTTTTAAATATCCTCTTGCTTTAGTTGTAGTGGGTCATACCTGTGTGGAAATTTTCCCATTTCTTCCTGTTCCAGGTTTGTAGAGGGTCAATTTCAAAAATATTCCACAATATTCAACAGATTTCAGTAGTTATCTGCTGTAATATCCTCCCTTTACATATCTGAATGTCCTTTGCACGTCAGTGCTTATCTGCTCTAGTATCTGGCCTTCACATCTCTAAATACCCTCTGAATTTCAGTAGTTATCTGTTGTACTATTCTGTCTTTATATATCTAAGTTTACTCATTTTGTTGTGTGATGGTTAGTCTTCATTGTGAACCTGAGTAATTTTGGAGAAGATCTAGGAAGCTGACACATGATCCAGGTGTGACTGTGAGGACATGTCCATGAGGGATACCTGAGGGGAGAGACCTACTGTGGAGGTAACATATCAAGGGCACTGAGCCCAGACAGAATAGGGGGAGGTGGGTAAGAAAGATAATGAAATACTGACATTCCTTTTTCTTTGTTTCTGGCCTGACCATGCCATAAAAAAAACAAAACAAAACAAAACAAAACAAAACAAAACAAAACAAAACAAAACAAAACAAAACAAAACACTGGTCCAAGTCACCTGTCCCACCATGAGAAATTAATACTTTTAAAACTGTGAGCCAGAATACATCCTTCCTCCTTTTTTCTATTTCTGTCAAATACATTGTCAGACAAGTTACAAGTTTCAGTAAAATGGAAAATTAGTAGCAGAAATATGGGATCGTTTTTATGACTACACATGACCATGTGGCCCATCAGGTTTAGAAATGGTTTGTGGGAATGATTCCAAGGAGGTTGAACATGTGAGCTAGAGGCGCCACAGAGTCCTGTAAGTAGAGCTGCATGGGTCACTGTGGCTGGAAGAGAAGGATGCTAACAGACATGCCACCAGTGAAGATCGCACTGATGACATTGTGGGTGGAAGCAAGGGCTCCAGTGCTGATTGGACTCATGTTCATGTTTCATTCTGCTAAAGAATTGTTTCCATTGCAACTGGCTACAGCCTCCGTACGTGCCTTAGTTTACATGTTACAGAAAAAATTAATTTGGCAGAGGAAATGTCTAAGTAGTATAGTACCCAGGATGTGGCATGGTTACTACTGGCTGCATTTATCCAGGTTTCGGCTGAGAATTTGGAGTAAAATGCGAAACAGAAATAATTGGAACTATGTGAAGTCTGGCCAGAAAAGAAGCAACCTGAAGTTGTGGACAAGCAGAGTGTCTTGGAGGGGGTAGGTCACGGATGAGCCTAATAATGGTACCAAACTGACTGTATTTGCTGAATACAAAACTAACTAATAAAGAAAAAAAGAAAAAAATGTTAGAACAATAATAAAGATGCCAAGCATTTTCCACCATCACAGAAGGAACTATGACCTGAAGCCCGTTTAGGTAGTGGCTAGACCCCTCTCATTAAAGCATTCAGGTTATAAAGCGTCAGCTCATTTGAAAAATGTTTCATTGAGAAGAGAAAGTTTCTGGTGTACCTGTGCCAATAGGAACTCCTAAGAAAGTGTCTTCTCAGGTTCAGTCATTCAGGCATTCTGAGACTGCTGCATCCATGGTCAAAGGGGTCCAGCTCCTGCTTAAGTTTATGGGAGACTTCAGCACATGTTGCTGGATTCACAGACATTCAGAATGCAAGCATTTCAGAGTCAAGGAGGCTTTCCCAAAACGTTTTAATAACTTGGGCTTTCATTTTCAATTTTTCTATGAATTTTTAATTTCCTCCTTCACTGACACAAGTCACTCAGGGCATGCTGTTTAGTATCCAAGTATCTGAATGCATTCAGAGCTTGATTTTACTTTCTATTTCTTTGTTTTTTTTTTATTGGAGAGAGAGGGAGAGAGAGAGAAAGAGAGAGAAAGATAGAAAGAGAGTGAAAAAAAAAGGGAGAGAGAGAATTGGCATAACAAGGCCTCAGCTACTGGGATTGAACTCCATACACTTGCACCACTTAGTGAGCAAATGTGACCTTGCATTTACCTCACCTTTGTGCATCTGGCTTACATGGCATCTGGAGAGCTGAACATGGGTCCTTATGCTTCTCAGGGAAACACTTTAACCACTAAGCAATCTCTCCATTCCAGTTTTTACTTCTCTAGTAGGCTGGCTGCCAGGCTCCAGAGATGGCTCAGCAGTTAAGTTTTGTACCTGAAAAGCCTAACAATCTGGGTTTCATTCCCCAGTACCGATGTAAATCCAGATGCACAAGGTGGTACATGCATGTGGAGTCCATGCATTGACTAGAGTCCCTTATGTTCTCTCTCTTTCTCTTTCTATCCTTGAAAATAAATAAATAAGTAACATATTGGATTTCCTTTTTATCTTCAATTGTCTCTCGCAATGAGCTTTCTGTTTCTTTCTTTCTTCTTTTTTTTTTTTTTTTGAAACAAGCGATAGCTGGTTCTTATAGTTTAATCCAGTCATCTATCTCACGTCTTTTCACTGGAGATTGACATTGATGCTTAAGATCATTATTTTGAGAGGGATGGTAATTTCTATAATTTTGGTGACTATTTTTCTGGTTGGCTGGATTATTGTTTGCTCTATTTTTTTCCCTCTCCTACAAAGAGTATGTCATTCATTATAAGGAAGTTCCACAAAAAAAGAGATGGTTTTCTAGGGAGATGATGGAGTAGATAAAACACTTGTAGAAAAATGTTATTGTCTGGAGCGACGCCCCCACCCCTGCAATCATAAACAGTCTATAACTCTTCAGGGAGGGGCTGGAATTTGTTTCCATCTCCTATCTCATGGTGGTGTTTTGATGGTCCCAAAACTCCATGCTACATAACAACAATGTGTGGTGTCTTCAGCAGTAGGGTCTTACCACTAACCTATGGTGGGTCATCAAGCACCCTGACATAAATCTGTCTTCCGTTGAGAAACCTAGTACGTCTCTGTGATCAAAAGCTCATTGTGGATGATACCACATGTTGGTACCAAGAAGAGAAGGAAGAACTGGATAAACGATATAACAGTGATAGAGGGATGAGAGAGAAGAGGGAAAGTATGCAGGCCTCACAGCTTTTAAACTCCCTCATTCTACTGTTAGCTAGGGCTGGCTGTGTCCTCCCTTCCTTACTTCCCCCATTCTGTCTGCATTTCTCTCTTCTACTTTTCTCTATTGCTTGACTGAATCTGCATATCTCCTTTCCATCCTCACCCTTAGTAGCTAATATCTAAATACACAGCATTCTATCCTTCTCCAAAAACTGTTGATGCTGAGGGTTGACAACTTAACTGGCTATTCTTGTATATTCACAGCAGACCTGTCCCTGTGCAAAGCCAATCCTCTCCTGGCAAACCCTCATGGCACTGGAAAGTATTGTGGTAACCACAGAGTCACACTGGACACCAAGAGCACAACTGAGTGGGAGACCCTGCAAGCCACACAATCCACCACCTGAACAAGAAACACACACTTGTGCAATAGTGGCACATACCCTCTGAGGATAACCAACTGCCCTCGAACTGAACATAAGGCCTGCTCAGGGGGAGAGAAGTCATAACTGATACTGGGAAGCAAGGCAGAGTCCCATAGGCAGGAAGTTCACAACATCCAGGGAGAAGACACCATTGTTCTTTAGACATCTTGACTGGGTATCTTCATGGAAAATTTTCCCAAAATCATATGACTACCTCTCAAAAACAGCTGCTCTCACCCTTGCTTGGAAGATCTGCTTTATTTTACAGATGGCAGAGAATATTGGGAAGATTCAGGATCCATCAATTAGACCAGAAAAGGTAGGCAACTGCTCAACATGAGATGGGCCACCTACATCACATTCACCAGGATCCAGAAGAAACTGCAGAAGAATCAGCTACATGAGTATTTCTCCCAATGCTAGACTGACAACTGCCTCCAAGGAAGTAGCAACAAACACGTTAGGGAACTGAACATTTCACAAAAGCCATGAGAATCCTCAGGAATTTCACAAGCCAGCTAGTCTGGCATATGCCTCAAACATGGAGGAAGGTGAGAACCAACCCCCAATGTTGATCTCTGACCTCTGACCTGTTTTATGCATACATGTAACTATGCTCACACACAAATCTACAGAAACACACATACTCACACCATACACATACACATAAAGCTTTTGAAAAGGAAATATTTGATCCTATTCACTTTCCCTATTTTTCTCTATTATATTTCCTTTACTTTCCTCCTCATCTTTCTCTGATTAATGAAATAATCTATGTCTTTCCTCTCATCACAAGAGTAGGATGTGAATGAAGCCAAAAGAGAGTCGGGCCACCTGGTGTGATAGTATACTCCTCCAATCACAGCACTCAAGGAGAGGCAGAAGGGCTGAAAATCCAAGGCTGTCCATGGCTATGTCAGACATGGTGGTGCTCACCTTTAATCCCAGCACTCAGGAAGCAGAGGTATGAGGATCACTATGAGTTGGAGGCCATTCTGTGACTACAGAGTGAATTCCAGGTCAGCATGAGAAAGACTGAGATCCTACTTCAAAAAAGGAAGAAAAAGAGAGCCAGGCGTGGTAGAGCATGTCTTTAATTACAGCACTTGAGGGGCAGTGATAGGAGAATTGCTGTGAGTTCAGGTCCACCCTGAGACTACATAGTGAATTCCAGGTCAGCCTGGGCAAAAGAGAAACCCTGTCTTGAAACATACAGACACACACACACACACACACACACACACACACACACACACACCACATCCAAAAGGGACATCTACTAAGCCTCCTTCTTCTGATGGGTGCATTGCCTTTAGGAATAAACTTTATATTGTCTTTAGAGAGCATAGTAAGATGAAATGTAACAGCTTTCATTTCATGTGTCCCTTGACCCAGCAACTTCCTTTCCAGGAATTCATCCTTTCAGAAATCCTGAAAAATGATGGGAGAATCTTTCCCAATGGTGACATTGTAATATAATTTTTGATACTAGTATGTTACCAGCCAATAGGATAAATAAATGAAGATGAAATCCAATCACATGATGTTTAAAAAGAATATGATTGAAGATTTATGCATTTTACCATGCAAAGCTATGCCTACATCAATGAACAAGGAAACGACCCTGAGCTCTGCTGTTAAGAAAATTACAGAATTGGCAGATAGCTACAGGGCTAGGTGGTATCTCAGTGGTACAGCATTTGCCTAACATATATAAGGCCTTGTGTTGGATCCTAACTCATAACATGAGTGTATGAAAAGAACTTGTTATATACAAACCAAGAAATTGTATTCAGCCTTAAATCACAGGGAAATTATGAAACTTATTTCTAAATAGATGAAACAGAACCTCAGGGTAGAAAAAAACATGTAACAGTTTCTGAAACACAGATAGCAGATTTTCTATAATTGGCAGGATCTGCAATCTTCTTTTATATACTCATGATACAAATGTCAGAAAAGAATACTTGGGAGAGGAAGTAGAATAGACAGAGTAGGGAAACAGTGATATGGAGGGAATATAAAAAGAACAACATCACATTATCTTGTAGTGAGAACACACTCAAATATAAACTTACATGTAAAATTTATGATACTTATCCAGGAAAGGGACATTTGGGGTGAGGATGGGAACCAGTGGAAAGAGAGAACAGGGATAAATGCTGTTAATGTACAGTGTGAAACACAATGTTATATATGTATGGAAATATCCTTGGTTTTTGCATGCTCACTAATAAAAGAAGAAAAATGCACACATGTTCTGGGCATTATCCTATATATTTTCTGATGGATGAAGGCTTAAATTCTCCCTCCCTCCAAAGTGATTCCTTATTTTTGTATCTCGGCATCTGCCTCTTAGTTCTCTCCAAAGACATTATTCCATACCTTTAAATATATGGCTGTCATCCAGATAAGCACACACAATGGAGGAAGTTAATGTTTCAGATGAACAAAGGCATCACCAGAAGATATTTGTCCATGGGGATTGAGCAGCAGGGAGGGAGACATGGTGTGGGAATCCATGTGAAGCTCAGTGTCTGTGTTGACACTGATGGACTGGCCAGACAGAGTTCAATGGAATTTCATGAATGTTAGTAATCTAATCATTGGAAAGCAGACACAGTTGTTGGGATTCTGCCCATGTGATTGGTAATCATCAGGGCATGGTTGACATAGTGATTGTGAGTTCTGTGGGTGACTGTACACTGGCACATGCAGCCCCCTCCCTGTGATTGGCAAGTGACTATGTAGGGCCCATGGTTCTGCCTGAGCTCTGACTGTGATAGACCCTTTCTGATGCTTTCAATTCACTTGTTACTTGGAACCTCAGATGTAATCCACTTACATCATTTCACCTGTTCTTTAAACAAATCAGTATTGGCACACACCTGGGAAATGATTTCATCAGCAGAACTCACCCTGAGCAGGCATCCATGGGCATGAGTGAGGTCATGGCACCTGAGGCAGAAGAGGATCTTCACAACATGTTTTTCAGCCTCTGTTTGTCACTCAGATGGGGACCTCAGATGCAGATTCCAGGGCAGAGTGTCTTATATTCCTCCAGAGAGGAGAGAATAGGCTGTGTGGAAAGTCACGGGGGAAGTTGAATGGCACTTCCATTCAGACACAGAGATAAAACAGACACCCACGCACATACAAAAACATATCTCATGTATGATGAATATCTGCATGACAGCATAGGTCCTACCTCTGCTCACTCTTATGCATTGACAGACATGGAGAAGAGGGTCTCCCTGGTTTTTGTCTTCTTGCTCTTGAACTTTCCACACCTCCTTGGCAGTTTCACTGGAAACAAGTGCTTTTGGAGAACAAATCCCAAAAACAACCTTATTCAAGATTTGCAGGATGACTGTATTTTTGATCTTTATTTACAGAAAGGGCATATACCAAAAGGATTTTTCATGTATCTCCTTAATGAAAAGTAAGTGTCTGCCTAGTTGCTTCATTTTCTGTTTATTATCATCATCTGTTGATGCATAAATTGTATGTGGCTGATTGTCGAACACTGTAGGTCTTTGTCATATTACCTCCAACCACATCCATAAAACGAGACCAACAATTATTTTGGTCTTCTACTGATCACTATTTTCGCATTTTAATGAGCCAGTGTTTTGTGTTTCTTTCTACACCTCACCTAACAGGGTAGGAGTGGAAAGAGACAATCCTCTCTGCCTGGCTCCCTCACAGGTCTCCTTCTCTCACCATCCCCGCGGCATGTGCTCAGTGATCTCCTCAGAAACAGTCTCAGTGACTGACTTCAGTGCTGAGCTGCTTCAGCAAAGTGTCCCTTCGTGTCTCCAGTGTTTCTTCACTGGCATTACTTCCTAAATCCTTGGAAGGGTCACTTACCTCTGTGCCACACTTGACAGGGAAAACCATTCATGTAAATACTTAGTGACTCATTAGAATGATGTGGCAGCATCATGGAATGACATGTGTGCTCTGTGACCTATGGATCTGACACTGAGCACAGGTACAAGACAGCTGCCCACTGAGGGAGTTTATGCTCTGTGATGTTATTGTGCATCACTGTGACATATGCACAGCCAGGAATTTGGATTTTATGAATTTCAGGTATTTGCTAAACATTCTACTTAATGAAAGAAGCCGGCACTTAGTCAATTGTGAATCTGTGCCTGCCCTTCTGGCATAAATGGGAATCACTGAAAGCACTGAATGCTGTCGTCCTGGTAAAATCCTAAAGAGCAGTGACCTACAGTGCTGGCCACTAACATTTGAAAGCAGGGGTGTGTTTTTCACAAGGGATTATTTTTGCCACTATGGAATACGTCTGTATCTTACATTTTTGGTACAGAATTTTGTCCACTCCTTTGTATTTTTAGAGATTCATACCATATATACTTCTCTTTTCCTTTTTTTTAAAAAAATGTGTTTTTTTATTTACATGAGAGAGAGAAAGAGGGAGAGAGATTGAGAGAGAGAGAGAGAGAGAGAGAGAGAGAGAGAGAGAGAGAGAATGGGCACCACCCAGGGCCTACAGTCACTGCAAACAAACTCCAGATGCATGCACTCCCTTTTGCATCTGGCTTATGTAGGTTCTGGAGATTCGAACTGGAATCCTTTGTCCTTGCAGGCAAATGCCTTAAATGCGAAGCCACCTCTCCAGACCTCTCTTTTCCTCTTCCAGTAATCTTTTAGATTGTATTTGCAATCTGTGGCCAATGTGCACGGTGATGCTGATGGTGCTGCAATGTCTTCTGTGATGTCATGGGTGCAGAGTCTGACCTTTCAGTAGTGGATGCTCTTTTTTTTTTTTTTCTTCATTAGCTAGTTTTGTATTCAGCAAATACAGTCAGTTTGGTACCATTATTAGGCTCATCCGTGACCTACCCCCTCCCCTTGGCCCCTCCTTGTTGAGGTATATGGGTCATGCATTGTGGAGCCCACAGTTACGGGTAAGATAAATGTCTCTGCATATCATGACCCAACATGTGACTCTGACATTCTTTCAGCCCCCTCTTCCGCAAAATTTCCCTGAGCCATGTTGGGTTCATTTTTGGTCTGCTTCAGTGATGAGGTGTTGGGGGCCTCTGAGGCTCTGGCTCTCTGATTTGGTAGGAGTTGATTTTTCTCTGTGTTGATCTCCTTCACCCTTCTGCTGGTATCCGGTTCATCAGGAAAACAACCCCATTGCTTGTTTCTCCAATTTTTCTTAGTTTCAGCCGGGGCCCTTTTGAGGTATGATGGGGTGGCTCTCTCCTTAGGATCTACATCTATCTGAAAAAGAGAAGCAGATTCTGCAACGGAGAGTAAGTTAGCACCAGGACAAATGAGATAACGCTTACTTTTTTTTTTTATAGAGAATTTAATAGGTGTAGGCCCTCTTGTAGCCCACAATTGATGGTAGCTTGATATTGGAGAGTGGGCTTATGTTTGGATATGGTTCTGACTTGTTTCCCAGCATCAGCTATGGGTCCCATACCACTGCAGGGATCAGTTAGCCAAATTGAGAGCAGTTGGTTCCCCACCATGGCTGTGTGCCACCACTGCACTTGTGTGAGCATCACAACAAGTTATTTGCTGCTAAGTAGGTTAGTCCATTCGTTGCTTCGACAGATATTGGTTATTTTCCCCCAGTCGCCCATGTAGCACCTTCTGGCACTAGATGTGCTGACTGTCTGGGGACAGACTCTCTTCCAACTTCCAGCCATGCCATTCTAATTTGCATGCCAATCACATAAGATGTCTTCAGCAGGAGGGTCTTACCACTAGCCTTTGGTGGGTCATCAAGTACTCTGACAGAAATCTGTCTGTCTTTTAGGAAAACTTTTAGGTCTCTCTGATCAAAAGCTCATTGTGGATGATATCCCCATGCTGGTTCTGGGAGTTACAGGTCAGTGCCCACTAAGAAAATGAGGAAGAAGATAACTAATATACAAGAGTTAGAGATAAGAGAGAGAGGGAGAGGGGAAGTAAGGGAGGGAAGATGTAGAAGATTAAGGTTAGTCTTGATCCTACCCTCTCCAGTGTCTTGTGGTTTCAAGTGTGCCCTGTAAGGGCCTGGTGAAGGATCAGCCATTTGGTCTGTCTTTTAGTAAGTAGAAAATTATGGTACCATTGCTGTTTGGGTCTAGATTTGTGTTTCCCACCCCTTGGATGCCATCCCCTCCCTCCCCTTCCATACTAGTGTCTAGTCCAGGAGATGCTTGCTGGGTATGTAAGGTATCTTGGGTAGATTCAGGTTAGGTGCTGTAGATGAGTGAGAGTATGTGGCGAATTTTTTTCTGTGATTAGGTAAGTTCACTGAGAATGATCTGTTCCAGCTTCAACCATTTTTCCTCAAATTTCATTGTGTCAGTTTTTCTTACTGCTGTAGAGAATTCCATTGTGTAGATATACCACAACTTAGTTATCAATTCGTCTGGTGATGGACATCTGGGTTGATTCCAGCACTTAGCTATTACAAATTGAGCCGCTATAAACATGGTTGAGCAAATCTCTTTAGCCTGTGGTTTGAAGGTTTTGGGGTAGATGCCCAGTAAGGGAATTACTGGGTCTGTTGATATCTCTATACTCAGCTTTTTCAGAAGTCTGTATATTGCTTTCCAAAGTGGTTGTACCATCCTACATTCCCACCAACAGTGGATGAGTGTTCTCCACATCCTCGCCAGCATTTATTTTTATTTGATTTTTTGATGTTTGCTATCCTTATTGGGGTAAGGTGGAATCTCATAGTTGTTTTAATTTGCATTTCTCTGATGATTAGGGATGATGAACATTTTCTTAAGTGTATGTTTGCCATTTCTATTTCTTCCTCTGTGAACTGCCTGTTCAGCTCTTTGCGCCATTTTGTGAGTGGGGTGTTTGACTTCTTACTGTTTAGATTTTTGAGTTCTTCTTAGATTCTAGAGATTAGGCCTCTATCAGTTGGATAACCCACAAATATTTTCTCCCATTCTGTGGGTAATCTATTGGCTTTGCTTATTGTATGCTTGTCTGTAAAGAAACTCTTCAGCTTCATGTGATCCCATTGGTTGAGTGACGGTTTAAGTTCATGAGCTACTGGGGTTTTGTTCAGGAAGTCTTTTTCCATTCCTATATCATGGAAAGTACTTACTAAATTTTCTTCCAGTAGTATTCGAGTTTCTTGTCTTATATTGAGATCTTTGATCCATTTGGACTTGAGTGTAGTGCATGTTGAAATGTGTGGTCTCTGTTTCTTGTATATGGTTATCCAGTTTGTCCAGCACCATTTGTTGAAGATGCTGTCTTTTTTTCAGCCTATATTGTTTGGGCCTTTATCGAATATCAAGTAGCAATAGTTGCTTGACCCAAAGTCCGGGTCCTCAAGTGTATTCCATTGGTCTCTACTCCTGTTTTTATTCCAGTACCATGCTGTTTTTATTACTATGGCTTTGTAATATAGCTTTAGATCAGGTATGGTGATGCCTCCAGAGGTATTTTGTTTGCTGAGGATATGTTTGGAAATGCGAGGTCTTCTGCATTTCCATATGAAATTTGAGATCATTTTTTCTATCTCTGTGAAGAACACTGTAGGGATTTTAATTAGAATTGCATTAAATCTGTATATTGCCTTTGGTAGGATTGTCATCCTCACAATGTTAATTCTGTCTATCCAGGAACATGGGAGGTCTTTCCATTTTCTCAAGTCTGCCTCAATTTCTTTTCTGAGTGTTTTTATGTTTTTGTTGTCTAGATCTTTCACTTCCTTGGTTAACGTTATTCCAAGGTATTTTATTTTATTTTTGTTGCTATTGAAAATGGGACTATGATCCTTATTTCTTTCTCTGTATCTTTGTCATTTGCATAAAGGAAGGCTACTGATTTTGTGCATTGATTTTGTATCCTGCTACTTTGCTATAGGAGTTAATCACCTTCAGGAGTTTTGGTATGGAGTCTATCGGGTCTCTTACACATATAATCATGTCATCAGCAAATAAAGGTAGCTTAACTTCTTCCTTTCCAAGTTGTATCCCTTTTATTTCCTTCTCCTGTCTCATTGCTTGAGCTAGGACTTCCAGTACTATATTGAAAAGCAGAGGTGAGAGTGGACAACCCTGTCTTGTTCCTGATCTTAATGGGAATTCCTCCAGTCTCTCTCCATTAAGTATTATTTGGGCCTTCGGAGCTTCGTATATTGCCTTTATTAGGTTAAGATATGAACCAACCATGCTAACTCTCTCCAATGTTTTGAACATGAAGTGATGTTGAATCTTGTCAAAGGCCTTTTCTGCATCTATCAAATGATCATGTGGTTTTTATGTTTAACCTTGTTTATGTGGTGTATTACATTGACAGATTCCCATATGTTGCACCACCCCTGTGTTCCTGGGATGAATCCCACTTGGTCAAGGTGGATAATGCTTTTGATGTGTTGTTGGATTCGGTTTGCAAGGATCTTTGCATCTAAATTCATCAGGGAAATAGGCCGGTAGTTTTCTTGTGGCATCTCTGCCTGGTTTTGGAATTAGGGTGATGCTAGCTTCATAAAAAGAGTTGGGTAGCTTTCCCTGTTCACCAATTGTGTGGCACAGTTTGAGGAAGATTGGTTTGAGTTCTTCCGTGAAGGTTTGATAGAATTCAGCTGAGAAGCCATCTGGTCCTAGACTCTTCTTTTTTTGGGAGGTTTTTTTTATTACTTTTTCAATCTCCATGAGTGTGATGGGTTGATTGAGGCCATTAATCTGCTCTGTGTTTAGCCTTTGGTATATGGTATGCGTCCAAGAATTTATCCATCTCCTCCACATTATCCAGTTTTGTGGAGTAGAGGTTTTTGAAATAAGTCCTGATGATTCTCCCAATTTCACTTATGTCTGTTGTGATCTCTCCTTTTTCATTTTGAATTTTGTTAATTTGAAGCTTCTCCTTTTTTTGCTTGATCAGATTGGCCAGGGTTTTGTCAGTCTTGCTTTTTTTTCCCAAAGAACCAGCTCTTTGTTTTGTCAATTGTCTTAATTGTTTCCTTCGTTTCCAGTTCATTGATTTCTGCTCTGATTTTAATTATTTCTTTCCTTCTGGAGCTCTTTGGGTCTGATTTTTCTTGTTTTTCCAGTGCCTTTAGGTGGATGGTTAGGTCATTGATTTGGGACCTTTCTGTCTTTTTCTATGACAGCATTGAGTGCTATGAATTTTCCACTGCGGACTGCCTTCATTGTGTCCCATAAGTTTTGGTACAATGTGTTCTTATTGTCGTTCAATTCCAGAAATTTTGCAATTTCATTTTTTATTTCGTGCACTATCCATTTATTGTTTAAAAGTGTGCTGTTCAGTTTCCATGTGCCATTGGGGTTCTTGGTGGGTCTTTTGTTGTTGTTTTCTAACAATATAGCATTGTGATCTGATATCATGCAGGGAATTATGTCAATCTTCCTAAACATGTGGAGGCAGTCTTTGTGACCCAATATATGGTCTATTTTAGAGAATGTTCCATGGGCTGCTGAGAAGAATGTGTAGTCTGTGGATTTGTGATGGAAAGTTCTGTAGATGTCCGTTAGGTCTAAGTGATCTATGGTTTTGTTGAGCTCTCTTACTTCCCTGTTGAGTTTCTGTTTGGATGATCTGTCTATTACTGATAATGGTGTATTGAAGTCCCCAGCTATGATGGTGTTTGTGGTTATTTCTGTTGTATTGTCAAGTAGGTTTTGTTTAATGAACTGTGGTGCCCCTGTGTTTGGTGCATACAGATTTATGATTGTAATATCCTCTTGATGGATTGTTCCCTTGATAAGTAGGAAGTGGCCTTCTTTGTCTTTTTTGATTATATTTGGTTTGAAGTCTATTTTATCCGATATTAATATAGCTACACCTGCTTGTTTCTTATTCCCATTTGCTTGGAATACTGTTTTCCACCCTTTCACCCTGAGAAGATGTCTGTCTTTAATGGTGAGGTGGGTTTCTTGAAGGCAAGAGATTGAGGGGTCTAATATTTTGATCCATCCTGTTAGCTTGTGTCTCTTGATGGGTGAATTAAGGCCATTAATATTTAGGGTAATGAGTGTGAGATTTGATTTGATCCCTGCCATATTGTGATGGTAAATGTGGGTTGGTGTTTTCATGGACGTTGAAGTTTTTGTGCCTACTCTTAGTTTGGTTGCTGTGATCTGCTTCTTGTAGGCAATTGTGTTTGATTACTTTTTTCTTCTCTGTGGAGAATTTCCTGAAATACTCTCTGTAGGTTTGGTTTTGTGTTCATATAATTGTAAAGCTGAGTTTTGTCATGGAATGTTTTTCTTTCACCATCTATTTTTGCTGGGTAGAGTAGTTTGGGTTGGAAGCCACAGGTTCTTAGACTTTTCAGTGTTTCATTCCAGGCCCTTCTAGCTTTCCGGGTTTCCATTGAGAAGTCTGAAGTAATTCTGATGGTGTTACCTTTGAAGGTGGTGTGCTGTTTTTCCCTAGCTGCTTTTAGGATTTTGTCTTTGGTGTCAATGTTTAGAGTCTTAATGACAATATGTCTTGGAGAGTTTCTCCTTTGGTCCAGTCTGTTTGGAGTTCTATTGGCTTCTTGTATCTTGATGGGCCTGTCTTTTAAGAGACTGGGAAGTTTTCTTCAATTATTTTGTTAAATAAGTTCTCCATGCCTTTGGTCTGAATTTCTTCTCCTTCTGGTATTCCAATGATCCTGATATTAGGACATTTAAGTGTATCGCACAATTCCCTCATCTTGTGTTCACAGGAGCTTTTGAACTTACTGAAATTTTTGAACTCTCTAACTGTTTCTTCCATCTTGTTTTCCAGATCAGAGTTTCTATCCTCCACTTGGCTGACTCTATTCTTGAGGGCTTCTAGAGAGTTTTGGACTTGTTCAATTAAGTTTGCATTGTCTATTACTTTTCTATGTATAATTTCCATCCCTCTGTCAAGCTCCCTTTTCACATCATTTTCTGATTTTCTTGATGATTCTTGGAGTTCATCCTTGCATTTCTTTATGTCTTCATTTAGCATGGCCAGCTGATTTTTAAGGTCTTCTTTTTTTTTTTTTTCACTCTCCCTCAAATCTCTTAACTCTCTTTGAACTCCTTACAATTTCCTATCTATTAGTTCTAGTTTAGTGATGGCAGCATCCACATGATTATCGGTCCTTTGTTGCTTTCCTGCTAGTTCTACCAGTAGGTCGGTCAGGGTTGTATTGCTCATAGCTTCAATTTGGTGTTCTGGTCCTATTGGTTCTTCTATGGTTTGGTTAGATGTATTCATTGTGGGACTGGGTGATCTAACTGGATTTTCTTGCATTTGATTTTTCATGTTATTTCTTTTGCGCTGTGTTCTGCCCATGACAGTGTATGGGCAGGTAGGCGGGCATGTCAGCCTGGGCTCAAGCACAATGGGAATCTGAGGCAGCCTGGGGCAGTTGCCCAGCAGCCTAGGCTTTGGCTCTCACTTGCCAAAGCCACCTATCTACTGCCTGGCAGGGGTGCCAAATTTGCCTGAGTTCTCAAGCAGTTATGTGCCAAACTGCTTGTGTTTGAGCTAGGAGTGGCACTGAGGCACCAAGCACTGAAGCTGCCCAAACTCTGGCTGGGAATACTGGGACCCAGAAGCAGTCTGTGCTCCCCTGCCACAGGACAATGGTGGACAGCCAGCGTGACAGACAGGTAGGGGATGGCACCTGAGCTGGCGCAAGCGAGAGACACAGTCTGAGCTTGTGTAGCAGGTTT
>CM070785.1:76283463-76294853 GCA_036346955.1 Dipus sagitta
AAGGTTTTTCTTTCACCATCTATTGTGAGGGATAGTTTTGCTGGGTAGAGTAGTTTGGGTTGGAGGCTAGAGGATGTTAGAGTTTGCAGTGTTCTATTCCAGGCCCTTCTGGTTTTCAGTGTTTCCATTGAGAAGGCTGAAGTGATTCTGATGGGGTTACCTTTAAACGTGATGTGTTTTTTTTTTTTTTTTTTTTTTTCCCCTAGCTGCTTTTAGGACTTCCTCTCTGATGTCAATGTTTAGAGTCTTAATGACAATATGTCTTGGAGAGTTACTCTTTTGGTCCAATCTGTTTGGAGTTCTGTTAGCTTCTTGTATATTCATGGGCTGTTCTTTTGAGAGAGTGAGAAAGTTTTCTTCGATTATTTTGTTGAATAAGTTCTCTATGCCTTTGGTCTGAATTTCTTCCCCTTCTGGTATTCCCATAACCCGAATGTTAGGATGTTTGAGAGTATCCCACATGTCCCTCATGTTCTGTACACAGAAATTTTTGAGCTTACTGAAACGTTTGCACTCTCAAACTGTGTCTTCTGTTTTCTCTTCCATAATTGATTTTCTATCCTTCACATGGCTGACTCTACTCTTGAGTGCCTCTAAGGAGTTTTGGGCTTGTTCAATTAGGTTTGCATTTTCTACTAGTTTTCTATGTATGGTTTCCATCTCTGTGTCAAGTCCTTTTCATATCAATTTCTGATTTTCTTGATGCGTCTTGGAATTCCTCGTTGCATTTCTTTATGTCTTCACTTAGTATAGCCAGCTGGCTTTTAAGTCCTCTTTTTCCCACTTTCCTTTCTGTCCATTAACTGTGATCCCTTCTTTTTTCTTATCTATTAGGTCTATTCTAGTGATGGCAGTGCCCACACGATTATCAGTCCTTTGTTGCTTTTGTGAAAGTACCTTGGTCAGGGTTGCATTGCTCATAACTTCAGTTTGGGTTTCTGATCCTATTGTCTTTTTTATGTTTTCATTAGAGACTTCCATGGTAGGATTGTGAGATCTCTTTGGTTTTACTTTCACTTGATTTTTTATGTTGTTTATTTTGTGTTTTGGTCTGCCCATCACAGTGTGGGCACAGGGAGAATGGGACTGTGGTCCTGAGGGGCGGTGGCGGTGGTGCAGCTTCACAGGGGCAGAGATGACACGGGGGTGGGGTTGGAGCATGGGGCAGGTCATGCAGGGTCTGGACAGAGCATCCAGGGTAAAGACGCCCTTGGGGGCAGGGAGGTCTGAATTGGCAGGGTATAGAGGTGGGGGGACAGAGAAGAGCAGAGTAGGTCTAAAGTCTCATGGGGGCGTGGAGCAGAGCAGAGCGGGTCAGAATTTGTGTCGGAGCAGTGCTGAGCCAGTTGGACCTGAAATCCCGGGGGCAAGGGCAGGGCCAAGCAGAACCAGTTGAAGGAAGTTGCATGTGGGCAGGGCTGCACCCTGTTTGTGGAAGTCGAGGGGGGCAGGGCAGAGAAGAGTGAGAAATTCGAAAGTCACAGGGGTGGAGTGCGGGAGTCCGGGGAGGGGGTGGTGGGGGAGGAGGCATTGGGACAGAGTGGTGAATGTGAACATTTGCCTGGGGGTGGGGTGGGGTGGGGTGCGTGGAGCACAGCAGGTCTGAATTTGCAAGGGGCCTGGGCAAGGGTGAGGAAAGTGGGCCAGTGCAGTTCTGAAGGCTTGCAGGTTGGGGTGAAGCAGAGCAGAGGGGGTGAGAACTTGCGTGGGGCAGGAGCAGGCGGAGGAGTGGAGCTGGTTGGATCTGAAGTCCTGGGGGCGGGGACGTGGCCAAGTGGTGGGGGTGGAAGGGAGTCCTGGGGGGCAGGGTCATGCAGGGTGGGTGGAAGACGAAGGAGGGTGGGGCAGAGTGGAGCAAATCCGAAGTCATGGTGGCTGGGGTGGGCATGGCAAAGAGGGACTGGAATGAGTGGGTGAGAGGGGTCTGATATGGGGGGGGGAATATCTGATGGCTCAGGTGGGGGCAGGGGCGAGGGGGTGTATCCTGGCAATCGGCTGTGCCTGGGGCTGCAGGTGGAACTACTGGCCTGGGTCTTCTCGCCTGCATTTCCTGTGATAGTAGCCGAGGCAGGGACTCTGGATAGGACTGCCGCTTGAGGTGACTGGGGGCTGGCGGGTTACCTCAGAGTGTGGAAATCAGCTGATTCACTTTTTTGCCCCTCTGTGCCCTCCCACTGGCAATATTTTAGAGATTTCTCTCTTCTAAAAGTCCCAGTAAACCCTTGATTCCTTGCCTCTCCTTCCTTGGAGTCGCAGTGTGGTTAGGTGGACATCATCTTCTCTTTAGTGTATCTTAAGATTACAACAAGCGTCTTTGGGACATACAAAGGAGGGGTTCAGCTATTATCTGTCAGTAGAAGGTCATGTGAAAAGAGAGGACAAATTATATATAATGCTGAAATTTAAAGGTGACCAAGGAGCGAAAATAGAGCAGGATAAGTTCTCGATGATGGGGATATGTGTGTAGACTGGCTCTGCTGTGGGGGCTGGGGAAGATTTTATCAGGGATTAGCTGCTGTAAAGTAACAGGCTTTATGGTCTCTTGATCAACTCCAAGGCTACTTCATTCTGTTCCTTGGCTTGAGTCCAAACTCACCTTTGATAAGCCTCTCCCTGTCAACATGTTCTTAGGTCTGTAACACACTATCTCTGTACTTCCCACCCACACTCTAGCTGGATGATAGGAAGGATGGAAAAAACTTCCATTTTATTTCTACAGTGGATCCACTATTATTCTCCTGTATAACTATTCATGAAAATATTGGCACATAACACTCACCAGTATTAATTTCTCTTTCTCTGTTTTCCCTTCACTGTGGAAACTTCTCATGTTTCTTGACAAAGCTAGTTCTTTAAGGACAATTGAGGTGTCAGCCTTCAGAATTGCACCAATTAACCATTGCCTCAATCTTATGTTTTGCCAGTGATATGTAGGTTAGATTACTTTAGGAGATGAATATAGTTTTCATTATTTTTTTAAACTTTAAACAATTTTATTTGTTTGGAGGTGGTGGTGGGAGAAATGCAGACAGAGACTAGGTGAACCAGGGCCTTCAGCCACTGCAAATGAATTCTAGATGCATGTGCTACCTTGGGCATCTGGTCTATGTGATTCTGGGGAATTGAACCTGGGTCCTTTGGGTTTGCAGGCAAGTGCCTTAACTGCTAAGCCATCTTTCCAGCCCATCATTTTAAGAATATATTTTAAATAGATATATTAAGCATTATATAAATGAGAGAAATAGCCACATAGAAATTCATCATGAAAGAATTGAAAAACTCACCCCAATCCCAGACCAATATTTGAAGATGTCTCTTCTACTTCGCTTGGCCCTAGAAAAACAGGAGTGGCCTCTTCTATGTAAGAGCCACTGGAATATTTTCATGTGGCTTCTACAATGCAATGTTTTCAAAGCTGTGTAGATATTTCCCAGGGTGGAGTCACCAAGTATCCCTGGGTTACTGTCAGGTTTATGATCCACTTAGTACTATAAACAAATACTCTCCATCCTGGGATCACCAAGAAAGTGTAACAATTTCTTTTAACCTCAGATGAATTGGGTCCATGTAGAGTGGTTGACATTGAGAATATTTTATGCCTGCTTCAGACTAATTCTGAGAACAGAGCTGAAATGAGTTGAAGACACTAATGTGGCACATTTCTCTTGTCTCTTGTACAAGTTTTCTTGGACAAATCACACTTGGACTTGTGTTATCTAGGTCTCTCTATACAAACTGTTCCTCAGATGATCAGCACTGGCACCATTCATGAGATTATTAGAGAAATTTTTCACAATGTGCAAATAAGAATTTATTTCTCAGGAAGTCTTTCAGAAAATACATTTGATCATTAAATGATCCAGAATGGGAGCTGTGCAGTATTTACTGCTAAGGATAATGGACCAAATACTTTTGATTTGGATGACATACAGCCTCTTTGTCATTTACTTCCTTGTCATGATCCTTAAAATTTTGTCATATAAACCAATGGCTATACTTGGTACATTTCAATATGAGTTTGTTGATTAAAACAGATGTGGTCAGATTCTGGTAGAAACTGTGTCATCAGGGGTGTATCTCTCAATGTTCCTGGTAGAACACCTGCAGCTTTCACATTTTAAAGTCATCTGGAGATGGTGATGAAAGAATGGTTCTGAGACCAGGCCCACCTCTAAGCTATTGAGTGAGTTCCAGGTTAGTAAGTGCTATAGTGTGACTTTGTCTATAAAAACAAAAAAATTCAGAAGAAAACAAAAAGAGGATCAGCTTTTTTATAACCAGTTAATACTTCTACAGGTAATACAATTTATGAACATATTAATGAATTATCATTTTTTGCTTTTAATATAATTACTCTTACTAATGCAAATTAACATTGTAAATGAATATTATTTTACATTTTCATACATGTGTCATGTTATTTTGTTCATGTTTAGTTAACCTCTATTTTCTTTTCCACCAACTGAAAATCTCACCAGCAACCACTTTCAACTCTTGCTTTCCAGTGGCTGTCTGTTAGTGAGATGACAGCCATGGTAGAGGACACAGGTGACTATGACCATGTGGGTCAACACAGTGCCTTGTTAGTGTAAGCCTTGACAATCTTGGAGGAGAGTTTTTGCTGGGGATACTTTATCCCTTCAAATGATCTGACCTCACTTTTACTGTCCCTTTTTTGGAACAATATATATTAATGTGCAGCAGAAAGCTGATTTCACAATGTCAACCCAACCTTGTTATTTCCCAGTCTATTTTATCTCTTTCCAATTCAGCCAAAGTATGTTCTACCTACATTTCAGTATGAAAGACTCAGTGGCATGACCCTTTCCCTATAAAGGCCCAAACAAGGGACATTGCATGATTTTGTTGACTCCAAACAACATATTTTCATCTCCAGAGCCTTTTCTGCAGAGTGTGGTTGATATTTATATTCCTTCTGCAGGGATTTTATTGTCCCGTTCCTGTAGTTAAATTATATATGAGGAAAGCTTAACTATATTGACTATACCAAATGTGAGGTATGGATGATTCTGCTAAGGATTGTAGATTTTGAGGCACATGGAATTTAAAGACTTTCCTGGGAACCCTAGTTAAATGTGATAGCCTTTATTCAGGGAAGAGCCTGCTACACAGATATAAGCAGATATACAAGTTATAACAAAGGTTTATAGAGGCTAAATGCTCATGGAATTTGTTTATAGCATATGTATTCTGGTTCATTTCTTGCCATATATCACACACAGGCCAATGCGATAAATACCACTAGTGTATTTTTGCATCATATTGTCTAATGTGCTTTTGGCCTTTTATGTCCTCTTCCCAATGATTGACTATGATATCACAACACCATACTGTTATATCTCAGTCCTCAAATTTAACATGATAATGACCATTGTAACACCAAAGTATGACTAATGGTGACATCACTCTTTCTTATTGTGATACTATGTTGCTGCACTTTTCATAATAATTCCATGCTAATAGTACACCCAGCAACATTGTAATGTCAAAAGACCCCAGGGTAAATTAAAGTGCCCCAAAATGACAACCCAATAAACTACTGTGATCTCACCGTTCCACATGTAAGAACAGTAGCATACTGTGATGTCTCAGTACTCTAATTGGAAAGCACAATGCCCAGTTGGGACAGATAGTGCAACTGTGACCTCATAGTACCTTACCTGAGCATCACTGTCCCCTGCCTCCGTCATCAACTTGTCATATTTGACATCTCAGTACCCACTGTGAATCACACTACTCTAGTGTGACATCACAATTCTACACCATGTGATAATAATGCCCTACTATGGAATAACAATGCCCTACCATGATATCACAATATCCTAATTTTATTGCATTAGGCCTTACATGATAGCACCATGCACAACTGTAGCATTGCATGCACTATTTTGACAATACAGTGTTATATTTTGACATCACAATGGCTAATATGATTTTTAAAAACTTTCTCTGACATCACATTTGCACTATCATATTTCAATGCCCTTTTGTGACATCAAAATACCCATTGTGATATCTCAATGCACATTCTGACATATAAACACCTTACAATATCATTTCAGCTATAAATTGTGACCTTACAATGCTCAGTTTTTACATCATATGCCCACGAATAGTTCATATTTGTTGTGACATGACAATTTCTTACCATGACAAACAAACCTCCCTGTGACATACTAGTATCTGAATTGTTTAAAATATCCAGTATAATTACAAGGGATCACTGGGTCATCACAATACACCACTCTGGCATTACAAAGGCCCAGTGTGGCATGCCAATGCTTCCCTAACTTAAGAATGCTTCACTGGAATGTCATAAAACTTAATTGTAACATCACAGTGCTCCATTCTAACATCAACATTCTTCGTTGTCATTATAGGGACACAGCATGACATCACAAGGTTTTACTGTGATACCACAATTCCTAGATGACTCTAGCAGTTACTATCCTTTTGGGACAAAACACTTGTCTTACTTGTCTTTTTTTCCTTTCTTACTCTTTAAAAGAGAAGTTTTATCACAATGGGGAGAGAATGCCAGAAGTAAACAACTGGACCTAATTTCTCCACATCAGCAGAAGGAAAGTTGAGAGAGTGAGTGAAGTGGAGTCACCACACCTTTGCTATGACAATCCAAGTTCTGCCAACAACTCACTTCCCCAAACAGGTCTATACCTCGCAAAGGCTCCACCAGCTGGGAACTAAATACAAGGTTTAGTGAGAAACACATGAGTATGGGGGACATTTTTCAATCAATCTTCCACAGTGACATCAGAAAGCCTTACCTTATATTGTTAGGAGCTTCTTTGATAGCCCAATATATCACTATTACATAACTGTGCCCCATTCTATCACAGTGCCCATTTGCACAGTACAAAATAGCAAAAATCCAAACTAAAGAATCACCATTATGTCTATGACATCACAATACTCTATTGTGAAACATCAAGATCCACTTTGAAACATCATGCCTCACTGTTGCCTTACAATGCCTATTATAAAATTGTAATACCCCACTGTGACATCACGTTTCCAAAAACGTCACCCCCAAATGCTATGGAAGCATAAAAATGCCTGACATTTAAATCAAAATACCCTCTGTGACATAAGAAAAAAACATATGATTCTAAGTAATTCCTCACTGTGACACCGCATTGTCACTTATGAGCCCATATTTACCTTCCAATACCTAAATGCTACATGAAAATTCTCCATAGGACATCATAGTACCATACTATGACAACACATTTCCACACTGTGACAAAACAACACCCTAATATGAATGGGAGCACCTATTTCAACAGCAAAATGCAACATTCCAAATCCCTTCAGAGGTATTGCTTCTCCCCTCATTATATCACAATTCCCCAGGGTGACATCACAATATCCTAAAGTGACATCAAAATGTCCCATGGTATAATAACAATACAAAAATATTATGCTATATCACAGCGCTTCATTGTAACATTACCATTCTCCACTTTTCCACTGTGACAGCATAATATCCTATTTGACATCATAATGCCCTATGTATACATTATAAGTACACAGTGTGACCTCAAAATGCCTTATTGTGACACCAAAATGTCCAGTTTTATCATCAAAATAATTTCTCACTGTAATATCTCATTACCTTTGCTATGGCTGTAAACTCCTATGTGATATCACAACGCTCCACTCTTTCAGTATAATGCCCCAGAGTGACCTCAGAGTGTCCCACTATGTTATCATAATACCCTAATGTGTCATCACATTGCACCACTGTGATATCATACTAAGCATATGTGATATAATAAAGCACAATTTTGACATCATGATGCCTGGGGCTTTGTGACATTACAATGTTCAACTGTCCCATCACAATAACTAACCACAGTGATATCATATGGTGTTCGCAGTTCACAGTATTGGGTCACAATGTGGCATTTTGATGTATCAGTGGATTATGAAATTATAGTGTCACATTTTGTTTTAAATTTTTTTATTTAATTTTTTTTCTTTACTTTTTCTAGGTAGAGTCTCACTCTGGTCCAGGCTGACCTGGAATTAACTATGACTACATACAGTTAACTAAGGGTGGCCTCAAAATCATAGCAATCCTCCTACCTCTGCCTCCTGAGTGATGGGATTAAAGGCATGCACCACCACGCCTGGCTCATTTTGGGATTTTTGATGTGACAGTTGGGTATGATGCATCACAGTGGTGAATCAGTATGTCACAGTGGGACATTGGCATGCCATATTGAGATATAGTGGGTCGGTGTGGGGCACTGTGACATCACAATGTCACAATAGGACTTTTAATTTATCACATTTTGGGATTGTGATGTGGCAATTGGGCAGTTTGTATCACAATTCAGAATTATGTCAAAATGGGACATTTTGAAGACACAGTGAGTTATTGTGGTGTTAAGTAGTGTCCAAGTGATGTCACAGTAAGGTCTTATCATTTCTCAATGTGGTTTTATGAGGTACCAATACCGTTTTTCTTTTTTTTTTCTTTCTTTCTTTTTTTTTTTTTTTTTTTGGTTTCTCGAGGTAATGTCTCACTCTTGCCCAGGCTGACCAAGAACTCACTATGTAGTCTCAGGGAGGCCTAGAACTCACGGCGATACTCCTACCTCTGCCTCCCAAGTGCTGGGATTAAAAGTGTGCGCCACCACACCTGGCAGCAGTACCATTTTTGATGTCACAGTTTGACATTGTGATTACACAGCACTACATTGTGATGTGAAGATTGGGCAATGTGATGACCTGATGGAATATTGCCAAGTGATCATATGGTTTTGTGATATCACAGTGGATAGCTATTGTTATTTAATACTATGATGTGATGTCCAAGAGTAGCATTCTGATGTCATATTTGCACATTGTGATGTTACACTGAGAAATTGTAGTGCTACACTGAGAATTGTAGTGCCACTCTTGACATTTTGATGTGTCAGTGGGGCCTTGTGATATCACATAGGGTAATTGCTCACTCACTGTAAATATTGCAAGTGGATAAAGTGGGTGGAAATATCATAATTGTATTTGTGATGTCATAGAAGAGAAATTTGATATCCCAGTCATGCAATGTGAAATCAATTAAAGTATTGTAATGTCACAGTATTGTGATGATACAATGGGAAATTAAGATTTGAGTGTACATGATGTCATATCCCAGTGGAGTAACGTGATTTTTTGAAGTATATTATTGTGATTTGATTTCACAATGGAACATTCTGATGCATTGTATGTAATCTGTGCCCCTTAATCTTGTGTACTTGAATACATAATCAGTATTTGGTGGTGCTGTTTGGGAAGATTCTGGAGGCTTTTAGAGGTGAAGAATTGCTGGAGGAAGTGTGTCAAGGGTGTGAAAGTGAAGTTGTATAGTCCAGGTATACTTCCTGTTTTCTTTTAATCTATTTCTTTCCTGTTGAAGTTCTGCTGATCATCTTCCTGTTTTCAATGTGCTTTCTTCACCATGGTGGACTCTACTGTCATGAACTGTAGTGGGAAATAAACCTTTTCATTATTTAAACTGCTTCTGGCCTGGTATTATATCTTAGGAATGAGAAATAACAGTGATGCTGAAGACTGGTACTGACAAGGTCGTTCTTGCTACAGTAAACCTAACTGTTATATTTTAGTATTTTTGGAACTGGTATGTGGGAAGAATGTGGACAGATTTGGATCTTTGGACTAGAGTAGCCTTACAATGCTATAAACAGAGATTACTGGCTCATTCTGGTTACAGTCTGGAAATCCAGAAAGCCAAGAGAATATCACACAATGGAAGTTTGGCTCATGAGTTTTCAGAGACGAATATGGACTCTAATGGAAATGGGCTACAAGCAGTTCATGCAATATATATAATATGATCTGGCTCCACCCTACCTAAATGGTGAGAACTTGAGCAAAATGTATTTTAAAAGTAATAGCCTGTGTTAGACAGTTTCATGTCGCTGGGATGAACATCCTAACCAGGAACAGTTTAGGGGAGGAAGTGATTCATTTCATGTTTATAGATCCAGTGGGAGGTTCCATCAGTGGTGTAAGAAGCTGCTTCCATTCATCCAAGCAGAGAAAATCCTTCACCATCCAGCAAACATCAAAAGCTGCAAACAAAATCTGGTATCAAGTTGCTCAGAAAGATATTGATCACTTTCCCCCAGTAGCACATGCAGAACCTTCTGGCACTAGACAGGCTAATTGTCTAAGCCACTCAGAAGCAAACAACCTGACATGATGCTCACACAATTGCAATAGTGGCACATAACCTTGGTGGGAAACCAATTGCTCTTGGATTGGCTAACAGATCTGCTCAGTGGAAAGAAACCCATATCTGGAACTGTGATACAAGTCAGAGTCATATCTAGATAGTGAGTTCACTTTCTAATATCAAGTTCCCACCAATCTTGGGTTACAAGAGAGCCTAATACTATTGAATTCTCTCTAACCTAACAATGGTTATCCCATTTAACCTGTGCTGACTTCATTCAGTGACATCTTAGAGTTGTACTCCGAGATCTGTCCCCATTTACGCCTCGCCCAGCCAGCTTGTTGGAGATCCAAGTTATAAGCTTTAAGAACACACCTGAGTTATGGGAGACATACATTCAAACTACCACATTATCAAAGTTTGTTGACTGTAAGAAGTAATTATAACATTCTGGAATGGCCATCCTACCATAAACAGCACAATTCCAATCAAAATTCCAGTATGTTTTATTCAGTAAAATATAAATAAAACCTCAAAATTTACATAGAGCACAAAAGGCTCTGGGTAGCCAAAGGTGCCCTCAGCACAAGGAATAATGCTGGCTGTGTTACCGTATCAGTTTTCAAAGTATATTACAAAGCCATATTAATAAAAACAACATGTTACTGGTGAAAACATAGACACAGACATCAGCTGAATATAATAGATGTTCCAAATATGCATTCTATTTTTATTTTAGAGAGAGAGGGAGACAGAGACAGAGAGAGAATTACCATGACAGAGCCACTGCAACCAATCTCCAGACACTTGTGTCACTGAGTGGGCATGTGTGACCATGCACTTGCCTCACCTTTGTGCGGCTGGCTTATGTGGGATATGGAGAGTTGAACATAAGTCCTTAGGCTTTGCAGGCAAGCACCTTAAGCCACCTCTCCTGCTCCAAATATACATCCTAGTAATTGCATCTCCCTGGCCCCCATAAACTGATAACCATACATGATATAAAATGCAATTCACTCAGTCCAACATTAAGAGTCTCTATAATTTTTATCAATCTCAATGATATTCACACATTCCCAGAGTCTGAGCCCTTTTAACTGAGCCATAATAGCAAAAAATCCCCCCAAAACCCATACTGGCACAGAAAAAACATTCACACTGC
>CM070785.1:76301868-76345438 GCA_036346955.1 Dipus sagitta
TCCATTGCAGAATCTGATGTACTCAGATGGGCTTGCCTTTGTTAGTGATGATCTGTTTTTCTCTTGTAGCTCTTAGTATTCTTTCTTTGTTTTCTGTGTTTAGTTTCTTAAGTATTATATGACATGAAAATTTTTTCTCTGTGTCTTTATATATTGTATTCTGTTTTCCTCTTGTCAGCATATGTGTCAATAGTGCCTACACTTGTCTCTTGTAAGGTTCTTTATGTGAATGGTAATTCAAGTAACAGTTATTTTCCCTCTTCATCCTCCTCTTCCTTCATTTTACTCCTGCTATCTCAGGCTATGAAGTAATGGATTCCAAGTATTTGACATTGCAATTTACATGCATGTGATCTGTAGAAAAATATTTCATTAATGAATCCTTGCTAATACTTCTCCCTTGTTAGTTAACATTACATCAACATATTGAGCTTACATTTGTTTGAATGGGTTTTAGTAACGTGTCTTTGAGCTATGCATATGTAATTTATGCCCCACATCTCTTTTGAAAACTTGGAGTTTTGGAATGTGATGTGTTTTCATCATTACTGTGTTAATTGAGGCACGGTCCTTTGCATTTTTCTACGTGTTTCCATTAATACTGCACTCTATTTCCAGCATACCTGATCACATTATCTGGGTTTTATACATTATCTCAAAAAGTAAGAATTTATTGTTCCAATGTCAGGATTTCATACCTGAGTCACTTTAGCTCTCATCAATTATTCTATTCTTTCATATGTTAAGTCTGTCCTGTACTCAAAAGTATATAACTGTTATCATCTAGATTTCCAATAGTGTACATGTGTACTATGGATTTTGATTCTTTCAGATAAAATTTCAGGTTTTTAGAGTTCCTTCATCTGTCAGCCTTTTTTGTTGTACAGGTGTGTGTGTGTGTGTGTGTGTGTGTGTGATGCGTTCATGTGTGTTTGTATCTGTGTGCATGCACATAGTTTTCCAGGCATATGGAAGACAAAGGACAAACTCAAACTCAGGTGCCATCCACCATTATTGAAACAGAGCCTCTAATTGGTCTGGATCTCATCAATTAGGCTAGAATGAGAAGTCAGAACAACCCTGAGCTGTCTGCCTCTGTCTGCAGAGTACTGTGATTACAGGCCAAAAAAAAAAAAAAGAACGAAAATCATTGTTTGTTTGTTATCAAACAGTGGCATGCTGTCTTGTGTTTTACTATGCTTTATATAGAGGTTTTTACTTTCAATATATTAATCTAAGGAACATCTGGGACTTTGAGTGGGGATATTTTTCCTGTTTATGGGACATTATATTTTCCTGAAAGTATTGCAGTTGACATAATATTAAATATGATTTCCTGTTCTCTTGGTCAATCAGTGAACCACAAATTTACCTGTGGTAATTTGTATGTGAATCAATAGCAAACTCTTACAAGTTAGCTTTACTCTTGGCCATCAGCCACTGGATAGTCCAGTTTTCTTTTTTTCTTTTTTTTTTTTTACTTTTTTTTTGTTTATTCTTATATATTTGAGAGTCACTGGATAGTCAAGTTTTCTAATGATGGCATCCAGTTACATTTTTCATAGCATTTCTTATTTTGTTCATACTCCGTGTATGATTAAAATTATATTTCATGGAAGAACTTGCTGCCTGGTGTGGTAGAATTTACTTGGCTAATAAACTTCCACGAATGTTGTAAGTACCCATTTGATTTCTTTTAATTACAATTCCTTCTTTGAGCAACAACAAACATTTCATTTAAAATGCACAATATTGCACTTGCATTAAAAAGGAAAAGGGGAGACATCAGGCTCTGAAACTCCATTCATATATGTATAAAGTATGTAAGAGGAAGGAACAGAATGAGGTGGACAGCACTTGACTCTGATAGGCATATTAGTGAACTAGAAGGTTCTAAAATGCTGTTTGGGATTGGAATGTCTAGGAAAGCATGCCCATAATTCTCTTCTTTAACCACCTTTGCATATTATTCTTATGCAATGGTATAGTATTGATGCATTTGTGTAGGAAAAAGTAAGGAAAATTAATTCAGTCAAAGAATATGTAATAAAACTGCCTGGATAGTTCATGCTATTATAATTTTATAAAATAGGAAATAGATTTTGGGACATGGAAATTGCCCAGTTGGTAAGGTGCTTGCCTTGCATTCATGAAAACAAGAATTCAAACCCCTATATCCACATAAATTGAATGGGCACTACCATTAAAATCCACCAGTATAAAAATGTTAAGCTTATTACATAGCAAGCAGATTAGTATACAACTAGGCATATTCTTGAGTTTATTTACTAGGCAAACTATGAGGTTTGATTATTTTTACACTCTAAACTTTTCCAGTAAAATAAATGTATATACTTTCACGTATATGAAGATAATTAAAGGAACAGATATTATTTCTTATATAACAACAAATATAACATAGAAGTTGTATACAAATGTTGAACTATTCAATCACTTGTCAAAGCATTCTTTCAAGTAGAGACAGCCTCTTCAAGAAATAGATCTCTGAAGATTGGATAACCACTTGAAAAAGACTGAAAAGAGATATGTATCTCCTGAACCAAACAGAAATCAATCCTGTGTATTTGAAAGGCTTAAGAAATCCTTGATTTTATGTAGCTACCAGGGAAAATCATTGAGAACTTATTACATATTGTCCCACCAAATATTGCTGGATATGAATTTAAAGCAAAATTGACATGTGAATACTTGAAGTAGAAACTCCTGCACAGCAATATAAACATTGAATAGAGTAAAGAGACAGAGGATGGAGAAAGCTTTGTTTTTTTTCTTCTTAACCATCTTGCGAAGGGAGAAAGCAGGAGATAAAACAAACTATCAACTATTTTCCACAAAAGAGACAATCAAATCAATAAGTGGATAATCAAAGGAGCAGACACATTTCAAGAGAAATACAGTAATATGCTAATAAAAATAATCAAGGATCTGTCCAGATGGCTTAGTGATAAAGGCATCTGCCTGCAAAGCCAAAGACCCAGCTTCTATTCCCCAGTACCCACGTGGCTGGAGTTCTCTTGCAGTGTTGGAGGTCCTGGCACACCCATTCTCTATCCACCTTCTCTCTTTTTCTCTGCCTCTTTCTCATTGTCTTTCTCTCTCTCTCAAATATATAAATAAAAATAAAAGAGTAAAGTGTTGGGTAGTCATGAAAATGCAAAGCAAAGCAAAATTAAGAATCTATTTCCCTGAAGGGAATATGAGTGCAATGTCCAAATGACAATCAATAAACACTAGTGAGAACATGAGGAAAAAGTAAAATATTATACGTTTTTTTGTGTAATTAGTTCATGCCACTGTCAGTAACTACATTATGACTACAACTAAAGTAAAAACAAAATTATTTGAGGCAACTGTGTCACTACTGAGTATAAACATACAGTAAATAAAGTCAGCACACATCAAAGCACTGCATGCTCATAGCTAGGTAAAGCAGTATGCATTTGCACCTATGTTCACATGAATGGTTGACTAAAATATAGTGCATATACTTAACATTTTCTCTTTAGAAATGAATAGGAATAAATTCCTGTCATATGCAGGAAGACTGAGTCAAGACTTCAGAGGCAAAATCAATGAGCCAGACACAAAAGCACAGGTTTTCAAGTTTCTTCCTGAATACTGAAAGTGGATATTAATACAATGTAATCAGATAGCAGTAGAAGTTCCATAAAGCCAGGGTCACATTACAACAGAGACAGAGAAGAAATGCAGAGTAAGAAGGAGAAGTCGTGGATATGTACTGTCATATTCAATGCACGTATATATACAAAGTCTCAATGAATCACAATACTATAAAAATAATGTGTCACCTAATGTAGTTATTATGCAAAAAGAAGAATATGAATGAATACAATTATTTCCATGACTGATGGCATATTTATATGTATGGAATATTTATAGTAAAAATGTCCTGTGTTGATAATGAAGGTATAGGAAGTTGACTATAAACATCAGAAAAGTTTCAATTATGAATAATAGTCCACCCTATTTTATATAAAAATATACCACCAATCATATCATAGTGATAGCTTGTTAAGAACAATCGTAAACCACTGCTTAATTTTAATTTTTCATTAGTAATATTTAGAGTACAAATAAGTTTTATAAATATTATTTATTTTGTTGCAATGACAGAAGTCCCAAATGGAGAGAGAGAGAAAGAGTGACAGCACCACACACACATACACAGGGAGAGAGAGAGAAAGAGAGTGAAAGAGAGAGAATGACTATGCCAGGTAGTCTTGCTACTGAAAAAAAATTCCACATGCATGTGTTACTTTGTGCACATGACTTTAAGTGGGTACAGAGGAATTCAACTCGGGCTGGCAGACTTTGCAAGAAAGCACTATCACTCACTGAGCCAACTCCCCAGTCATAGATATTTGGACATAATCACCTCTCTTTACATTCTCTTTCTCCCTTCAACTGACCCTTTTTTAGATTAAAACTGATGACTCTTCTATTTTCATGTTTTTGTGTGTCTTTGTGTATGTGACACTTGAGTTTAACTAGAGTTGCTTGCATGGGCATACATGTGGGTTAATATAGGAGCATGGGCAAGTTACCAGTGGATATATCAGTGAAGAAGTATCACCCTTTGTGTACTCAATACACACATATCTCAAGTAAAATTTGTTAAAGTAAAAAAAAAATCAAAATTAAAAAATTATTTGAGGGTCTGTAGAGATGGCTCAGTGAATAAGGCACTCACTGCTCAAGCTCGGGTATATTGCTCTGATCCCCAGACCCTATGTAGTAAGTCAGAACCTGTGGCAGGCTTCTGTAGTTTGACCAAATTGAGGCTGATGCAATATAAAAGACAGAGACAAGAGAATATTCTGGAAGCTGAAGGCAAGTAGAGCACAGAAAGCATTAGCATGAGCAAATATACAATCACACATGCACAAATAATAATGAAAATTTAATCACAACTCTAAAGTGTCATTTCACAAACAAGTTAGAAATATAAAGCAAAAATACGTGAGAAGCAAAGCAGTCAACAAGTCAGCATTTCTCAGCTTTCAGGAAAAGATTAAATTTAGACATGGAAATTGTGAGAATTCATTTGTTGTTTTTCTGAAGCAAACATATGAATATGATATACAGTCAATGTGAACACCTAAAATTTCATGAATTTATGCTTTTGTCTACTAAAACACAATACTTGAGATAATCAGCTTAAAAAGAGGAAAGGTTTTGTTGGCCTCAGAGGCTGGGAGATTTCAATGCACAATTTGGGGTTTTGGTATCTAGTGCTTTTGTGAATGTAGAAGAACAGAGGATCATAGGGAAGTGGTGTACCAAAACACTCATGTCACTCTAGGGATGTGAAGAAGAAAATCATAGAAACATTGAGATTCCACAATGTATGTTGGGAGGTCACTGCCTGCGTGGGAAATTTCCCTTAGTGCATCACTTCAGTATCTCACAAGCTTCCAGCATGTGACCACATAGTATCCAATCACTCAACACACAGGCTCTTAGAATATGACACAGTTAAACTACAGCCATACTCTAATGTTCACAAATTATATCAAAGAAGCTACAATGTTCATCTACCAAAGAAGTATTATAAAAAGTATAATAAAGTATTATTGAAGCCACCACAAGACAGATTTATTTGCTTAGCTAGTGAAATTCTCATGTGAAAATTCATCAGATGAGCAGGGACATAAAACATAATTTCTTGAATTACATATAAAATTCCCGTTACATATAGAAATGAAATAACTAGGTATAACTAATAATTGTTCATATAACTGATTGCCTTTAAAATCACATCACTGTATTGGCTAAAGATGTAACAAGTGAAGCCTAGAGATGCAATGGCAGAAATACATGCAAATAATTTCTATATCTGATCTGGGAGAAAATACCTGTAGAGTGGATATGCTGAAGTATAAACAAAAGGAAGAGTGTGACCTTGTAACCATTGAAGACAGGAGCAAATGACACGTGACTTAGTCTGACAGAGTTTGTATCACAGACCCACACCTAAAAAATATTGAAATATGCCGCATGTAAAATATTTTAGGAAAAAAAGAGCAAATCTGGTTCTTAAACAGATCAATGAGTATCCTAAATTCTCACATAAAATTCTCAAAATTGAATTTTATGTAAAGCAAAGTTTACAACATTGGGTCATGATATTTATAATGGAAATAGAGATAAAAATGGTAAAATTCATCTGTTTTCAAAGAATGTCCACAAATACTTAGATGTCAGGAGAGGGAATCACAATAGAGGAGGTTTCATGGTACCAGATTTTACAATATACTGCAGAGCCATGCTAAGAAAAATGTGGCAGTCTTACAAAAATAGACAAGGACACAGTGTGATTTAATGGAAATGTCACAATATGAACCATGCTCTTACATCCATTCAAATTGGACATAGGTCATCAAAATATATATTGGAGAAAAGTTTTACTTCTAATGAATCTAGGGAAAAGGAATATTCACATGATGAGGAATGGAGTAATACCTCCAGACCACATTTCATACAAATATTAACTCAAAAAGAATAAGGCACCTTGAAATGAGGCAAGTGATTCTTGCTAGGATAAAACCATGGGAATTACTTCTACATATAGGTGTAGGCTTGGGACTTCTGGGAAACTGTTCTAAGAATTCCAGGAAACTAGCAAGGTTTGATAAATGAGATTGCATGAAAAATACAACCTTTCACACAGCACAAGAAACAAACCATACAAATGGCCCTACTAAGAAAAATTTTCAGCCATTCATGGAGTAGAATTCATACATAGAATGTATTAAAATGCATCAATAAAACACAAATGTATGAGTGAACCAAAGAATAAATGGGTACATTGACCAGTCAGTCTCAGTAAGAGAAGAGGTACACATGACCTGTAATTATAGAGCAAATGTCTGTAATACTTAATCATCAGGACAATATTTAACAAGTGACCACTGAACTCCATCTAAACCCGTCAAGTAACCATCACACACACAAGCATAATACAAGAAAGTTTGGTGAGGACCCAGAAGGAAACCCTGACATTTCCTGCTGGGAATGTAAGCCTTTATCAATATCAATATCATTAATGATCCACCAAAATTTTTCTGATGGTGATACAAAGTTCCATAAAATGGTTATGCACAATGCACTATAAACTCCAACAGTATCCAGCTCTACCTTCCTGAGTACATACCTGAAGGGATCTCAGTCAACCCAGTATAGAGTCACCTGATATCCAATTCCTGTCAGCACTTTGCCCAGCAGCCGTATTATGGAATCGTAGTAAATGCTCACCCACAGGCAAGCAGACGTGGAGTGAGGGGCACATGTACACAAAGAAGCTCAGCTCATCCAGCATGAAAAACACTAAATTCACACTAAAATGAGTGGACGTGGAAATTATTATGCTCTGCAAAGTGCTGCAGCTAACTCACATTGCTGACACAAAACACCCGACCAAAACGAGCTTGTGGGGGGAAATGGTATATTTTGGCATGGCAACTAGAGGGGAAACCCCCTCATTACAGGAAACATTGTGGTCTGTGCAAAGGCTGGATACCACTTCCTGGCCAGCATCAGGAGGATAACAGCAACAAGAAAGTATGCCAGAATTACACAGGTAAGCCAGTGCTAACAAACCATCAAGGTCCACCCCCAGGAACACCTCTTCTTCAGTTAGACTCCACCCCAAATTTCCATCAGCCAAGGATCAAGCTTATAGAACACATGAGTTTATTTGGCGACAACTAATTCAAATCACCACATTCCACCCTGGCCCCCATAAGTTGCTAGCCATGTATATAAAATGCAATGCAATCAGTTGAACTTTAAAAGTCCCCATAGTTTTATCAATCCTAACATTGTACAAACATCCCAAGAGTTCAAGGTCTCTTAATGGTTAACTGTAAAAATAAAAATAAAATAATGGCACAGAGTAAACATTAAAATTTCAAATGATGTCATTAGGCATAGAAAAGTAAAGAAAGATTGAACAAATACAAGATTTAAAAGAAATGGGCACACAAATTCTGTACCTCCATGTCCAACAACACTAACCAGTGAAAATTGCCTGGAGTTTCCACTTTTGCCCCTCCAGATGGTCTGCTCACACACTGGGAAAAACTTTATGCCAAACCAGCAGTTCTCTTTAGCAGCCATCTCATAGATCTGGTAACACCATTGGGTCTCTAGTGCAGCCCAAGGTTCATCCTCATGAATCCACTGGTCCTCCATGCAGTCACTTCCAATAATTCTTCCTCACATTACTAATGGCCATTCCCCACCCTTCTAAAAAACCCACTCAAAACCATGTTGCAAATCCAAAGATCCTTTCTTTCAATTGTTAATACTGCATAACAAAGTACTAGATAGGCTGCCAATTTTGTTTATCCAGGAGAGAATAAAGCCAGCTTTTAGGGGCAGGATACTCTTTCAGCATTCAGGCCTTTTTTTTTTTTTAATAGTCAGCATTTCTCTTGCTGTCCCAATGGAGAACAGCTGGACTAGTGTCAATTTTTATGATGTCTCAAACATTTGCAGCTGAACTGAGCTTCTCTCTTTAGCCATAAGCTTTTATTTCTTTCTGTGCCATATTCATCTACTCATACCAGTCCATTTCTATGCAACACAACCTTGCATAAGTTCTCAGGGCATAGTCAATCAGAACACAGCAAGCATTTCATACATACTGCTTTTTTTTGTTTGTTTGTTTGTTTTTGGTTTTTCAAAGTAGGGTATCATTATAACCCAGGTTGACTTGGAATTTACTATGTAGTGTCAGGGTGGCCTCAAACTCACAGTGACCCTCCTACCTCTGTCTCCCAACATACAGACTACTGCTAACCCAGTATCTACAAAGTTCCTTCTTCCCCTCATGAGACAAACCTCATACTTTATAGTTCTCACTCTGCATTCAGTTCTTTCATCTCTGACAAGAATTGTCCATGAAACTGCATTCAACACTGCAAGGTATCTTTAGAGTAAGGTTTCAAATCCTTCCAAATTCTTCCCTCAAATGAGCCCCCAAGATCATACAATGTTTGCGAATGCAAATAAAATAATGTAGTATTTAATAGGTGAATGCAATATAATCAAGGCAGGCACTTAGAGCAGAAGAATAGTCCACTAGGGTTTTAATGGCAAAATCCAATGAAAGATATGATTGAGGGCTAGAGGGATGGCTTAACAGTTAAGGAGTTTGCCTGAAAAGCCAAGGGACCCAGGATTGATTACACAGGACCTACATTAGCCAGATGCACAAGGTGGCACATGAATCTGGAGTTTGTTTGCAGTGGCTTGAAGTCATGGTGTGTTATTATCTCAACGTCTCTCTCCCTTTCTCTCTGCCTCTTTCCAAGAAAGATAACATAGGAGATAAGCGGCTTTACATTCATGATGTATCTTACAGCTTATTATCTTCACCCAAAAACATAACGTGAACATGGTCAAAATAAATTCACTATTAGAATATTAGATAATATCTTAATTTTATACAAGTTACATTATCTATCTATCTATCTATCTATCTATCCATCCATCCATCTATCTACCTATTATCTAACTATCTATCCATATTTATATGTATATGAGATAATATTTTATCACAATACATAAATATGTTAATAAAATTGAACATACATTTGGCATGGGATATTAGTAATATGGGAGGACATTTTGTCAACATTTTTTTCTAAAACTAAAAACAATTAAAAAATCAATATGTAAGTGATCATAGATATTAAAGGTAAGTGACCTTCAGGGTCATCAAAGTCTAAGAGTGAAGACTGAGTAGTACCTAAGTAAAAGTACTCAGAAGTGAGATGGGTCAGAGCAGTGCGAGGAGGATAGTTATCCAAAATCATGTACATGTATGAACCAAGAATAATAGCATGCATATGTAAGCTTGTTCGAGTGCAGTGAGAGTTATGTTACATGGTAGACATGCTAGTTAGATTTATGTTATATTTGTGAAGTCAACTTATTGAGGTAACCCAGGCCTAGAAAGCCAAATTGTCATATGTTGTCTCTCATATGTGGATCCTAGCTACAAATGATTATAAGTCTATGTGAGCAGGAATAAAACTCAATAACAGAGGTCAGTAAGCTGGAAAGGGGATATAAAAGGAATAGACAGGGAGGAGAGACTTTATAGGATGGTATGGTATATATGTAAGTAGAAGAACAGACTAATGTGGGTGAAAAGGCCTAAGTGAGGTCAGGGGAAAGATTGAGTAAAGGAAGGGAGAGGAGGGCTGATCAAAATCTAAGAGGCTATAAATAAGTCATATGGAAATGTACATTTTTGGACAATGGGACACTCAGAAGCCATAGATTGTTACTAGAAAATTTTCAGTGCTAGTGATAGGATACCTTCCAGTGAGTTGTTGGCCAGGGAGTTCTCTGATGCTTCCAAAACCTTATAGGCCATTGCCGAGGCTCTTGGTTTCCCACCAGGAATAGATGGTAAGACGCTATTGCTGAAGACTCCACATACTTGGGCTGCAAGGCCACTGAGAAACCCTGCTGGAACTGAGCTGATAACCTCCTCCATGTAGACAAGCTGACAGAAACCTGGAAAAATCTATGCCTGCATACACTTTAATGTGAGAAAGAGAAATCACCAGTGGAGGTAGTCGACAGTGGACACTGCAAGCCTTAAATTTGGTGAGCCAGGCCATATGAGCCAACAAGTTCAATAGTGGCATGTCTGGTATGGGAGAAACCAGCTACTCTCTAATTGGTCTGAAGGCCAGCTCCATGGGAGGAAATGCATCCCTGACACTGAAAACCTACAATAGGGGTAGTCATGAGCCCTAGGTGTGTAGTGTCTGGCTAAATGTATTCACCAAACTGCCTTGTAAGCACTTCTCCTAATGTTCTTACCCATATATTAATGCTACTCTCACGTTTGGTTAGAGAATCTTCTCTTTACAGATGGCAATGACCTTGGGATGACTCAGAAGGTACCACAGTGCTGAGAAGAAACAGACGAGTGCTCAGTGCCGAAATATGTCTATCATGCCTTCCAAGGCTTAGGGTCCATTTCAAAAGAGGTGACAGAAAGAAGGTAAAAGCCAAAGGAAGGGTAGGACTCCTTACAATGCACTCCTCCAGATAAAAAATGGCTTGGATATCCATGACCTCACAATGCCTGACACTACCTACAGAAGTCCATCATAACAGGTGGAGAAGATAATGATATTACAATAAAGGAGAGACTCATTGAGAGGGAAAAGTGCATGATGGAGAGTGGAGTTTAAAGGGGAAGGTGGGCAGAGGGAGGGAATTACCCTGGGTTATTTTCTACAGTTATGGAAGCTGTCAATAAAAAGCAAATTAAATTAAAGTAGAACAGAGGGGCTGGAAGTCCCCAAATGTTTAGCTCATGCCAGAAGGCGCTACATGAGCTACTGGGGAAAAATGGCTAACAAGGACTTGAGGTCTACTCAGTAGCAAACTACCTGATGTGATGCTCACCCAATGCAATAGTGGCACACAGCCATAGTGGTTAACCAACTGCTCTTGGATTGGCTAACAGATCTGCTCAGTGGAACAGAACCCCTAGCTAGAACTGGAAAACAAGTCAGAATCATATCTAAATAACAACTTTGTTCTCCAATAACAAGCTCCAACCAATCTTGGACTACAAGAGGGCCTACACCTTTTTAATTCTCTCTAAACTAATAATGGATGTCCCATTTATCCAGTGCTGACTTAACTGACCATGGAAAATCTGCTTCTCTTTCTCAGATGGATGCAGAACCTGAGGATAGAGTCAACTCAGGGCACCTCATCAGGGCCCCAGTTTAAACCATGGAGTAATTGGGGAGATAAGCAAGAATGCTGCTATCTTGGTGAACCTGGTATCAGCACAAGGGTGAAGGAGAAAGACACAGAGAACTATCAACTCCTTCCAAATCAGAGATCCAGAGACACAGAGGCTCCAAAGATCTCATCACTGAAGCAGACCTAAAATAAACCCAACATGGTCCAGGGAAGTTCATGGAAAAGGGGGCAGAAAGATTGCTAGATCCACAAGGTGGGACATGGCACACAGAGACATTGCTTCTTCCTCATAACTGATGGCTACACCCACAATGCATGACCCACAATCCCCATGAGGATAACTGGCACCCCAAAAAAGAGGGACCCTTTGGAGGAGGCACAGGGATAAGAGTAAGGATGGTATGAACATGTGCTATTTACACATTGAATATGTACATAACAAATAAAAAGTTAAAATTAATAGTAAAAAAGTAAATGTTAAAACTAGTATGCTATGAGAATAGACAAGTTTTGCTAAATTTGTTCATTGGGTAAAATTTGCTACTTTGTTTTACAAAATAAGATCAAGAGATAACAATTATTGAGAAAATTTACTACATGACAAGGAACAGAGGCATATATACCATATTATATAAGTGAGTTCTCTGTATAAATAAGAACTACAAATTGACCAATCCAATAGAACATGATGAAGGCAGATGTCATCTAATAGAGCTCTACTGCATTTGAAATGACATAGTCTAAGCAGGACAAGGCCTAATATCTTTGAGATGAACAATGTAAACCACAATGTATTGAGGATATTATAACCAAGGACCTTTATATGTGTTAGCATATTTAAACCTTGTAACAACCATAAGTACCACTGTTCTTACTTAAGAGATGAAGAAACAGAGAGAAAGCTTTTCTTAAATATCTTACATTTAAAGCATCCTTACAATTTGGAATTTTCGTTTTTCATTGAGCACTTTAGTATATGAACAAATTACAAATTGGGCCCCAAATTATCATCACAGTTGTAACCTGTCCTAGGTGACTTAACACAAACATTAATAACAGCTATAGAATTACATTCTGGAAAAATAATCATGCATCTTAGCCCTGTCTGATTGGTGAAATGTAGACTAGCTGGAGCCTAGAGTATGTTATGCCCTGAGCATCTTATGTGCTATTTTCCTTATGATTCGATAAAAATCTCATTCACAAAAAAAGGAGAGGGGCTGGAGAGATGGCTTAGCAGTTAAAGTGCTTGCCAACAAAACCAAAGGATCCAGATTCGAATCTTAGGACCCATGTATGCCAGATGCACAAGGTGACACATGCATCTGGAATTCGTTTACAGTGGCTGCAAGCACTGGTGCACCCATCGTCTCTCTCTCACTCCCCCTCTTTCTATTTCTCTCCCAAATAAATGACATAAAAACATTTTATATAAAGAAAACATTACATTAAGACCTAAATCATATGTATAAGTCCTGCAACAATACATTGATTCAAATTAAAGCAAAAATGGTATAGACCCCTATATAAAAGCAATACAGTTTTGTCTCATACATGGTGGGGGTGTGAGTAGGTACATCCTAGTACACTATGAAGCTACCTGTACAGTAGGTGCCTGTTGCAGTCAGGTTCGCATTGCAAGCAGAAATCACATGACCAAGAGCAGCTTTTGGGAAAAAGGGGTTTATTTTGGCTCTCACACTTGAGGGGATGCCCCATGAGGGCAGGGAAAAGAATGGGATGAGAAGAGGGTAGACATCACACCCTGGCCAACATAAAGTAGACAACAGGAACAGGAGACTATGCCAAACACTGGCAAGAGGAAAGTGGTTACAATGCCCATCAGCCTGCCCCCAACAATACACTGCCTCCAAGAGGTGCTGATTCCCAAATCTCCATCATCTGGTAACTTAGCATTCAGAACACCTATGTTTGTTGGGGGCACCTGAATCAAACTACTACAGTGCCTTACAGCTTCACATGATCAGAAGCTATGAACAGGGAGATCCACAGACTGTCCTGTGAGATCTCTTCTTATCATCAGTGAACATGCCTACAGGATCCATGTTGAAATCCCATAAAATATTTCCACCATCATGACATCTACTTATTTCTGGAATTCTGGACAATTAGAAGTGCAGTGAAATAGCAGGAGGGAGAACAGGAAAGGGGTTTTGCTCACTTTCTAAGCACATGGAGCATGTGAGATGCTATGTGACCCACAGAGATGGGCAAGAGGCAAATAGGCATAACCGGCAATGCACTTACCAAGGAATTCTCAAAAGATGTAATTAATGCATGAAAATGCTTTCCTTGGTTTAGTGTTACTCTTATTCCCTATGAATTTAGGGTGGTTGAAGCAAGACATGAGACCTCTAGAGTCTAGTGCTCAGAGGATGTGTCACCTGAATGTGAAAAGCTAGTATAATTGTAATTATGTTCTTTCAGTCATAGAGAACATGCCCAGGACACATGACTGGAGAGCAGCAGTCACTGGGGCACGTTGGTCTCTCAGATGAAACTGAGAGCAGGAAAGGATTTGGAGGTACCCGAGTCTCACTGCTAATGAACACAGAAAATATCTCTACCCAACATCCAGCATTATAAGGCTGTTGGGTCAAACTGAAATTACTCTGCTGTATTCAAAATCAAGATATGCACTCTGTTCAAATTCTAGAGCTTTCCCTGATTTCTTTTACCACTAGGACCCTCATTTAGAATTTTGTTTTCATTTCCCATTATTAAATTTAGCTATGAATTTCTCTGACAATCTACCTAATATTGATGTCTGATCACTGATATCTCTGTGTTCCAAATTCTACTAAATCAAGTAAGGGTTGTTTGATCACCCATACCATCTTTCCCTAGAAATCCACATTACACCAGAACCTCTCCTTATGCTCCGTTAACTCTAACTAATTATTATCAGACATGGGAATCTGAAACCTGCTCCTTTTCTCTCAATTCGCAATTGCCAAACATATGTCCAGTACAGAGCACAATCTTTTTTGAGATAGTAGAGTTGTCTATAGCAGATATATCCAGCTTACACATAGTTTTATTAGCAATGCTCTTAAGTATCAACAATGAGCATAATTGAGCCAATGACAAGAGGATGGAGGCAAGAACATCCTCTACTGAAAGTCAGATTCTGCACCCTGACCTCACAGAACACTTACAGCACCATCAGCATCACTGTGTGCACAATGGTCACAGTTTGAAAATACATTTTATAAAATTACTGAAAAAGAGAGGTACATATGGTAAGAATACCTGAAAATATAGGGGAGTAGACAAAATGCTGTACCAAAAATGTAAGTAAGATGTGGACATATTCCATAATTGCAAAGGTAACCTGTAGTGAAAAACATACCCCTGCTTTCAAATGTTAGTGGCCTGCACAGGAAGTCACTGCTGCCTTAGGATTTTACCAGGACGACAGTATTCAGTGCTTCCAGTGACTTCCCATTCATGCCAGAAGGGCAGACACAGATTCACAGATGACAAAGGGCCGGCTTCTTTCATTAAGTAGAATGTTTAGCAAATACCTAAAATTCATAAAATTCAAATTGGTGGCTGTGCATATGTCACAGTGATGCACAGTTTAACATCACAGAGCATGAACTCTCGCACTGGGCAGCTGTCTTGTACCTGTGCTCAATGTCACATCCATAGGTCACAGAGCACACATGTCATTCCGTGATGCTGCCACATCATTCTAATGAGTCACTAAGTATTTACATGAATGGCTTTCCCTATCAAGTGTGGCACAGAGTTAAGTGACCCTTCTGAGACTTTAGGAACTAATGCCAGTGAAGAAACACTGGAGATATGAAGGGACACTTTGTTGAAGCAGCTCATCCGTGATCTCAGTCACTGGGACTGTTTCTGAGAAGATCACTGAGCACATACCGCAGGGTTGGCAGGAGAAGAAGACCTGTGAGGAAGCCAGGCAGAGAGGACTGTCTCTTTCCACTCCTCCCCTTTTAGGTGAGGTGCAGAAAGAAACACAAAACACTGTGGCTCATTACAAGACCAACATAATTTTTGGTCACATTATATGGATGTGGTTGGAGGTAATACGACAGAAGACCTACAGTTTTTGGCAATCAGCCACAAGCAATTTATGCATCAACAGATGATGATAATACACAGAAAATGAAGCAACTACAAAGACACTTACTTTTCTTTTAGGAGATTCATGAAAAATCCTTTTGGTATGTGTTCATTCTGTACATAAAGATCAAAAACACAGTTATTTTTCATGTCTTGAAAACTATGATTTTTGGGATTTTTTCTCCAAAAGCACTTGTTTCCAAAGAAATTGCAAAGTATGTGTGGAATGTTTGAGAGCAAGAAGATGAAAACTAGGGAGAACCTCTTCACCATGTCTGTCAAGACATAAGCATGAGCAGAGGTAGGACCTGTGCTGTCATGCTGATATTCATCATGCATGAGATGTGTTTGTGCATGTCCATGGGTGTCTGTTTTATCTCCGTGTATGATTGGAAGTGCCGCTCAACTTCCCATGTGACTTTCCCCACAGCCTGTTCTCTCCTCTCTGGAGGAATATGAGACGCTCTGCCCTGGGCATCTGCATCTGAGGTCCCCATCCGAGTGACAAACAGAGGCTGAAAAACATGTTGTGAAGATCCTCTTCTGCCTCAGGTGCCATGACCTCACTCATGTCCACAGACGCCTTCTCAGGGTGAGTTAATCTGATGAAATATTTCCTCAGGTCTGTGCCAATAGTGATTTGTTTGCAGAACACTTGAAATGATGTAAGAGGATTAAATCAGAGGGTCCAAGAAATATGTGAATTGAAAGGATCAGAAAGGATCTATGGGAATTAGGGGTCAGGTAGATCCATGGGCCCTATATAGTTAACTGCGAAACACAGGCAGTGGCTTGCATGTGCTCAGTGTACAGTCACCCAGAGAACTCACAATCACTATGTCAAACATGCTCTGATAATTACCAGTCACATGGGCAGAATCCCAACAACTGTTCCTGGTTTCCAATGTTTGCATTACCAATCATGAAACTCCCAACTTCATGGTGAATTGAACTCTGTCTGGTCAGTCCCTCAATGTCAACACAGACACTAACCTTCACATGGATTCCCACACCATGCGTCCCTCTCTGCTGCTCAATACCCATGGATATTTATCTTGTGGTGATGTCTTTCTTCATCTAAAACATTGCCTTCCACCATTGTTTGTGCTTATCTGCATATAGTTTAATGTCTGAAAAACATCCATATATTTAGAGGTAGGGAATAAAGTCCTTGGAGAGAATTAAGAGGCAGAGACAGAAATACAATGAGTGGGATCCATTATGGATGGAGGGAGAAATTTAATCCTTCATGAGAGAAAATATATAGGATAATGCCTAGAACATGTATCTATTTTTCTTCTTTTATTAGTGGGAATACAAAATAGTGGATTTCACAAGGATATTTCCATACACATATAACATGTGTTCCACATTGTACATTAACCACACCCTGTTCTCTCTTTCCACTGGTTGCCATCCTCAACCCAAATCTCTTTTCTGCTTTTGCATCATAAATGTAAGATTATATTTGTTTTCTGACTATGAGATAATGTGATGTTCTTTTCACATTCCCTCACATACCACTGTGTCCCTACTCTGTCTATACTACTTCTTCTCCCAAGTATTACTTTTTGACATCTATGTCATGAGTATATAAAAGAAGAATGCAGATCCTGCCAATTACAGAAAATCTGCTATCCATCATTGTGTGACTTTCTTGTTTTGTTTTTGTTTTTGTTTTTTACCTGAAGTTCTGTTTCATCTATTTAGAAATGTTTCATAATTTCCCTATGATTCAAGGGTGAATAAAATTTCTAGGTGTTTATATAACAAGTTCTCTTCATGCACTCATATAACAAGTGGTGCACAGGCTGACAGCTGGTCATGGTGACTCTGAGTTGTGATGCAACCCAAGGCCTTATATATGTTAGCTAAATGCTTTACCACTGAGCCACCACCTAGCCTTGAAGCTATCTGGCAATTCTGTTATTTTCTTTTTCTTTTTTATTTTTTTGGTTTTTCAAGGTAGGGTCTCACTCTAGCTCAGGCTGACCTGGAATTCACCATGGAGTCTCAGGGTGGCCTCGAACTCATGTTGATCCTCCTACCTCTGCTTCCCAAGATCTGGGATTAAAGGCATGCACCACCACACCCATACTGATTTACATAGTGGTTGTTCAGGTTTGCACTTCCACCAGCAGTAATGAGGGTTCTCCTTTCTCCACATCCACACCAACATTTATTGTCATTTGATTTTTATAATGATTGTCATCCCACTGGAGTAAGGTGCAATCTCATAATTGTTTTAATTGACATATTTCTGATGGCTAAGGATATCCAACATTTCTTTAAGTGAGTGCTGGTCATTTGTATTTCTTTCTTTGAGAATTCCCCATTTTTTCCTTCTTTTCTTCTTCCTCTTCTTCTTTCTCTTCCTTTCTTTCTCATTCGTCTTCCTTCCTTCCTTTTCTTCCTTCCTTCCTTCCATCCTAATTCCCTCCCTCCCTTCTTCCCTCTCCCTTCCTTCCTTTATTCTTTCTTTCTTTCCTTCCTTCCTTCCTTCCTCCCTCTGTATTTCTGCCTTTCTTTCATTCACTATGTAGTCTGAGGCTTGAACTCAGTGATCCTCCTCCCTTGGGCTCCTGAGTGCTGGGGTTAAAGAAAGTGAAACCATGCCAAGCTGTCCTTTGTTATTTTATCAGTATTGTCTGAATACTCTAATTAATCTACCTTGTATTGATATTAATGTTTTGCTATTCTATCTTCTACTTGTTTCATTCTCTTGGTGAAGTTTTATAATTTGATTCATTGAATTCTTCATTCCCAAAAATTCCGTATGACATTTTCAGCACTTCTATCTCAATTGTACTTGTCTTTCATATCCTGTAGTATCTGCTTTATTTCACTCACCTGTTCAATTGTATTCTTTTCTCATTTGTTGAGGTGCTTCCTCATGTCCTTTTTGACTTTGTTGAATATTATTATAATTCCCCTGAATTCCTTGTTTAGGATTTGATCTACTTCATCTTCATTGTAATTCACAGCTATAGAATACTTAAATTCTGGATTAGCCACGTGTCATGACATTTCATGCTTCATTTGTTCTTGTCAAGTTTGCATATCTGGATTAGGACATTTGCTTGATTTCCTAACACCTCGGTTGAGGTATTTTGTATATTCAAATGGGAGTAGCTTGTGTTAGGATTGAGGGATGGTTTCACCCCACGGGGCCTGGGTGTAGTTTAGAAGCTAAACCTTCAGTTCTCATGCTGAAGGTGCCAAATGTGATCACAGCACTGCTTGGAAAAGAGGCTACAGCTCACATGCTGAAGGTGTCAGACATGATCTCCAGCACTGCTCAGAGAGGAAGCCATGATTGCAGAAGGATGAAGCACAGGGACAGGTCTGCTGTGAATATACAAGAATAACCAGTTAAATCGTCAACTCTCAGCATCACCAGTTTTTGTAGAACAATAGAGTGCTGCATATTTAGATATTAGTTACTTGGTGAAGATGGAAGGAAGATATGCAGAGTAAGACAAGCAATAGAGAAAAATAGAAGAGAGGAATGTAGACAGAATAGGGGCAGTAAAGAAGGGAGGACACAGCCAGCCCTAGCTAACAGTAGAATGAGGGACTTAAAAGTGCTGTGAGGAAACCTAGAACAATCCTGGGCCTGGGCAGATGGCCCAGTCTGTAAAGTACTTTGCATATGAACTCAAGGACCCGAGTTCAATTCATCCACACTCAGGTAAAAAGCAGGTGTGGCAGTGCATGCCTGTATTCCAGTACCATGGAGGTGGAGACAGGAAGATCCCTGAGACTTGCTGTCATCTATCTTATCTAGCCAAATCAGTGAGCTCTAGGTTCTGTGAAAGACCCTGTTTCAAAAACTATGTTGGGATTGTTTGAGAAAAACACATAAAGTTGACCTATGTGTCTACATATACCCAAGTATGTGCATACACGTGTGTGTACCCCATGCACCTGAACATGCTTACACCTATTATGCCTGCATACTATACATACATACACATGTAAAACAACAACAATCCCAGCACATGTGAGGCTACAGCAGAGAGACAATAAGCCAAATTTTATTCTGTGGGTGAAACTGTCACAGGAAGAAAAACTTGGGAAAACGAGAGCAGAGGAAGACAAAACTGGGGAGAATGAGAGCAGGGTGGACTAAACTGGTTAACAAAATTGGATATGCTTTAATTTCATGCTTATTTTTTTTTGATAATTTCATACAAAATATTTTCATTTTACTTACCCCAATATCCTTCCTATGTCCCTCCCCTCCTATCCCTTTTCACTAAGTAGTCCCTTTCTACTTTCAAATGTATTTTTGTGACCCATTCAGTTTCCTTAATGTTGTTTGCATGAGCATGGGTTGGGGATTATTTACTACAGCAGGGGTGACTTGCTAGTCACTCCATCACTGAAGAACGTGACCCCCCTGACCTAGTAAAGATAAACTAAACTGTCTATAACTCTTCAGGGATGTGCTGGAATTTTTTTCCATCTCCTATTGCATGATGGTATTTTGATGGGCCCAATACTTGGATATTAAATAAGAAGGGAAGCATAAAAATGAAGGGAAACAGTGTGGGAGACAGCTCAATGGTTAAAGCCACTTGCCTGCAAAACTTGATGATACAGGTTAGATTACCCAGTGCCCACTTTGTGCCAAACATATTTTGGAGTTTGTTTGCAGTGGCAGGACACTTTGGTGTGCACATGTCAAAATTAAGATTTAACCAGTCTCAAGTGATCTTTACAAAGGCCCTCTAACCAGACAAGAGAAAAAAGATAAAAAAATAAAACAGGTAGTAGAATAAACATAGGAAATAAAATAGAGATAAAGGGCCTTGAGGGATTGCTTAGTGGCTTAGGCGCTTGCCTGCAATGTCAAAGGACCCAGGTTTGCTTCCCCAGGATGCACACAAACCGGATGCCCAAGGTGGAACATGTGTCTGGATTGCATTTACAGTGGCCGGAGATCCTAATATGCCTATTCTTTCTCTCTCTCAAATAAATATATAAAAAAATCTTAAAAATGACACAAATGCAGGATGTGGTAGTGCATGTATACTACCAGCACTGAGGAGGAAGAGGTAGGAAGATCCCTGTGAGTTCAAACCAGAGTGAGACTATGTAGTGAATTTCAGGTCAGCCTGGGCTAGAGTGAGACCCTAACTCAGGGAAAAAAAAAAAAAAAAGAGAGAGAGAGAGAGAAGACCGAGGTCATGTTTTCCTCTGAAGGATTCATTTGCTGGGATGGGATAGATCTGGGATATGTACTGCTTTCTTCTGTAGCTTTGGGGGTCACATCTTCTGATGCAGCAGGCCTCAGTGGCCTCTCACTTCTCTGTTTCATTCTCCCTGCAACTAGAGGGTGTGGTTTGTGGCTCACTCAGGGCTTAATTTACTCTGCTTTTCTTTCTTCAGGTATTTCATCCAGCTGCCAGCTAACATTTCCCTGATCCTGCCCCCCCCACCCCCACCCAATAAAGGGTCTGGAATTTGTTTCCCTCTCCTATACATGATGGAATTCTGACTTAACGCTGATGTAATTCCTCAGACTCTGGAATCTTAACCCCATGCCATTGCTCATCCTACTTCGGGGGAACTAGTGACTTACACTCACGTCTATGACTCAGATCCATTGTCCACTCTGTGGAACAGTTCCTGAATCTGACAAAAGGTGTCCCTCTACTTTATGACTGGGACTGTGTCTCAGCAGGCAGAGCCTTTTCCTAGCATTCAGAAACCCTGGGTTCCATTCCCAGCATCTCACAAACCTGGCATAGTGGTGCACACCTGTCATCCCAGCACTTGGGAGGTAGAAACAGGAGTATTAGGACTTTGAGATGATGGTCAAATATGTAGTGAGTTTGAGGCCAATTTGGGCTATATATGACTCTGTCATACATGACTATTTTCCCCTGTATCTAGAGGACTTCTGCAGGCCTTCTCTCAGAGTATAATCACCTGACTCTTGACCTGTGTTTCTAGACTAGGCTGTCAAATGAGCTTGTTTGCCAAGAGCCACCTGGCTATTGACTCAGGAGGGCTTCTCACTGTTTGCCTAATCCAAAAGCCCAGAAGGGGGGAGGAATTTCCCACACCTGAATATTATCCCATCCTAGGATTCCTGATGGTATTTTCCCACCCCTGATTATAATGCCATCCCAGGATTCCTGACAGGATTTTCCACAACTGAATATTATGCCATCCAAGGATTCCTTCCAAGATTCCCACACACATGAATATTTTGCCATCCCAGGATTCCTGACTTCTTGGACTGCAGATCTGCCCACTCATGAGTTCCCAGTTTGGAGCTTTTGTTTTATGTTTTCTGTTGATTTCTATCTTTCTCTACAATGTGATTTTCTTCTTTCTTTAAAAAAATTAATAATAATTTTTGTTTTTGATGATTTTATGCATACAACATGTTTAATCATTTTTATTTCCACTAACCTGCTTCCTCCCTGTAGTAGTCCATACCTTATGGCTGGACCCAAACATCCACCCAGTGACACTGTCTTCAGCTAGGTGGCTACAGAAGTAGACTACAAAGTAATAAAACATTGATTATATTGGGGGCTATCTATTTAAACTACCAACTGCCCATCTCATTCCTCCTGAACATTTTCTTCTTCCCGTGTCCATCTCCTACTATCATGTCTTCTTTTTGTGGCCCATGGAGCTTAATTAGAGCTGGTATTATCACAAGTTGAGGAGGGAGAGTGTGGTTTTATAATTGGCACTCAACTCTAATTCTGCTGTAAGTGCTTTGGTACTGAAGTTGAAGAGTGTTGGAGGTCTTGAGGCTCAGGGTTGCTGCAGTCTGCATGTGCAGAGACAGCTCCCTGCATGAGGCTGTGCTCCATGGGTCAGTCTATCTGGTTCTGCTCCACTCACATCCTTTCTTTAAGCTTTCACTGGATTCATTCCAGTAAATGTTGTTAAGTTTACATTATTTTTAAAACAATCTTAAGTATACAATGCATCTTGAAAACATTCAACCACATTACCTTCTCTAGTTTCCCTCCCACTTGTGCCAAATCACTTCTTTGCTACTGGTGTTCCTCTTATTTCCATATCTTTTTCAGTGACCACACATAGGGTTGTTTCCATGAGCATGGATGGGGTTATTTACAGGAACATGGGCAACTTACCACTGGGTACAGCACTGAAGAAAATGTCTGCCCTCCACCAGCCACTACTAACTGCCTTAACTCCTCAAGGAGGTGTAGGTCCTAGTGAACCCCTTCCCCTAACAACTGTTAACTGCCAATAAACCCTCAGGGAAGGTGGGGCTCCATGAGCTCCTCCTTCACCCATGATGGAATGTTGACAGGGACAGTCTTGTGAGGTCATGAATGTGAGCCAGTCCCTTCCAGGAGACAGTGTTCCCCTCATTCTCCAACTCTCACATTCCTTCTGCCTCCTCTTCTCCAATGTCCCCGAGCCTTTGAGGAGATACATGAATGTCCTGTTTAGGGTTGCTGCTTCATTTTATAATGTTGTTTCTTTCTTTGCTACTGGAACTAATGCCTTTTTATGTCACTCACCTCAGAGGATGTCTTCTCTCCAGTGATTCCTGCTTTATTTCCTGGAGTTGCACTCAGATTTGCGTTGTTGGCAGAAATCACCTGACCAAGAGCAGCTTTGGGGAAATGGGTCTGATTTGGCTTATGGACTTGAGAGGAATCTCCATGATGACAGAAGAAAACAATGGCATTCACAGAGGGTGGACATCAGCCCCTGGCTATCATAAGGTGGACAATAGCACAGGACAGTGTACCAAACACTGGCAAGGGAAAACTGGCTCTAATACCCAAAGGCCTGCCCCCAACAATACACTGTCTCCAGGAGGTTTTACTTCCCCAATGTCCATCAGCTGGGACTCTGCATTTAGAATACCCAAGCTTATGGGGGACACCTGACTCAAATCACCACAGCTTGAGATTCAGGCAGTGACATTTTTATTGTTGGGACAAAGCACCCAGCCAGAAGCAGCTTTTGGGAAGAAAGGATTGATTTCAACATAGAATTTCAAGGAATTTTCATCATGGCAGGAAAACATGACAGGAAGCCTGAGCAGGAAGCCTGGGTCATGTCTGCACACCAAGGGGAAGGAAGTAGTCTGAGTGAGTTGTTCTGAGCCCCAGTGGGCTGGACTGTGAACCTCAAGGTCCATCCTTAGCAACACAACTCCAGCGTGGCTCCACCTCCAACATTGCCACCAAGTGGAGACCAAGCATTCACGACACTGAGGCTCAGTGTGTGGGGGCATTTCACATTCAGACCATCACCAGCGCCCTTCTGTTACTTATCCACATGATTGCTGCCTTTTGCTTAATTGCTTCTAATCGGATTTCAATTTCTGTCTCTTTCTGTTTCTTCCCTCCTCCCTCTCTTCTTCTATTTCTTCCTTGCTCTCCCCTTACTTTCACATTGTTTAGTTTTCAAGAGAAGCTCGTACTATGTAGCCCAAGCTGACCTAGAATTCACGATCTTCCTACTGCTGTCTCCTGAGTGCTGGCATTACACACATATCTTTTTAGCTGATATTTTGTTTGTCAATAATATATGATCACTAGCTATAATCCCACATATTTCTTCTTTCTTTTTGTTTTTGAGGTAGAGTCTCTCTTTAGCTCAGGCTGACCTGGAAATCTCTATGTAGTCTCAGGGTGGCCTTGAACTCATGGTGATCCTCCTACCTCTGTCGCCCAAGTTCTGGGATTAAAGGTGTGTGTCACCACACCCAGCCCACATGTTTCTTGAAAGTATGACTTCTATGTAATTGGAATTCATATCCTCTGACCCACTCTATAATATTGCTACCTCTAGGGACCACTGTTCTACATATCACTTCTATGAAATCAGCTTTCATGTATTGTATTTTTTCATGTATTGTATGTGGTGATGGTGGTCATGTTGGTGTTGTGTGTGTGTGTGATATGCACATGTATGTGTAGATGTAAGTGCAGTCATATGGAGGCAAAAGAGAAAGTTCAGTGCTCTCCTGTTACTTATCCACATATTTCCTTAAGACAAAGTCTTTCTCTCAATATGGATCTGTGGTTTTCATGAGCCCCAGTGATTCTCTGGTCTCTGCTCCCCACAGAACTACATGGTCAGGTCCAGCTGCTTACATGAGTCCAGGGGAATTGAACTTGGGGTGGTCTCAGGCCTCCATGCTTGTGGCAAGCACTCTTTCCTGCTGAACCATATTCTGAGACCTCAAATCAACTTTTAAAATTCCACATATACATTAAATCACATGGTACTTGTATTTCTCTTCCTGACTTATTGTATACATCATGATGTCTTCCAGGATCATTCATATTATTGTAAACAATAATAATTTTGGAAAATGTAGCCTGTAGACACTGAATCTTTTCTTTCCAACTAAGTCCTTTTCTATTTTGGTGACTTTTTGCTCTTCCCCACATCCATGACATGTTGATACTTCCTAAATTGTACAGGTCTTGTGTACGTAATGACAGCTGCTGTGAGGTCATGAATGCAGTGGCCACTGCATGTCTGGAAGGCAGCATTCCAGAGCACTCCTCTCCATTCTCTGGCTTTTACATTATTTTTCCACCTCTTCTGCTGTGTTTTATGAGCCTTGGAGGATGTATAGAGGTGCCTCATTTAGCAATGTGGTATGGGTGTCTCTTTAGCACTGAGCACTCAATAATAGTCCCTTATGGTCATCACTTTGATGAGTTTTAAGCTTCTATAGCTAAAGATGATGGTAACTCTAATCTATGGGCATAAACATAAATATTTAGAGGGCAATTTGATGGTCACAACATATCCATTTAACTAAACAACAGTAGCAACTCCACTCACCCAGCATCTATGTATTTCCTACCCATAGACTTTTGTCTAGATTTTCAGTACCAGGCATGAATTCTCCTGTCATGTAGTGGGCCCGAAACCTTATGAGAAAGAAGTTGATTATTCGATAACCCACGTGCCACTACTGCATCTGTCAGTCCACCTTACCTGGCTGATCCATTGTATACTGGGTAGTTTCCACTTCTTGTTATGACTACGGATGACTCCCCCCAACCCCCGCAGCATTTTGCACAGAACCTTCTAGCCCTATGACAGCTAGTCAATGCCAAATGTTCTTGACTCTCCATCAGCAGGAAATACAAGCTAGATTCCAAGGCCGTCTTTCCATTTCCATGTCTGCTCTATTTACTTGTGTTGCATCCTGCCCCAACCAATCTGGAAGTTAACTCTTCAGAGTAGGCTGGTAAAATGTGTGGGACAATTGACATGTGTGGGTACATGTATGTGTGTGTTGAGCCATCTGTATTAACCACAGGGCATATAATTCTTTTTATTTGTGGAAACATACAGGGATGAGTGGAGTGGCTTTTGTGTCCTTGGCACACATGGAGCTGGTTTTAGATGAGCACTTCTTCCATGATACTCTGATCTCCAGGACCAAGTCTGAAAGAAAGCTGAAGATGAATTCCTGTGTTGTTGGGGGCATCATGACTGGGGAGGAGAAAGAAATCTTCTACAATCCAGTTTTCTACACTCTGGAGCACATCCAGGTTTGTAAGGAGACCTCTGTCCATGCACAGAGAAGTCCTATTTCCCCAGTTGCTACAATACTCATTTTTAAATCAAGGCTTTTATTTTGAAAGGGTCACAGATTCAGTTGTGTGGAGACAGCGATGTGGGGAAAGCATTTTTGGAGTAAGCATGAGGACCTGAGCTGAGACCCCCAACACCCATGTGAAAGCCAAACATGGCAGTATGTGACTGCAGTCTCAGCACTGCGGAGGTGGAGATGGGAGGATCCCCAGGGGTCACTGGACAGCTAGTCAAGTCGAACTGGTGAGCTCCAGGCTCAGGGAGAATGACTAAAGAAAAAGGCAGAGTGATCAAGGAGGATAACCAACGTCATCCTCTGATCTCCGTATGCACACGAGTGCCCTCACATGGGTGCCCATGCACATAAAAACAGGCATACACACACATGCACACCACATGCACACACTCATGCCACAAAAGAAAAATTGTTCAGAGGAATCGCATATACTTGTGTTGGGCACTGCCAGGCATAGGCTGGAGCCTATAGGTGATGGGCCTGAGCCACCAGGCATGGCTAGTGACCTCTGGGCTACAGGAGGCCATGCCCTCTCCAATGCTGGCCCACCCGAACTTAGGCTTTGCCCTGTGACCTTTGGCCAGTTGCCTAGGTACCTCCTTATATTGTATCAGCCAGCACCATGGAGTGGCAAAAAAAAAAATAAAATAAAAGGTCATGTTTAACTAAAGCCTATGGTGAACTGAAGTTTTATGTAAACAATGTCATTTGTTACATGATATCATAAATATAATTACTCAGTTTATGTTCTAGGTGAACTTCAATTTACATAGAGGATTATTGAAAACAACAAAATTCTCTCTGAGGTGGTGACTTATAATTTGCCAAGTATATTAAAAAGACTGTAATGTCCCGTTACTTAAAAGGAGAAGGCCACTGAACTGATTTCTATGCCAGCCTGCCTCAAGACAGGAACAAAATTTGCCTTAGTTAATCCTGATAAAATCATTTCCAAGTGTGTTAGAGGAATTAATGATATAAATTGTCTTTAATCTAGACTACTTGCTTGTCAGTGAGTAATAGGATTAATAAATTTGGTGTAGTTACTCTTAATAGTCTTATAAACATGGTTAATTATGGGGTGAGATGAGTTGAATGAAGAAACTGGGAAGGAACTTTTCAATGCAGGACATAAAATTCTCATTAACAATGCTTTTTGAGTGGTACTTAGATCAGAATGTTAAAGTATGTGATAAAGGTGTGCATATGTAGGTAAGAATTTTCAGGCTAAAGCTAAACACCATGCCTAAAGATAAAGATTTTTCAAATGTTTACAAACTCTTAAGGATGCTCTAAGTAATTTAATTTCAGTCACTATAATCTTTATGCTCCTCTTGTTGATTATTGTTATCATTTTTATGAATTCTTTATTTAGCACTTGATCTAGTCCACTTTTGCTGTAATCCACTACCGTGGAATTGTAAATTTTTGGATTACTCAAGTGCCTTGAGTTTTCATCCTCCACTTGTTCTTATCAGGTTAGCATATTTTCATTGGGACATTTGTTTGATTTTCTAATTCATTGGTTAATGTATTTGCTATATTCAAATGGGAGTTGGTCATGTTATGGTTGAGTTGTAGTTTCACCCCACTGGGTCTGGTATAGTTCAGTAGTTTACCCTTCATCTTACATGCTGAAGGTACCAGATGTGATCTCAGCATGGCTTGGAGAGGAGGCTGCAGCTCACATGATGAAGGTGTCACACATGACCTCCAGCACTGCTCAAAGAGGAGGCTATGACTGCAGAAGGATGAAGCACAGGGACAGGTCTGCTGTGAATATACAAGAATAACCAGTTAAATGGTCAACCCTCAGCATCAACAGATTTTAGGGATGCATAGAAAGATGTGTATTTAGATATTAGTTACTAAGGGTGGGGATGAAAAGTAGATAAGCAGAGTAAGAGTAGCAGTAATTATTAAGCAATAGAGAGAAATAAAAGATGGGAACGTAGACAGAATGGAGGCAATAAAGAAAGAAGGACACAGCCAGCCCTACCTAACAGTAGAATGAGAGAGAGAGAGAGAGAGAGAGAGAGAGAGAGAGAGAGAGAATTATAAAATGCTTTCAGGCAACATACTACAATCCTGGGATTGGGGTGATGGCCCAGCCAGTAAAATACTTTCCATGTAAGCATGAGGACCTGAGTTCAGAGCACCCACACTGAGGTTAAAAGCAGGTGTGGTGGTGCATGCCTGTATTCCAGTGCCATGGAGGTGGAGACTGGCAGAGCCCTGAGTCTTGCTTTCATCTATCTTATCTAGCTGAATCAGTGAGATCTAGGTGCAGTGAAAGACCCTGTTTCAAAAACTAAGTCGGGATTGTTTGAGAAAAATACAAGAGGCTGACTTATGGTCTCTACATATACCCAAGTATGTGCATACACATGTGTGTACCCCATGCAAATGAACATGCATACACAAATGCACGCATACTATATGTACATACACATGTAAAATAACAACAATCCCAGCACCTGTGAGTCTGAGCCAGGGAGGCCATAGGCCAACTTTTGACCTGTGGGATAAACTGTATCAGAAAGAAAAACTGGGTGAACAAGAACAGGGGAGGACTAAACTGGGGAGAATGAGAGCAGGGTGGACTAAACTGGTCCACAAAATAGGATATGCCTTTATTTCACGTTTAACTTTTTGACAATTTCCTACAACATATTTTCATTATATTCACTCCGTTATCCTTTCTAGATCCTCTTCACACCAAACCCTTTCCATTGCCATGAGGTTTTGCAAGGAGAGGATTTTCTTTACTCTGTGTTCCCATTGGTCTCTGGGTGTCCTAAGATGGCAGCCTGTGGTCCCTTTAGCACTGCGGACAGGATTTTTTTTTTTTTTTTTTTAATCTCTGATGGATGACCAAGTGGTTGGCCTTCAGCTTACATGCTAGTTCAAGTGATCTGTACAAAAGTCCTATGATCAGACAAGACGAAAAGATAAAAAAGCAAAATAGATAATGAAACAAATATAGGAAATTAAAAAGAGATAAACGGGCTGGAAGGATTACTTACTGGTTGAGACACTTGCCTGCAAAGTCAAATGACCCAGGTATGATTCTCCAAGATCAACATAAGACAGATTCACAAGGTGGCACATATGCCTGGACTTCATTTGTAGTGGCTGGAGACCCTGACACTTCCATTGTCTCTCTTTTTCAAATAAATGAAACAAAGATTTAAAAATGTGATGAAGGCAGGTTGTGGCAATGCATGTCTTTAATCTCAGCCCTCAGGAGGCCAAGATCAGAAAATACCTGTGAGTTCAATGCCACCGTGAGCTTACATAGTGAACTCCAGGTCATCCTGGGATAGAGTGAGAGCCTACCTCAGAAAAATAAAGAGATAAAGGACACCAAGTTCATGTTTTCCTCTGAAGGATTCATTTGCTGGGATTGGATAGATCTTGGATCTGTATTGCTTAATTCTGTAGCTTTTGGGGTCACATCTTCTGATAGAACAGGCCTCTGTGGTCTCTCAATGCTCTCTATGTTATTTCTGCTGCAACCAGAGGGTGTGGTTTCTGCCTCACTCAGGGGTTATTTGACTCTGCCTTTCTATCTTCAGGTATTTCATCCAGCTGCCAGAAATATTTCTATTGACCCTGGCTACCCCCAATAAGGGGCTGGAATTTGTATGCCTCTCCTATACATGATGGAATTCAGATTGAATTCCGATGGAATTCCTCAGATCCTGACACCTTTAACCACGCGCCACTGCTGGTCGTACTTCTGGGGAACTAGTGACTTTCACTCCTGTGTATCACTCAGACCATTGTCCACTGTGTGGAACACTTCTTGAATCTGACAGAAAATGTCCCTCTCCTTTACGACAGGGACTGTGTCTCAGTGGGTAGAACCGTTTCCTCGCATTCAGAAACCCTGGGTTTCATTCCCAGCGTCTCATAAACCTGACATTGTGGTGCATGTCTGTCATCCTAGCACTTGGGAGGTAGAAACAGGAGGAGCAGAACTTCAAGATGATCCTCAAATATGTAGTGAGTGTGAGGCCAATCTGGGCTATATTTGACCCTGTCATACATGACTAATTTCACTGTATCTAGAGGACATCTGCAGACCAGTTTCCAGAGTATAATCACCTGACACTTGCCCTGGGTATCTAGACTGGCCTGTGAAATGAGTGTGTTTTCCTAGAGCCACCTAGCTACAGACTCAGGAGGGATTCTCACTATTTGCCCAGTCCAAAAGTCCAGAACAGGTGAGGAATTTCCCGCACTTGAATATCATGCCATCCTAGGATTCCTGACAGGGTATTCCTACACCTTAACATTATGCCAACCCAGGATTCCTGACAGGATATTCCCTCATCTTAATATTATGCCATCCCAGAATTCCTGACAGGATTTTCCCAAGTCTGAATATTATGCTATCCTATAATTCCTTACAGGATCTCCCCACACATACATATTTTGCCATCCCAGGGTGCCTCACTGCTTGTACTTCAGTTCTGCCCAGTGATGAGACCACATTTGTGGCTTGGAGCTTTTACTTTTTTTATTATTTTTTGTTATTATTATTTATTTATTTGACAGCGACAGACAGAGAAAGAAAGAAGCAGATAGAGAGAAGGAGAGAGAATGGGCGCGCTAGGGCTTCCAGCCTCTGCAAACGAACTCCAGAGGCATGCACTCCCTTGTGCATCTGGCTAACGTGGGTCCTGGGGAGTCGAGCCTCGATCCGGGGTCCTTTAGCCTTCACAGGCAAGCGGTTAACCGCTAAGCCATCTCTCAAGCCCCTTTTTGGTGCACTGTTGCTGCTGGGTGGGGTTTGTATAAACCTTAAATCAGCCTTGCCCTACTTCCGGCACTCTCCAGGGGTCCGGCCTAGTACACATGGAGGTAATGGCCAAGAGGACTGCCAAGAGTCCAAGGATTCTGACTACCTGAAGGGGAAATGGGTGTCCTCCAGGACTGCCAAGAGGCCTCTGAAGAAGTCGGCCCACTGGGAGGCCGCTGAAGGAGTGGGCCTGCTCGGGGGCCACTGGGAGAGGAGGCAGAGACATGGCGCCTGCATGGGCAGAGGCGCCATTGTCTGTCTGCCACCTGACTCTGACCCAAGCCACTTTGGAGTGCTTGCAAAACCAGCTTGTAGCTTTGCTGCTTAAAGGGAGTGAGGGGAAATTTCTTTACTGAACTTTTCAAGATTAGAAACACCAAGACCAGAGGGCAACGTTCCTGAGGGCTGATTAGCACACGGGGGATTCCACCAAAGATTTGGTCGTGAGCCTGTCCACAAGTTTAGGCTGACGACCGGCCCTACAGGCTTTTAAGAGGTCGATGTGTTACCAGTTTTTTTTGTGTGTGTGTGTCAGAGAGAAATAGATAGAGGGTTTTTGCCAACACCCAACAGGCTGTTGGGGTCCTGGAAAAGGCCTTCAGTCAATACCAAAGAGTGGCCTCAGCCAAGCGACATCAGTTGCCAGTTCGTTGTGTCTGGTCCCGCGCGATGGTGTGAACTGAAAATAAAGGAGGAGAAAGAGAAACCTGCCAGCCCTCAAAAACATGGAGGCAAGGCTGCATGGGCTGATGTCTCCCAGTCCCTCTGGGAGAGCACTCACCCACCCTGTCCATCTCATAAGGTTCCTGTTCAGGCACCAGCTGTGGGCTTTTGGATTTTGCTTGGGGGGCCGGCCGCGGTTCACCCCAAAGGCATCCATGCAACCGGGGGTGGGTGAGCATGTGAAGAGCAAAAGACACTCGTGGGAGAAAGTTGAGCAGCTCTCTCCTTATCTGCTGCCGTGCTGAAATCTCAGTCTGGTCTAATCAAAGGGAAGAAGGTATCAATGATAGCCTGATTATTGTTGGGATTCCCATCAGTGCCCATAACCAATTTCTGGCCTTCAGTCTGGCTTCTCTCTCTTTACTCTGTAGTAAAGGGAATCTTTAACAATTGTTGACAATCATCCCAAGTTGTTCGCCATCTTCGTCTGGGGGCCCCATAACCTGGAGGGGGAATACTGTGACTCCAAAGGGCCCCAATTTTAATGTCCTGAAAGTGGTCTTTCAGTAAGGAAAGTGGGGTAGTCTGTGTCTGTCCCATCTGCCCAAGCATACAAATAGTAATTCCAACAAAGAAAAGGGAAAAGAGACAGTAAAAATGTTCAGCTGGCCAGCGACTACAAAACTGAAACTGAGGCAATGGATTCTCAACATTGTCTCTACAAATAGGGGAATGAAATCCCCTCCCAGTGGGCCTGGGGCACCCAGGTCAAACCGTACAACAGAGTGGCCAGCTACTACAAAACCGAATTTGAGAGCACGACATCTCACTGTACCGCGGTAGCAACCCACGTTGTCTCTACAAATGGGGGGGATGAAATCCCCTCCCGGTGGGCCTGGGGCAACCAGGACCCGCCTTGCTATCAAAGTGGCCTCAAGGGGTGTGTCTTCCCCAACCACAATTTTCTCATGAACAGAAGAACGAAAGACAGGTTTTCAGGAAAGACAAAACACAGAAGCACAACCCAGAAGTACACTGACCAGCTGGTGACCTGATCTCCAAGTGTTGGTGGTCCTCAGCAGTCTCTGAGGAGATCCAGGACAAGCTCCCCAATGTTATGCCCAGTTCTCGGCACTCCCAGTGACCACCGAGGAGAACCAAACACGTATGCAAGGGCAAGGAGCTTTATTTTGGGCTTAAGCTCAGTCTCTTGACTTCACCAACACAGTGGATCCATACAAGAGCCCCGAGTAGTGGGAGGGCAGGGTTTTTATAGGAATTTGAATATAGAAGAAGGGGATGAGTACATGATTGGTTGATTTAAACTGTGTACCTTCTGGTTGGCTTAGGATTTTGGTTGGGCAAAGTTGGCGTGCTGGGGCTAGGGGAATTGAACTTATCTGTGACTACAGGAATGTATGGCGTAATCAGTTTGCAGTAAGTGTTAAACCCACCCTTACCAGAAGATAAAAACTTCGGCCTTGCAGGGAAACAGAAACTTAGGCCTACTGAGGGCTCTGAAGCCTGTCATGGCGTCCATCTGGTTTCCTGAGTCCTTCAACCACACCCCTCATATTACAAATAAAAAAGCAAAACCATGCAGTGCGCTACATTAGAAAGGGTGATGAGTGTTGGGGTGATGGTTCAGTGGACAAATCACTTTCTGGGCAAGCATGAGGACCTGAGCTCAGCTTCTCAGTTCTCAGGTAAATGCCAGGATGGCATGGAGGCCACCCTGTAATCCCTGCACTTGGGAGGCTCCCTGAGGCTGAGGATCCCTGGGGCAAGCTACCTAGTCACATTAGCCAAACTGGTGAGCTCTGGGTGGAGTGACAAACCTTGCTTCAGTAAATAAGGTGAGGGCTACTGAGGAAGACACCTGACATCAACCTCTGATCTTCATAAGCATGCACACATGTGAACATGCATGCACACCACACACATTCATACACACACAAAAAAGTACTGTGTGTTGGGATAGGATACTCAACTACGGGTGGTCAGGAATTATTACTTTCTGGATGGAATTTTGGAGTTGAGTTCTGGATGACACCATTGACTAGTAAGGAAATTATCCACAGAGGGAAAAAGTACTACTATCAAGGTTACAAGCTGATAATTGTGTGAGACAGAGAGACCCATGCCTGCTCACACCAGGGTCTCTCAACAGTCTACTCAACAAGTACCTTGATCTCCAATACTAAGTGAACATTTGCTCAAGTGTAATGTCTGCATGAGGAAGCAGTATGATCCAGATGAAATGGAATTTCAGCTTACCTCATCATGAGAGTTTTCAGTTGGATCTCTTTTCCTAATGTTGGAAAGGTTTGGACAAGTGCTCACGCCTCCTGCTTCTATCCACAGCTGCTGGCTGAACACAGACACTGGGTTCACCTGGAGTTTCCTGGGACCAGTTTGCATGATTATCATAGTAAGAAATGATTGGAGCACATCTTGGAGGAGGATGAAGGAAACACAAAATTCCTCCTCATGCTTCCCTATGATTTTTGGTTCTTGAGATTTCCAAGTAAGAGTGTAATTTCTTTGTCATGTGCAAAGGATTTTGGGAGGCCCAATAAACTTATACACACTTTCTGATTCAACCAGAATGGGTCTATCATTCTCTCCTAGGTCCAGATGTTCAAAGAAAATGTTAAAGTTAAAATTAATTAACAGCACATAGGAGGCAGAGGCAGGGGGATCATTCTGAGTTTGAGGATAGTGTCACCTACATCAGTTCAACTCCAGCTAGTACTTCATGGCAAGACACTGTGCCTCCCAAAAGATTAATAGTCATGGTAGTGGGGAGTAGAGACAAGGTGAAGGATGATGAAGGAAGTCAAAAGGAAGTTCCCATCCAGGTTCTTATCAGATGATGTCTCTGTGACTCACCATAGTATCTTGTTTCCTTGTGTCATGTGTATTTTCAATTTGGCACTGATTTTGGAATGATATGAATATTAGGGATGCTTCAGGACAGATTTCTCCAGGGAGGTATGGCTCTCACGTCTGGTAGACAATTAGGGGTTGAGAGCATGTCATACTTTCCTAGGACTGTTGTAATAGTGTGAGATGTCAATTTATTGTCATAGTTATAGAGACTAGAAATAGGAAACAAAAGGCTGAACTCTCTGGACAGCAACCAATTTGGCCTATTCTGTTTCTGTCTCAACCTTCTGGTAGCCTTGGAATTTGCTTGGCTGGTAGAGGACTATCTTCACTGTGTGTTTCCTTTTAATTTTTTTTTTAATATATATATATGTTGGTACTGGGTAATTGAACCCAGACCATCAGACATTGCAATTAAGTACCTTTAACTGCCGAATCACCTCTCTAGTCGCACAGGATGTTTCTTGCCATTACCTATCCTTTATGTATCTGTGTCTCTAAGTTTCCCCAGAGGATAAGGATGACAATTATATTGCAATAGGGCTCCACCATCATGACCTTTTCTTTATTTAATGCCCTTTGTAATGAACTTGTCTCCAAATAACGTCACATTTTGAGGTCCTGAGTGTTAGGTGATCAGCACACCTTTCTGTTGTTTGGAGGCCCCGCATGTATGAACATATGTACATACATTACACACATGCATTTGTGTGCATGTGCACACACACACACACACACAGCACGTGGTATAGCAATAAGGAATATATAATCATCACTTGCATTTGGCAAGACACAAAGCAATCAGAGGAGTGAACCAACTTCTCTGCAAAACAGAAACCTGACCTTGAGTAAGTGTGGATGGTCACCGTTGACACTGGGATGTTGCAGTGGGCCGTTAGAAGTGGGGTACCCTATGTGATTGATTAGTTGTGAACACTAGCTTTCATTGCTCCCATCTAAACTGGAAACAGGGGCATCAACTAGGAGAGTTGTCACTCATGCATCAAGTCAGTGGCTCCATGGGTCCGTGTCTGCCTTCTGGGGCTGGCTCTTGGAGCCAGGGGTCTCTCTGTGCAGATGGACTGGCCTCTGTCCAGTGCCACAGCCAACCTCTTAATTCCTTTGCCTGATGTGCCTCACTTGGACATTGTGGATCTTGAGGCAGAAACTCTCCAGCATTAACTCAGAAGTCTCAACACTCAAAGACACCAGGTGTGCCCTCTTTTCCTGACCTTGCTTGTTTCTTTTGTGTGCTAGGTCCATGCCAGGATGGGGAGATGAGGCACAGGTGCCACGTGGCAAGCTGCCAGAACTATCATTGCCATCTGTGAGCTGTGTAATGTTGGGCTAATCACATGACTTCTATGAAACTCGATTCCCTCAATTGGAAAAAAGAGTTATTGATATTGGTAGTAAAATGTGTTTAATGCATTTGTGTAATCACTAAGCAATCTTCCCAGCCTCAACATATATGTGCTTTGGTCATATTAACCCATCTGTGAAAAGGTGGACAGTGTTTTCAGAGGAAGGATACTCATGGTTTCCTCTGGCCTTTACGCTCAGCAGACACATGTGCTTGTACACAGGCAACACATATATGTTTTTATACTAAGAGAATTTTATAGTGATAGAATTCTGTCCTGTGACCTTGCCATTCATTTAACATGTATCAGGTATTTGGACAAAGGCTAGAGGGTCTTTCTTTGTTATTGTTACAAATAAGCTTCCATCCAGTACACAGATCCACACATCTACTCATATGCATTTTTCTTTCTTTCTTTTGTTTTGTTTTGTTTTTTTGAGATAGTGTTTCACTGTAGCCCAGGCTGACCTGGAATTCACTATGCAGTCTCAGGATGGCCTCGAACTCACAGCAATCCTCCTAACTCTGCCTCCCGAGTGCTGGGAGTAAAGGTGTGCACAACCATGTCCAGCTTCATATGCATTTTTATAAGCTTATTTTACATACATATGTACATATAATATGCTTTTACATATATAATACATATATATATATATACATATATATATTAATGTACTTTTACATATATAGGAAGCATATATGTACTTTGCTTTTTTTGTTTTGTTTTTTTGAGATAGTGTTTCACTGTAGCCCAGGCTGACCTGGAATTCACTATGCAGTCTCATGATGGCCTCGAACTCACAGCAGTCCTCCTACCTCTGCCTCCCGAGTGCTGGGATTGAAGGTGTGCACAACCATGTCCAGCTTCCTATGCATTCTATAAGCTTATTTTGTATATATATGTACATATAATATGCTTTTACACACACACACACACACACACACACACATATATATATATATATATATATATATATATATATATATATTAATGTACTTTTACATATATAGGAAGCATATATGTACTTTACTTTTGCCTCTTTTCTCTCTCTCTCTCTCTCTCTACATGTGTCAACGTTATTAAATTTTTTAAAAATTTTATATTGCATGGAGAGAGAGTGATAGAGAGAGGGAGAAAGAGAGAAAGAGAGAATGGGCATGCAAAAGCCTGTAGCTGCTGCAAACAAACTCCAGATGTGTGTGTCACTTGTGCATCTGGCTTTATGTGAGTGCTGGGGAGTCGAACTTGGGTCATTAGACTTGTAGGCAAGCACCTGTACTGCTAAGCTGTCTCTCCAGCCTGTTTACTAATTTTAAAAAGTATTTTTAAAATATTTGTTTATCTATGTGAGAGAGAAAAAGAGAGAGAGAGAGATAGAGAATGGGCACATAAGGACCTCCTGTCACTCCAAATGATCTCCAGACACATGAACCACCTTGTGCATCTGGCTTCATGTGGGTGCTGGGGAACTGAATTCAGGTTCTTAGGCTTTGCAGACAAGTGCCTTAACCATTGTGCAATCATTCCAGCCCTTAAAGTATTTTTATATTTATTTGTGAGGAAGGAGTGAGAAAGAGAAATAGAGTGACAGAGAGAGGCAGAGGGAGTTTGGGTGCATCAGGGCCTCTTGCTGCTGCACACGAACTCCAGATGCATGTGCTATTTTGTGAAACTGACTTTATGTAGATACTGGAGAATTGAACTCAGTTTATCAGCCTTTGCAATCAAGCACTAAATGGTGGGCATTCTACTAAATTTCTGATGCTGCAGATTAGTTCAAGGCCTAAGAAAGGCTAAGAGCTCCAACACTAGCCTGACCATATTTTAAGTGACAAGGAATTACAGGCAAAAATACTTTAAGCAAACAGTTTTAAGTGGTCAAGAAGATGCTCAGTGTTGAAAGCTCTTGATACACAGCATGTGGATTGGAGTTCAGATCTCTGACACCACATAAATGCTGGAGAAGTGGCAGCCCACCTGTAATCCCAGTGCTAGGGATGTGGAGACAGGGGCAAGCTGCAGGGCTAGACTAGGCAAATTGTAACACTCTGGGTTGAAATGAGAGAGCTTGCTTCAGGAAGATAAGATGGAGATTTGTTTGCAGTGGCTGGAGGCCCTGGTATACCCATTCTTTCTCTCCCTCTCTCTGGATCAAATAAATAAAAAAAAAATTTAAAAATAAAGTGTATTGTAAATGAGGAATCCACCTGATCTTAACTTTGTGCTTCTATGTACATGCCTGCACATCCATACACACATGCACCACACACATGCATACCACAAACATACACACAACAAAAAACATAGTGGAAAATAATTACTCAAGTTGTAATGGTTCCTTGTCATCATCCAATGATACTAGTTACTTCTGCCTGTGGATCCAACAACATTTTGGCTTCAATTAACTTTAATATTCAAAATACCTTCAAGGAGTTACTTATTTGTGAGAAAGAGGCCCAGCAATAGGACTTACTCCCATTTCTTTTCATTTTTAAAAATAATTTATTGATTAAATTATACTTTTTCTTCTTTATTAGTTATGTACACTCAGTGTGCAAACAGCCATGTTGTATCGTTAGTCTCCTTGCTGTACTCCTCCCTCCAAAGGGACCCTCCTTGGGGATTGTGGATCATGTGTTGTGGAGGTAGCCATCAGTTATGGGGAAAAGGCAATATCTCTGCACACAATGTCCACACTTGTGGCTCTAACAATGTTTCTGACACCTCTTTTGTGAATTTCCCTGAGCCATGTTAGGTCTGTTTTAAGTGTACTTCAGTGATGCAGTCTTGGGAACATCTGTGTCTCTGTATATCTGGTTTGGTTAGTTTTTTAAGTTAAAACTTTTTATGGATACATAAAGAATTGGTACCATCATTCCCCTTCTCCCTGCTCCGAGTCCACTGACCCCCTGGCCCTGCTTACTGAGATAGCTGGTGTTCAGCATGGAGTTGTGGGTTATGAGTTGTGAGGGCAGCAGTCATTGTGGGGAGGCAATGCCTCTTGGTATTCCCTCCCACCCAGTGGGTTTTACGTCCTTTATGCCCACCCCTTCCACAAAATTCCCTGAGCCATGATGAGGCTGGTTTAAATCTACTTTACTTTTGAGCTCTCAGCCACCTCTGGATTTCTTCTTTGGTGCATTTTGTATATCCTCCACATCTGTTACCATCACCTGAGCTCAGGTTGTCAGGCTAAGCATGGAAGCAGCCCTCTTGCTCATCCCACTAGTTCCTGTGTGGTTTCACCTGGGTCCTAGATGCTGTGGTAGGCGTGGTTCGCCCACCAACATAGAGTCAGCCATCTATTCTTGTCCTGTTGATAGATTTTGGTTGTCCTCAGTTCTCAGTGCTTTCTGAAAAAGTAAAACAGACTCTCCAAAAGACAGTGAGATCAAGATAAGTGAAAGGATATAAGCATTGTTAATGTGAAGAGATTTTGATAGGCGTAGCCTCACTTTTGGCAAAGACTAGTGAAAGATTCTTTTGGAGTCCATAATCTTGGTTTGCATAGGATTCTGACTTGGTTCCAAGTTCCAGCTCTGGTTTAATTTCCATTGCGTAGAGCTCTTAGCCACTCAGAAAGCCATTGGTTCCCTACTGTCACAGTCAGGTTTGCATTGCTGGGGAAAACACCCAACCAAGAGCAGCTTGTGGGAAAGAAGTGTTGATTTTGGCTTAAAGAATTGGAGGGAGGCTCCATGGTGGCAGGGAAAAACGATGGCATGAGCAAAGGGTGTACATCACCTCCTGGGAAACATCAGATGGACAACAGTAAGAGGAGAATGTGCCAAACACTTGCAAGGGGAAGCTGTTTATAACACATAAGCCTACCCTCAACAGAACACTGCCTCCAAGGAGGCTTCAATTGCAAAATTTCTACCAGCTGAGGACGTAAGCATTCAGAACACCTGGGTTGATTCTGGTAGACCCCCGAATCAAACCACCACTCCTACCTTGGGTGGGTGCCACTTTCGTACACATGTGTACATCTAGTCAGGTTGCTTGACTGCATACAGCAGGGACCCCTGCTTGCTCACAGCATTGTTGTCAGCTTTTGCTCAGCATCTCATGTTGTGGTTATCAGTACCATGTGGACTAACCATCTGGGAGCTGACTTCCTTCAAGATTCATCCAGATCTCTCAATGTTTTCCACCTGCAGCATGTGTTATCTTAACACTTGCCTTAGTCAGGTAATCACGTGATTTGACAGAATTCTTTGTTTTGGGGACCTCATAGGTCTGTCCAATCAATAGTTCAATGTGGATTGTGCCCCATTACTGTTAGTAGGATTTACCCAGTAATGGCGTAATATTTTAGGGTTAAGTTTCATCCCATCCTTTCCAGGGCCCATCTTAATAGACTATCCCTCCATGCTCCTATGGAGGGTTATATATTTAGTCTGCTCTCCAGAATGAACGTTTCTGTGGTACCAATACATTTTGGATTTTATTTTGCATATATCTTCCCCTCTACCCTCCCATTCTCCTCCCCCCAAGCCCTCTATCCCTCTTATCTGGCCCTCAATTTGCTTGTTGGGTATGACATCAATTCATGCTGTTCCAGTTTAGGAGCCACGGATGAGGGAGACCATATAGTATTTCCCTTTCTGTGCTTGTGTGAGTTCATTTAGTATGATCTGTTCCAAGTCTCTCCATTTTCCTACAAATTTTATTGTATCAAATTTCCTTATGGATGAGTGGGATTCCATTGTGTATATGTACCACATTTTACTTTTTAAAAATTTTTTGTTTATTTTTAGTTATTTATTTGAAAGTGACGGACAGAGAGTGAGTGAGAGAGAGGCAGATATAGACAGAGGGAGAATGGGCACGCCAGGGCCTCCAGCCACTGCAAACAAACTCCAGACGCTTGCGCCCCCTTGTGCATCTGGCTAACGTGGGTCCTGGAGAATCAAGCCTCAAACTGGGGTCCTCAGGCTTCACAGACAAGCGCTTAACCACTAAGCCATCTCTCCAGCCCCTGTACCACATTTTCATTATCCAGTCATCAACTGATGGGCATTTGGGTTGGTTAAAGTTTTGAGATTGTTTTTCTGTATCTGTGAAGAATGACATGGGGTTTTAATAGATATTGCATTGAAACTGTACATTGCTTTTTTTTTTTCTTTATTAGTTAGTTTTGTATTCAGCAAATACAGTCAGTTTGGTACCATTATTAGGCTCATCTGTGACCTACCCCATCCCCTTGGCCCCTCCTTGTTGAGGTATACGGGTCATGCATTGTGGAGTTAGCCCACAGTTATGGGTAGGATAAATGCATTCTGCATATCATGACCCAACATGTGGCTCTGACATTCTTTCCGCCCCCTCTTCCACAAAATTTCCCTGAGCCATGTTGGGTTCATTTTTGATCTGCTTCAGTGATGAGGTGTTGGGGGCCTCTGAGGCTCTGGCTCTCTGATTTGGTAGGAGTTGATTTTTCTCTGTGCTGATCTCCTTCGCCCTTGTGCTGGTATCTGGTTCATCAAGAAAACAGCACCCTTGCTTGTTTCACCAATTTTTCTTAGTTTCAGCCAGGGCCTTTGGAGGTATGATGGGGTGGCTCTCTCCTTAGGACCTACATCTATCTGAAAAACAGAAGCAGATTCTCCAACAGAGAGTAAATTAGCACCAGGACAAAAGAGATAAAGCTTACTTTTTTATAGAGAATTTAATAGGTGTAGGCCCTCTTGTAGCCCACAATTGATGGTAGCTTGATATTGGTGAGTGGGATTATGATTGGAAAGGGTTCTGACTTGCTTCCCAGCTCCAGCTATGGGTCCCGTACTCCTGAGGAAATCAGTTACCCAAATTAAGAGCAGTTGGTTCCCCACAATGGCTGTGTGCACTATTGCACTTGTGTGGGCATCACAACAAGTTATTTGCTTCTAAGTAAGTTAGACCATGAGTTGCTTGGACAGATATTGGTCATTTTCCCCCAGTTGCCTATGTATCACCTTCTGGCACTAGATGCACTGACTGTCTGGGGACTGACTGTCTTCCAGCTTCCAGCCATGCCATTCTATTTTGCATGTCAACCACATAAGGTGTCTTCAGCTGTAGCGTCTTACCACTAAACTTTAGTGGGTCATCAAGTACTCTGACAGAAATCTGTCTATCTTTTAGGAAACATTGTAGGTCTCTCTGATCAAAGGCTCATTGTGGATGCTAGCCCCCTGCTGGTACTGGGAGTTACAGGTCAGTGCCTACTAAGAAAATGAGGACAAAGCTAACTAATATACAAGAGTTACAGAGAAGAGAGAGGGGGGGGTGGGATAGGGACAGGGAGAGGGTAAAGGAGGGAGGGAAGATGTAGAAGAATAAGTTAGTCCTAATCCTACCCTCTCCAGTGTCTTGTGGTTCAGGTGTTCCCTGTAAGGGCCTGGTGAAGGGTCAGCCATTTGGTCTGTCTTTAAGTAAGTAGAATTTTATGGTACCATTGCCTTTTGGGTCTAGATTTGTGTTTCCCTCTCCTCCCTCCTCTTCCATCCTAGTGTCTAGTCCACTAGATGTTTGCTGGATATGTAAGGTATTTTGGGTAGATTCATGTTAGGTGCTGTAGATGAGTGAGACAATGTGGCGATTTTTTTTCGGTGATTGGGTAAGTTCACTGAGAATGATCTGTTCCAGGTTCAACCATTTTTCCTCAAATTCCATTGTTTCATTTTTTCTTACTGCTGTATAGAATTCCATTGTATAGATATACCACATCTAGGTATCCATTTTTCTAGTGATGGACATCTGGGTTGATTCCAGCTCTTAGCTATTACAAATTGAGCCACTACAAACATGGTTGAGCAAATCAGTCTAGCTTGTGGTTTGAAGGTTTTAGGGTAGAAGCCCAGTAAGGGAATAACTGGGTCTGTTGGTATCTCTATACTCAGCTTTTCCAAAAGTCTCCATATTGCTTTCCAAAGTGGTTGTACCATCCTACATTCCCACCAACAGTGGATGAGTGTTCCTACTTCTCCACATCCTCACCAGCATTTATTTTCATTTGATTTTTTGATGTTTGCTATCCTTATTGGGGTAAGGTGGAATCTCATAGTTGTTTTAATTTGCATTTCTCTGATGATTAGGGATGATGAACATTTTCTTAAGTGTACAATTGCCATTTGTATTTCTTCCTCTGTGAACTGCCTGTTCAGCTCTTTGCCCCATTTTGTGACTGGAGTGTTTGACTTCTTACTGTTTAGATTTTTGAATTCTTTGTAGATTCTAGAGATTAGGCCTCTATCAGGTAGATAACCCACAAATATTTTCTCCCATTCTGTGGGTAATCTATTGGCATTGCTTATTGTATGCTTGTCTGTAAAGAAACTCTTCAGCTTCATGTGATCCCATTGGTGA
>CM070785.1:76353287-76393749 GCA_036346955.1 Dipus sagitta
AATGCATTGAACAGGTTCCCATTTTTGAGCCAGCAGGACGGTTGTCAGGGTCTCCCCAAGGAAAAGGTAGAGAGAGAGAGGGAGATCAGGATCAAATCTTTTAAGACAGGAGCTATCAATAGCTCTCTGGACATTAAAGAGGATCTGGCACTGCTCAGGCGTCAGGACCACTTGACAGGAGAGATCAAGGCCCCTCAGGAGGTCAAACAAGGGGGATAAGTCCTCAGTGGTTATGGGTATCCAGGGTCTCATCTAGTTACTTTCACCCAAAAGTCTCTGGAGCTGGGGCAAGGTGTAAGAATCCTGAATGTAGAGCTGTGGCTTAACAGGTGAAACAGTATCTAGGGTAAGGATCAAGCCCAAGATCTTAAAGGGAGGCACAGTTTGAACTTTCTCAGGAAGTACTTTAAAGTTGTGAGTATGAACGATGATAAGACATTGGTGGGTAAGGTCCTGGAGTGTGGAGGAATCTAGGCACCCAAAAATAAAATCATCTGTGTAAATGCAAAAGAGAGTATGGGGCAGATTGATAAGAGAAGAGAAAATGGATGACAAGTAATATTGACAAATGGGTGGGCTATTAGCCATGCCCTGAGGTAAGATGGTCCACTCTAATCTCCTATTTGGGCCACAAAAATTAACAGCGTGTACAGAGAATGCAAATTTTCCCATGTCTACTGGATGGAGGGGGATAGAGAAGAAGCAATCTTTAATGTCAATGATAGTAAGATGGTATATGTTGGGAATAGCTGGGATCCATGGGAGTCCCCTCTGGGGGGTTCCAAAGGGGATCATGCGTTCAGTGATCCTCCTTAAATCATATAAAAATCTCCAGAACCCATTAGGTTTTTTATGACAAAGACAGGAGTGTTCCAGGGACTAGTGGAGGGACGGATATGTCTAGCCTCCAAGTGTTCATCAATAAGTATGTGGAGTTGGTGTAATTTAGAAGAAGAGAGAGTCCACTTCTCAACCCATATAGGATCCCCTGATCTCCACTGGATTTTATATGGGGGGGGGGCCTGAGCAGTGGCCCTTAGAATTGGGGGTGTTCATCAGAGTACTTTTGTCTGAGTTGCTTAAAGTAAGGGTCATCTCTATAATTGGGATGACATTCCCTCCCTTCCTCAAACTGTTGTTGATACTCTTCTTCATCTAAAAAATCATTATAAAAGGCTTGATGGTCAGTAGTGATGAAGGCCTCGGCATCTCCAAGGATGTCTTGCCCCAGTAAGTTAGCAGTGAGCCCAGTCACCATGAGAGTGTGGACTTCTCCCCTGCCCCCATCCGGGTCAGTCCAAGGGAGCCACATGGCCTGCCAACTCCCAATAGTGGGGTCCGGGTACAAGCTGCCAGGAGGGGGCACTTCCTCCTTTCTCAGGACTCGTGTGGTCCACTCCAGTGTTTATGAGAAATTTGAATCTTTTATTGCCAATATTTAGAATAATTTTGGGTCTAAGGCTGGGGACCAGAGGGACGGTCCCACGGGCCTTAACGGTCTCTTTCCCCTTATTTAATGGGGCTGGGGGGAGCCCTGGGAGGAGTTTAAAGGCTTTCCCTGTATATCAAAATTTGACTGACATTCCTTGGCCCAATGAAACCCCTTCTTGCATTTGGGGCAGCTGGTTCGAGGGGCGTTGGTCGTCCCCCCAGAGGGCGGGGGAGGCTCTGTCTTGTTGGGGCACTCCTTTTTAAAATGGCCACATGTTACTTTTTTAGGATTTAACTGTAATGTGCAGATCATAGTAGCCAAATCTCTCTATCTATTATCTTGAAGGGCAGTATCCATGGCTCTAGCCTGATTGGAAACAGTGCCAACATCTTTGGTAGCCACAACCCATCCACTCATGGATCTGTCTTTTAAGCCTGCTCAAGTGAGGTGATGATCAGCTGACATCCCTTCCCACACTAGCATCTTAGTGAACTGATCCCGTAAGTCCCCTAGGGGAAACTTTCTCTAAAGGCTTTTTTCCACCAGATATATAAATGTAGCCAAGTCCTCAGATGCCTTCTGGGTGATGCCCACAATGGGGGGTTCTGAGGGCCCCTCATCAAGCTTTTTCCATGCTGCCAAATCCAGTGCCCTGACTTAGTCTCTATACAGGTGAGGTATAGCCACCTGTTGAGTGCCAGTGGTGTACTGATCAGATGTGCCGGAGAGCATCCCAGAAGTTATGGGCACAGGGGTCTGTTGACTTTGGTTTCCCTCTGCCTGTATACGGCACTCATCTTGAAAAAAGGCACACCACTTAATGTATAGGGGAACAGACAAGACGGCCTTAGCTAGATTTTCCCAATCTTGGGTCATACAAAGTTGGTGGGCAAGTCCCTGTAACAGAGCTTCAGCCCAAAGAGAGTTGGGTCCAACCTCCAAGAACGTCTTTTTGAGTTCCTTAAGGTCCTGATCTTCCCATGGATACCAAGCAGTGGGGCGATTACCCCAGGGTTTAGATTGACGGGGAAAAAGGGAGTTTCATTTTGTGGTGGCTTGGCGGACAAATATGAAGGGGGGGGGGCTGAGGTGGTCTGGAAAGGATTAGTTGATGAAGGAAGTGGGGGTGGTCTCCCGGAAGGCCAAGGAGGACTTCCAAAGGGATCGAGAGAGGGGTATAAGTATCCACCCTTTTCTGGGGTTTTTAAAGCTGCATCTCCAGGAGTAGTTGGATAGGGCTGTATACTATCTTTTCCTTTTTCCTCTGCCTTTTGTTTTTGGTTGGTTGGTCTTGGAAGTAAGCAGCCCTTGTGGGCTGAGATTGTAGGGAGGACCCTTAAGGGGGGTATCTGACTCTTCTCCACATGTGCCCAATGAACAAGGGCCTCTACCCTATCCCAAGTGTCCCAATCAAAGAGATTTCCTTCTGGCAGCCATGGCATCAACTTAAGAAGGCCATCCCAGGTCTATTGAGCCTGATTATCTGTCAAATCAAGCCCTCTACTCTTCAAGAGTGTCCTGAGAGATTCTAAGGCATGATTGGATTTAGAGGTAGACTGCCCCATATTATAAAGTCAGGAGAGGAGTGTCAGTAAAATTAGGGCAACAGCAACACAAAGATGCACGAGTACAATACAAACACAAAAACCCAAAGGATAGCTAAACGTGCTGTAGAATTAAGTTCAGATTCAGATCCGTGACGGCCAGATGAGTCTGTGTACTTAGGGGACAGCTCGATGATACAAAACACAGTATGGATGGGAGCAGGTCTCCCCAGCAGGTTTGCTCTGTCTTCTGGGATGGAGCCCCCACTCAACTGAGGGGCCAATATGCCTCGAGTCTCCTCCAGGTCTGTCCACATGGTGTGTCCACCAGGGACATATGACCCGTTCTTCAATACAGACGCCACAGATGCAGCTTGCCAGCAAACCAAAAGTGAAAGGAAAGAGAAAGGGAATGAAGAGATATTGACAAGCAAGCACAGGTTACAGAAGCAAAGGTTAGTATATTAGATCTGAGGACCTCATAACTTATGAGGGTACACTCACCCGCACACCAATTGACCTCCTCAACAAGAATGCCTCACATGGTGTACCAGTATGCCTGGTTCCCGTTGCCCCACATTGGGTGCCAATCTGTCGGGCTCCCCCAGCAGGTAGTGCTGGGGAAGGACCAGGCCTGCTGGTTCCTCCCGAGCGGTTGAGGAGGAGGTTGGGTGTCAACGGCTATGAACACACTGAGCCAGGAGTCTTGTTGAAGCAGGATCTCACTTTATTGTAACAGGCAGGTGTTTATATGGCGTTGAGAATGAAGGCAGTGATCTCAGGAAGGGATGAGGTGGAAGGGGCAATAGCATATCTCAACTTTTGAAATGATTGATTCTAAGCATACACTTGGGAACTCTAACTTTTTGTGGAAGTAGCAGGCCAGAGGCAATTTGGCAACTTGATGAGTCATAGCTGGCCAGAGACAGGTTGCCAAACTTTAGCACGGCTCAGGAAGTTCCACTAGGCCTCACATCCAGTCCTTTCAAGGCCCAATATCCCTGAACAAAGGCTATCACATTTAAATAGGGTTCCCAGGAAAGTCTTTAATTTCCATGTGCCTCAAAATCTATAATCCTTAGCAGAATCCCTCATACCTCACATTTGGTGTAGTCAATAGAGTTAAATTTTCCTCATATATAATTTGACTACAGGAACTGGACAATAAAATCACTGTAGAAGAAATTATAAATATCAACCACACTCTACAGAAAATGCCCTGGGGCTGCTAATATGCTGTATAGAGTCAATAAAATGGTGCAAGGTCACTCATTTGAGCCTTTACAGGGATAGGGTCATGCCACTGAGTCTTTCATACTGAAATGTAGGTAGAACATACATTGGTTGAAGTTGAAAGAGATAAACTCGATTGGTAAACTAATGAGGTTGTGTTGGCATTGTGACATCAGCTTTATGCTGAACACTAATACAAGAATGTACCAAAAGAGGGAGAGAAAAAGTGAGGCCAGATACCTGGAAGGGAAAAAAGTGTATGCAGCAAGAACTCTCCTCCAATGGCTGTCAAGGCTTAAATTAAGAACAAACACTGAGTTGATCAACATGGTTATAGTCACCTGTGTCCTCCAGCATTGCCCGTCATCTCAAAGAACAGACAGCCACTGGAAAGCAGGAGTTGGAAGTGGTCATTGGTGAGATTATCAGTTGGTAAAAAAGGAAGTAGAGGTTATTTGACTAAATATGATACAAATATCATGACATACACATATGAAAATATAAAAATAAAATTAATGTACATTAGTAAAAGTAATAATATTACAAAGCAAAAATAATCATTCACAAATGTGTTCATACTCTTTTCATCTGCAGGCCATCTTTCAGTTTTCTTCAGATTATTATTTTTTTTTAATTTTCATAGATAAGACCACACAACCTCACACACACAGGTTAACCCAGAACTCACTCAATACCCAACTGGGCCTGGTCTCTGGGTCATTCTTTCTCCACAGCCTCCAGATGCCTATAATATGAAATTGGAAGGTGTTCCGTAGCACTGAGAGTTACACTCCTGAGGACACAGTCTGAGCAGGATCAAGGTCTAAGAAACTCATATTGAAATATACCAAGTATATACACTGGTTTATATGATAAAATTTTCATTCCCATGACAAAGGAAGTAACTGAAAAAGACAATGTATGTCATCCAAATCAAGAGAATTTGATCTATGAACCAGAGCAGCAAATACAGGGCAGCTCCCATTCTGGATCATTAAGTTATCAAGTGTACCTTTTGAAAGTCTTCCTGAGAAACAAATTCTGATTTGTATATTGTGATTTTTTTTTCTAATCTCATGAATGGTGCCAATGCTGATCATCTGAGGAACCCAGATTGTATAAGGAGACCCAGATAACACAGGTCCAGGTGTGATTTCTCTGTCAGAACTTGCACATGAGACAGAGTAATGTGCCACATTACTGTCCTGAACTCATTTCATCTCTGGTGTCAGAATAAATGTCTGAAGCAGGCAGGTACTGTTCTCAATATCAATCATTCTACATGGACCCAATTCCTCAGAATATTAAAAAAAAAAGTGTTAGACATTCTGGGTAATCCCAGAATGGAGAGTTTGTGCATATGGTACTAAGTGAATCATGAACTTGACAGTAACCCAGGGGTACTGAGTGACTCCAGCATGGGAAATATATACAGAGCATTGACAGCATTGCATTGAAGAAACCCAGTGTACAGATTCCAGTGAGCCAGTGACTGTCAGGTGGAAGAAGCTACTCTTGTTTAACTAGGGCCAAGCAGAGTAGAAGAGGCACCTTCAAACATAGTTCTGGCATTGGGGTGAGTTTTCTATTTTTTTCATGATAAATCACTATGTAGCTACTTCTCAAATTTAAATAACATATAATGCATTTATTAAAAATATATTTAATGAATAACAGGCTGGAGAGATGACTTAGCAGTCAAAGCACTTGCCTGCAAAGCCTAAGGACCAAGGCTAAATTCCCCAGGACCCACATAAATGAGATACAACTATTCTCTTTCTCTATTGGCATTTCTCCCCCCGATACACAAAAGTGAAATATTAGAGAGTTTAGAAAGATGAAAATTTTTTCTATTCTTCCTCTAAAGGAGTCTAATCATTGGTAAAACATAAGAGCACAGGAAGGGTTAATAGGTGAAATTCTGAAGATTGACACCGCACTTGACCTTAGAGTACTGACTTGGTCAAGAAAAGTGAGAAGTTTCCACAGTGAAGGGAATAGAGAGAAATTAATACTGGTATGTATTATGCACCAATCTTTTCATGAAGAGTTATACCGAAAATAAATGACAGTTCTTTCACATATCAGGTATAGGAATAAGAATGGAGATTCTATAGAATAGAAATGGATGTTGCTTCCATCAAATCCATCACCCAGATAGAGGGTGGGTGAAAAGTACAGAGAATTTGTGTTGCAGAACTAAGAACAAGTTGTCAGGAAGAGTTTTATCAAAAATGAGTTTGGATATAAGGCAAGGAACTGAATGAAGTAGTCTTGGAGATGATGAAGAGACCATAAAGCCTGTGAATTCACAGCTAATCCCTGCCCAAATCATCTCCAGCCCCCAAAGCGAAGCCGGTCTAAACACATGTCCTCATCATTGAGAACTTATCCTACTCCATTTTCCTTCTTGGCCATCTTTAATTTTCTCCATTATATGTATTTTTTCCTCTCTTTTTATATGACCTTCTACTGACAGTGAATGGCTGAACCCCTCCTTTGTATGTCACAAAGAAGTTTGTTGCAATCATATGATACAAAAAAATATCCTAGAGTAACCCAAACCCAAGGCTGCCTGGAATGCCTAGTGAGGACAGGTGTGTTGCAGAAGAATAGAAGACAGACCATGCTGATCCATCCCTCCACTTGGCATCATGTCTGTTCCATCTCCAGTACAAGGCACAGATGGTTTCAATAGTGGACATGAACCAGGACACATATGGAGACTGGTGCACTGAAGAAGAATTGACACTGGTGGTATAATGTGATACATCACAGAGAACTTGCCAGGGAAAGGCCAGATTTCAAGAGATGAGAACACAATAAACACAATAAAGAAAATAAAAAAAATGGAGAAGTAACTGTATTCTGTTATGGACATAGCTTGCTTCCAGGACACTCTTTTTACACTGAGAAGGTCATTAAAATGACAAGTATATTAAGTAACTTTTCTCAATGCTGTGAAACATTTCCTGACAAGAATAAAGTTAAAGGGAAATTAGTTTATTCTGGCTTACAGTTTGAGGAGATAAGTTCCATCAAGGCTTGGAATGCCTGGCAAAGAAGCTTCAGGCCTGCTGGTCACATTGAACCTACAAAAGGAAATCAGAGAATGAACCAGTATTGGCACTTAGAGAACCTTAAGATCTCCTTCGATATCTCCTACTTAACACATGATGAAGACAACAGTCTTTATTTTCCAAACAGTGCTACCTGTGTGGAGACATTGTTTTAACATATGACGTTGTAGGGTACATTTCACAATCATAAAAGAATTTTAATGTTACAAATCAATCTGTGACCCAGGGTAAAATTATAATAAAGCATGATAGTGACAGAAGGAACACAACTGCAAAGAGGGAAGGTGTGAACATGGAGTTATACTGACCAACTTATGTTGTCAACACTAGTTCATGTGAATAGTTACTCACCTAAATAATGCCCAGATTGGGACCCAAAGATTCCCTGCATCCATGACCAGAATTTTGAACTTATCCATGCAGCCAGCCAGTTAACAATTGGCCCATTCAACTGCCCATTTGTCTTTCCCTTAAATGACCTCCAAACCAAGCATATATGTATATAGACTGATGGATTAGTGGATTATTACACAGTGGCTATGTTGTAAAAGCAAACTGTCGGTGGCAAGCTTGTTCTCTCACACTGTGATTTAATACAACATCTTTGCATTCGTAGTCCTCCCTGTATGCAAAGCAGATGCTCTTTGTGTTGGTAGGATAATCATCTTAGTAAGAATTTATATAAAATACTTATAAAGCTGTAGTGTCTTCAGTGATTCTTCTTTTTTATGCTTGATTAGATCAGGCTTTTGACAAGAGGGCCTATGTGCTCAGCTGGAGAGAGTTGGTGCAGCCCTGGTGTGGACCTGGAAAACTGGTGCCATGGCAAGGACAGGAGCCTGGAGGGAGGCAGGTGGTGGGGTGTGGGGAGGAAATGTGACGGCACAGAACAATCTGTGGGTTACGGGGATGAGACAGTGGCATGGACTTGGATGCATGGACCCATTAGTGGGTGGTGGGGAGGGGGCATTGGATGGTGTGAACTTGGTGGTGTTGTGGTGTGGTGGGATAATTTGGACTGTGCAGTCTCATTGGCTTGGCAAAGTGTGAAGATGGAACAGCACATACCAGTGATGCAGACTCAGTGGTTAGGACTCTGTGGTGTAGACCCAGTGGCATGGTTTCAGTAGCACAGTCCCAGTGGCATGGTGTGGCAGGAGTATGGGAAAGCACAGTCCTGGTGATGGGAAAGGGAGGAGTAAGGGAGGAAAGTCGCGGGAAGGAGGAAGGAACGGGAGACAGCTGATGCAGGGAAATGTGAGAGGCACCTGGCCCAGAACCACAGAGCCTTAAGGTAGCACAGGAGCTAACCTGGTCTGCAGTGTGGCGGCTGAGACGGCTGCTTGAGGGGTCTGGCAGTCTATTAGGCAACCCAAAACACTGGAGGTTTCCCATGCTGTAACAATGGATTCCCTGCTGTGCTTCTCCACACCCTCTCACTGGAGGTTTTCTAGGAATTTCTTACCCTAGAACCCCACAGGTGTTGCCTGTTATTACTCTGGGAACTGAAGCATGGTTTGTTGGATACCATCTAGACCAGAAACATCAAATGGAACCCCCAAACTAATGCTTAGTCCCAATTGGAGACAACAGGATCAAAACCTCAAAATGAAGACACAAGATATGTAACCCTGATGAAGAAATCTGTAGAATAGAAAGTCAACAAAGACCAACACTTGTGTTAATGCTGTCTTTGTGGGGATGGACCAAATAGGATGAGAGAGAGAGAGAGAGAGGCTTCAAAAGAGAGTTAAGTGATCTGAAGGAGGTAAAAAAAAGAGTACCTCAACAATAATTTGGATAAGTTCAATGAAGACATAATTAAATGCAAGGATGAACTCACAGAAGCATTAAGTAAATCAGAAAATGACCTGAAAAAGGAACTCGACATAAAAAAGTAATAGAAGGGCTGAGAGAGGGCTTAGTGGTTAAGTGCTTGCTTGTGATGTGTATGGACCCTGGTTCAGGACTCAATTCCCCAGGAACCAAGTAAGCCAGATAACAAGGTAGAACATGCATCTGGAGATTGTTTGCAGTGGCTGGAAGCCATGTTGCACTCATTCTCTCTCTTACTCTGCCTCATTCTCTCTCCCCCCTCTTTGTCACTCTCAAATAAATAAATTCAAAAAAAATTAAAATAGAAATATAAAATACAAACCAAATTGAAAAAATCTGAAACTCTTAGAAGCCCTTAAGAAAAAAGTAAGACATGTGAACAAAAGAAACTCAGAACTGGAAGACAAGACAGAAGAAACAGTTAGCAAGTCCAAAAACTTGAATAAGTTAAAAAATTTGTCCAAAGAACATGAAGAAACTATGGGATACCCTCAAACATCCTAACATTTGGAACATGGGAATACCAGAAGGGGATGAAAATCAGACTAAAGGCATGGATAACTTATTCAACAAAATTATGGAATTAAACATTCCCACCCTCTTGAAAAAGAGTCCTATCAAGATACAAGAAACTAACAGAACTCCAAACAGACTGGACAAAAGGAAAAATTCTCCAAGATATACAGTCAATAAGTCTCTAAACAATGAAAGCAAAGAGAAAATTCTAAAAGCCACAAGAGAAAAACAACACATTACATATAAAGGTAACCTCATCAGACTCATACTTCTCAATGAAAACCCTGAAAGTCAAAAGGGCCTGGAATGAAACACTGAAAAATTGAAGAACTTGTGGCTTACAACCCAAACTACTATACCCAGGAAACGTATACCTCATCATAGATGGTGAAAGAAAAACTTTCCATGGGGACTTCCGGCCAAGATGGCGACCGCCTAGCTGCTCTGCAAATCCCGGGGAAAGAAAGGCAAGATACTAAGGGTTCATTGGGGATTTTTGGGGAGAGAAACCTGGGAGGGCACAGAGGTGGGGGAAACAGGGAATCCCGAATCCCCTCGTAGGCGGGTAGCCCACCCCTCCCCCCAAATAACCACCCTGTCCACAGCACCGCTGCTGCTGCAGCACTGCCCCTGCAGCTGCCGCGTGCCACGCCAATTGATCCCTGGGTGCCGTAGCCTAGACTGCTCCGTACATTCGTCCACTTGCCCACTTACTCAGTGAGACTAGTCCAACAGCAACTGCCACACAATCTCAGACTGTGTATGTTGCTTGCGCCAGCTCAGGTGCCATCCCCTACCTGTCTGCCACACGGGCTGCCATTGTCCTGTGGTGGGGGAGCGAAGACTGCTTCCGGGTCCCAGTGTTCCCAGCCAGAGTTCGGGCTACTTCAGAGCTTGGTGCCTCAGTGTCACTCCTAGCTTGCACACAGGCAGCTTTAGCACATAACCACTTGATAATTCAGGCAACTTTGGCACCCCTGCCAGGCAGTAGATAGGCGGCTTTGGCAAGTGAGAGTCAAAGCCCAGGCTACTTGGCAACTGCCCCAGGCTGCCTCAGATTCCCATTGTGCTTCAGGCACGCAGGAGGCAGAGGTAGGTGGATCTCCAACAGTTCTAGGCCAGCCTGAGGCTCCATAGTGAATTCCAGGTCAGCCTGGGCTAGAGCGAGACCCTACCTCAAAAAACCAAAAGCATAAAAAAAAAAAAAAAAAAAAAAAAACAGAACACCAAATTGAACCTATGAGCAATGCAACCCTAACCAACCTACTGGTAGAACTTGCAGGAAAGAAACAAAGGACCAATAATAGTGTGGATGCTGCCATCACTAAACTAAAACTAATAGATAAGAAATTGGAAGGAGTTCAGAGAGAGTTAAGAGATTTGAGTGAGAGTGAAAAAAAAAGAAGACCTTAAAAATCAGCTGGCCATGCTAAGTGAAGGCATAAAGATTTGCAAGGATGAATTCCAGGAATCATCAAGAAAATCATGAAAATGATGTGAAAAGGAAGCTTGACACAAGGATGGAAATTATACATAGAAAAGTAGTAGAAAATGCAAACTTAATTGAACAAGTCCAAAACTCTCTAGAAGCTCTCAAGAACAGCGTCAGCCAAGTGGAGGATAGAAACTCTGATCAGGAAGACAAGGTGGAAGAAACAGAGAGTTCAAAAATATCAGTAAGTTCAAAAGTTCCTGTGGACACAACATGAGGGAATTGTGGGATACACTTAAACGTCCTAATATCAGGATCATTGGAATACCAAAAGGAGAAGAAATTCAGACCAAAGGCATGGAGAACTTATTTAACAAAATAATTGAAGAAAACTTCCCCAGTCTCTTAAAAGCAAGGCCCATCAAGATACAAGAAGCCAACAGAACTCCAAACAGACTGGACCAAAGGAGAAACTCTCCAAGACACATTGTCATTAAGACTCTAAACATTGACACCAAAGAGAAAATGCTAAAAGCAGCTAGGGAAAAACAGCACACCACTTTCAAAGTTAACCCCATCAGAATTACTTCAGACTTCTCAGTGGAAACCATGGTAGCTAGAAGGGCCTGGAATGAAACACTGCAAAGTCTAAGAACCTATGGCTTCCAACCCAAACTACTCTATCCAGTATCCCTCATAATAGACGGTGAAAGAAAAATATTCCACGACAAAACCCAGCTTTACAATTATATGAACACAAAACCAAACCTACAGAGAGCATTTCAGGACATTCTCCACAAAGAAGAAATAAATAATCAAACTCAACTGCCTACAAGAAGCAGATCACAACAACCAAGCTCAGAGTAGGCACAAAAAACTTCAAAGTCCATGAAAACACCAACACACATTTACCATCACAATATGGCAGGGATCAAATCAAATCTCAAAGTCATTATCCTAAATATTAATGGCCTAAATTCACCCACCAGGAGACACTGGCTAACAGGATGGATCAAAAAATTAGACCTCTGAATCTGTTGCCTTCAAGAAACCCACCTCACCACTAAAGACAGACACCTCCTCAGGGTGAAAGGGTGGAAAACAATATTCCAAGTGAATGGGAGTAAGAAACAAGCAGGCATAGCTATATTAATATCAGATAAAATAGACTTCAAACCAAAAATAATCTAAAAAGACAAAGAAGGCCACTTCCTACTTATCAAGGGAATGATCCATCAAGAGGATATTATAATCATGACTGTACGCACCAAACACAGGGGCACCACAGTTCATAAAACAAAATCTACTTGACAATAAAACAGAAATAACCACAAACAGCATCATAGCTGGGGACTTCAATACACCATTATCAGTAATAGACAGATCATCCAAACAGAAACTCAACAGGGAAGTAAGAGAGCTCAACAAAACCATAGATCACTTAGACCTAACGGACATCTACAGAACCTTCCTTCCCAAATCCACAGATTACACATTCTTCTCAGCAGCCCATGGAACATTCTCTAAAATAGGCCACATACTGGGTCACAAAGACTGCCTCCACATATTTAGGAAGATTGACATAGTTCCCTGCATGATATCAGATCACAATGCTATATTGCGAGAAATCAACAACAGAAGACCCACGAAGAATCCCAATGGCACCTGGAAACTGAACAGCACACTTTTAAACAATAAATGTATAGTGGATGAAATGAAAAATGGAATTTCAAATTTTCTGGAATGAATGACAATGAGAACACATTGTACCAAAACTTATGGGACACAATGAAGGCGTTCCTGAGGAGAAAATTCATAGCACTCAATGCCTTCATAAAAAAGACAGAAAGGCCCCAAAATAATAACCTAACCATCCACCTAAAGGCACTGGAAAAAAAAAGAAAAACAAAACCCAAAGAGCTCCAGAAGGAAAGAAATAATTAAAATCAGAGCAGATATCAATGAATTGGAAACGAAGGAAACAATTAAGACATTTGACAAAACAAAAAGCTGGTTCTTTGAAAAAAATAAACAAGATTGACAAACCCCTGCCCAATCTGATCAAGCAAAAAAAGGTGAAGCTTCAAATTAACAAAATTCAAAATGAAAAAGGAGAGATCACAACAGACATAAGTAAAATTGGGGAATCATCAGGGCTTATTTCAAAAACCTCTATTCCACAAAACTGGATAATGTGGAGGAGATAGATAAATTCCTGGACACATACCATCTACCAAAGCTAAACACAGAGCAGATTAATCACCTCAATCAACCCATCACATTCATGGATTTTGAGAAATTAATAAAAAACCTCTCTAAAAAAAAGTCCAAGACCAGATGGCTTCTCAACAGAATTCTATCAAACCTTCATGGAAGAACTCAAACCAAACTTCCTCAAAATGTGCCACACAATTGGTGAACAGGGAAAGCTACCCAACTCCTTTTATGAAGCTAGCATCCCCCTAATTCCAAAACCAGGCAGAGATGCCACAAGAAAAGAAAACTACCGGCCTATTTCACTGATGAATTTAGATGCGAAGATCCTAAAAAAAATCCTCGCAAACCAAATCCAACAACAAATCAAAAGCATTATCCACACTGACCAAGTGGGATTCATCCCAGGAACACGGGGGTGGTTCAACATATTGAAATCTGTCAACCAAGGGGCCCATCACTAGAAGAATGGATAACTAAGAAGTGGTGTATCTACACAATGGAATTCTATACAGCAGTAAGAAAAAATGACGCAATGAAATTTGAGGAAAAATGGCTCAACCTGGAACAGATCATTCTCAGTGAACTTACCCAATCACAGAAAAAAAAATCGCCACATAGTCTAACTCATCTACAGCACCTAACCTGAATCTACCCGAGATACCTTACATACCCAGCAAGCATCTCCTAGACTTGATACTAGGATGGAAGGGGAAGGGGGGGCGGGCATCCAAGGGGTGGGAAATACAAATCTAGGCCCAAATGGCAATGGTACCATAATCATCTACTTACTAAAAGAAAGACCAAATGGCAGATCCTTCACCAGGCCCTTACATGGAACACCTGAACCACAAGACACTGGAGAGGGTAAGATCAAGAGTAACCTTAATCTTCTACATCTTCGCTCCCTCACTTTCCCTCTCCCTTTCTCTCTCTCTCTCTTATCTCTAACTCTTGTATATTAGTTATCTTTTTCCTCATTTTCTTAGTGGGCACTGACCTGTAACTCCCAGATCCAGCATGGGGCTATCATCCACAATGAGCTTTTGATCAGAGAGACCTACAGTTTTTCCTAAAAGACAGACAGATTTCTGTTAGAGTACTTGATGACCCACCAAAAGCTAATGGTAAGACCCTACTGCTGAACACACCCTATGTGATTGACATGCAAATTAGAATGGCATTGCTAGAAGTTGGCAGAGAGTCAGTCCCCAGACAGTCAGCGTCTCTAGTGCCAGAAGGTGCTACATGGGCAACTGGGGGAAAATGACCAATATCTGTCGAAGCAACGCATGGTCTAACCTACTTAGCAGCAAATAACTTGGCGTGATGCCCACACAAGTGCAGTGGTGGCACACAGCCATGGTGTGGAACCAACTACTCTCATTTGGAACATGGGAATACCAGAAGGGGAAGAAATTCAGACTAAAGGCATGGAGAACTTATTCAACAAAATTATGGAAGAAAATATTCCCACCCTCTTGAAAAAGAGTCCCATCAAGACACAAGAAACTAACAGAACTCCAAACAGACAGGACCAAAGGAAAAATTCTCCAAGATATATTGTCATTAAGTCTCTAAACAATGAAAGCAAAGAGAAAATTCTAAAAGCCGCAAGAGAGAAACAACACAATACATATAAAGGTAACCCCATCAGACTCATACTTCTCAATGAAAACCCTGAAAGTCAAAAGGGCCTGGAATGAAACACTGAAAAATTGAAGAACTTATGGCTTACAACCCAAACTACTATACCCAGGAAAAGTATACCTCACTCATCATAGATGGTGAAAGAAAAACTTTCCATGATAAAAGTCAGCTCTACAACTATATGAACAAAAAGCCAATCCTACAAAGAGTATTTCAAGGAATTCTTCACACAAAAGAGTCAAACAACCCTTCTAAAGAGGCTACAAGAAGCAGACCACAATAAACAAACCCAGAGAAGGCTCAAAAAACTACAAATTCAGCCAGGCATGGTGGCACACCCCTTAAATCCCTTAGCTCTTAGCTCTTAGGTGGCAGAGGTAGGAGAATAGGCAAGAGTTCAAGGACACCCTGAGATTACGTAGTTCATCCCAGGTCAGGCTGAGCTAGATTGTAACCCTACCTCTAAAAACAAAAGAAACAATCAGACAAAAAAACTACAAAGCCCAAGAAAACACCAAACCCCATAATGCACCACGATATGGCAAGGATTAAATCAAACCTCACAGTTATTAACCTAAACATTAATGGCCTTAGTTCACCCACCAAGAGACACAACTTAACATGGTGGATCAGAAAAATGGACCCTGTCTTCAAGAAACCCACCTCACCACTAAATATAGACACCTCCTTGGGGTAAAAAGGAAGAAAATAATGTTCCAAGTAAATGGAAATAAGAAACAAGCAGGCATTGCTATACTAATATTTCATAAAACAGACTTCAAATCAAAATATTCAAAAAGACTAAGAAGGCCACTTCTTACTCATCAAGGGAATGTTCCAACAAGAGGACATCACAATCATCAGTCTTTATGCACCAAGCACAGGTGCACCACAATTCATAAAAGAAAAACCTACTTGACAAAAAATAGAAATAAATAACAATGCCATCAAAGTTGAGGACTTCAATACTCCATTAACATTAACGGATAGATTACTGAAACAGAAAATCAACAGGGAAATAAGAGAGTGCAAGAAGACCATAGGTCAATTAGACCTAATGGACATCTGCAGAACATTCGTCCCCAAATCTATAGACTAAACATTCTTCTCAGCAGTCAATAAAACCTTCTTCAAAATATATTGGACACTGGATCATAAGGCCTGCCTCCTTATGTTTAGGAAAATCAGCACAATTTCCTGCATGATATCAGAACACACAGCTCTAAATCTAGAAATGTGCCAGGAATGCCATTAGGTCCTGGAGACTGAACAGCACACACTTTTAAACAATAAATGGGTAGTGGATTAAATAAAAAAGTAAATTATAAATTTTCTAGTATTGAATGACACTGAAAACACATCATATCAAAACTTATGGATTACAATAAGGGCAGTCCTTAGGGGAAAATTCTTAGTACTAAATGCCTTCATAAAAAGACAAAGTGATCCCAAATCAATAACTTAACCATCCATCTAATACTAGTAGGAAAACAAGAAGAATTCAACCAAAAAACCTCCACGTGGAAAGATATAATCAAGATCAGAGCAAAAATTAATGAATTGGAATCTAAGAAAACAAGAAAATTGATGAAACAATGAGTGGGTTCTTTGAAAAAAAAACAAGATTAGCTGGTAGTGGTGGGGCACACCTTTAATCCCAGCATTTGGGAGGCAGAGGTAGGAGGATTACCATGAGTTTGAGGGCACCCTGAGATTCCATAGTGAATTCTAGGTCATCCAGGGTTAGAGGGAGACCCTACCTCAAAAAACAAAAAACAAAAAAAAAAAAAAAGAAAGAAAAGATAAACAAGATTGATAAATCCCTGGCCAATTTATCAAGGTAAAAAAAGAAAAAAAAAAAAAAAAAAGAGAGAGATGCTTCAAATTAACAACATTAGAAATGATAAAGAGAGATCACAACAGACCTAAATGAAATTGGAAGAGTCAGCAGGACTTACTTCCTCAGCAAAAGAAACACCTATGGAGGCATCACCATACCTGATATAAAGCTATATTACAAAGCCATAGTAACAAAAAGCAGTATGGTATTAGCATAGGAACAGGAATATAGACCATGGAACTGAATTGAGGATTCAGACTTTAAGTGAAGTAACTACAACTGCTAAGTCTTCGACAAAGGCCCTAATAACATATAAGGGAGAAAAGACAGCCTTTTCAATAATTGGTCCTGGACAAACTGTATAATAATATTCAGAAAAATGAAATTAGATCCACTCATCTCAATATGCACCAAAATCAAGGCCAAATGGATCAAAGACCTCCATTTAAGACCGTAAACTTTTCTACTACTGGCAAAACGAACAAACAAACAAAAATCAGGAGGAACTCACACAATATAACACTGGAGAAAGACTTCCTGAACAAACCTCCAGTAGCTCAGGAATTTAAATAATCACTTAACAATCGGGATGTCATGAAGCTGAAAAGTTTTTTCACAGACAAACATACCATAGGCTGAGCCAATAGAGTACCCAGAGAACAGGAGAAAATTTTTGATGGCTATAACAACTGTCAGAGGACAAGTTTCTAGAACCCACAAAATGCTTAGACAATAAAAAATATCAAACATGCCAGTCCCAAAGTGGAGCAAAGAACACCTAAGCATCAAATCAACTCAGGATCCAAAAATCACATTACAATACAATATAAACAAAGACTCAAGACAATGCAATCCCACCAATAATTATAAATCCACCGGAAAAGGAATTAAAGAAGAAAACAAACTCCTGAAGGAATTCCAAGAGAAAGCAGGAAACCAGCCTAATGAAAAAAAGAGGTCACGCCGGGTGTGGTGGTGCATGCATTTAATCCCAGTACTAGGGAGGCAGAGGTAGGAGGATTGCCATGAGTTTGAGGCCACCCTGAGACTCCAAAGTGAATTTCCGGTCCGCCTGGGCTACAGTGAAACCATACATTGAAAACCAAAAAAAAAAAAAAAAAAAAAAAAAAAAAAAAAAAAAAAAAGTGGTCATTACAAGACATGAGTAAGGAATAATTAGAGAAACAGAAGAAAAAAAAAAAAAAACAGGCAAAAATTCTAGCTCTCTGGGCTGGAGAGATGGCTTAGCAGTTCAGGCACTTGCCTGTGAAGCCTAAGGACCCAGGTTTGAATCTCCAGGCCCCACATTAGCCAGATGCACATTATGGCACATTCATCTGGAGTTCATTTACAGTGACTAGAGACAATAGTGCACTCATTCTCTCTCTCTCCCCCTCTCTCTCTCTCTAATAAATAAATAAAGAAAGAAAGAAAATTAGGATGAAAGAATGGAAAATAGTATTTCAAGCAAATGGGCCTAGGAAACAAGCAGGAGTTGCTTTCCTAATATCTGACAGGATATACTTCAGGTCAACATTAGTGAGGAAAGATAAAGAAAGTCACTTTATACTGATTAAAGGAACACTCCAACATGAGGACATTACAATCCTAACATATATGCACCTAACATGGGGGCTCCCTATTTCATCAAATAAACACTATTAGACTTAAGGTCACAGATAACACCAAACACAATTGTAAGGGGTGAATTCAACACTCTACTTTCATCAATTGACAGGTCTTCCCAGCAAAAAAATAAATAGAGACATCTGAATTAAATGATGTCATGGAACAAATAGACCTATAGAACATTCCATCCAAATGCTGAGTAATATACATTTTCCCCAGCCCCATATGGAGGATTTCCTATAATAGACCATTTATTAGGACACAAAGCAAATCTTAATAGTTATAGAAAAATTGAAATAATCCCTTGTACTCTATCTGACCACAATGGGATGAAACTACAAATCAGCAACAAGAAAAACTATGTAGCATACATAAATTCATGGAGACTAAACAGTAGACTTGAATGATGAATGGGTCATTGAGGAAATCAAAAGGGAAATCAATAAATTCATAGAATCAAATGATGAAAATAATACAACATACCAAAACATTTGAGACATAGTTAAAGCAGTCCTAAGAGGGAAATTTATAGATCTAAGTGTCTATATTGAGAAATTAGAGGATTCACAGATAAACAATTTAATGCTCCACCTTAATCCTTGGAAAAAGAACAAGGCAAACCAAAAATCAGTAGATGGGAAGAATATTAAAGATTAGGACAGAAATAAATGAAATAGAAAAAAAAATCCAAAGAATCAATGAAACAAAAGTTGGTTCTTTGAATGGATACACAAGGTTGATAAACACTTAGCATATCTGACCAGGAGAAAGTGTGAAGAGACAAAAATTAATAATATTAGAGATGAAAAATACACCATTACAACAGATACAAAAAAATGCAGTAAAAAACAAGGACATACATTAAGAATATGTATGACTCTAAGTATGACAATCTGAAAGAAATGGATGATTTTCTTGATTCTTATGACCTACCAAAATTGAATCAAGATGAGATAAACCAATTAAATACACCTATTACAAGTACAGAGATTGAAGCAGTTATAAAAAGTCTTCCAACTCAAAAATGTCCAGGCCCAGATAGATTTACAGTTGAATTTTACCAGGCATTCATGGAAGAACTAACAACCCTGCTTCTCAAAGTTTACAATAAAATATTAAGGGCAGGAATTCTACCGAACTTCTTCTATGAAACCAGTGTCATCCTGATACCAAAAACAGACAAAGACAAAACAAAAAAGAAAAAAGAAAATTACAGACCAATCTCCCTCATGAATATTGATGCAAAAATTATCAACAAAATATTGGCAAACAGAATACAAGAATATATTAGGAAGATTATTCACCCTGACCAAGTAGACTTTATCAAAGAGATGCAGGGGAGGTTCAAAATCTGCAAATTCATAAATGTAATACACTATATAAATGGACTGAAAGACAAAAATCACATGATCATCTCAATAGATGCAGAAAAGGCATTTGACAAAATCCAATATCCCTTCATGGTAAGAGTTCTACAGATACTGGTAATAAAAGGAACATAAAGCAACATAATAAAGGCTATTTAAGACAACCCTATAGCTAACATAATAATAAATATGGAAAATCTTGAAGTTTTTCCACCAAATTCAGAAATAACACAAGGGTGTCCACCATGCCCACATTTATTTCATATATTACTGGAAGTCTTAGCTACAGCAATAAGGCAGGAGACACTCATAGAGATAAACACATTGGAATGGAAGAGATGAAATTATCATTATTTGCCAATGATTCTATACGTATAGGACCCTAAAGACCCTACCATCAAACTGTCAGAGTTAGTAAACACTTTGAGCAACATAGTGGGATACAAAATAAACACACAGAAATCAGTAGCTTTCCTATACCCTAATAACAAACATGCAAAGGAGGAAATTAGGGAATCTCTCCCATTCAAAATTGCCTCAAAAAATAAATAAATCAAGTACCTTGGTTTAAACCTAACCAAGGAAGTGAAGCATGTCTACAATGAGAACTTTAAAACACTCAAGCGAGAAATTGCAGAAGACCATAGGAAATGGAAAGGCATCCCACATTCTTGGATTGGAAGAACCAATGTTTTGAAAATGTCAAACATACCAAAAGCAATCTACAGAATTAATGCAGTCCCCATTAAAATTTCAATGGCATTATTCACATAAATAGCCAAAACAGTATTGAGCAATAAAAATAAGGCTGGTGGTATCACCATACCCAATTATAAGCTGTATTACAAAGCCATAATAACAAAAGAGCATGGTACTGGCACAAAGACAGACAAAAAGATCAATGGAACAGAATAGAGGACCCACTTGTTAATCCAAGATGCTATAGTCATCTGATTTTTCATTTTTATTTTTTGGTTTTTCAAAGTATGGTCTCACTCTAGCCCAGGCTAACCTGGAATTCACTATGTCATCTCAGGATGGCCTCAAACTCATGGTGATCCTCCTACCTCTGCTTCCTGAGTACTGGGATTAAAGCCATGTGCCACCATGCCTGGCTCAGTCATCTGATTTTTGACAAAATATACACTACTGAAAATACAGCCTCTTCCATAAGTGGTGATCGGAAAACTGGGTAGCTATATGACTTTCTCCATAAATAAGAATCAAGTTCCAATAGATTGAGGGCCTTAAAATCAGACCTGAACTCTGAAACTGCTGAAGGAAGAAAGTAGGGGAAATCTTTCAACATATTGGCATAGTTAATAACTTCCAGAATATAAAACCAATTGATCAGGAAATAAAAACACTAATCAACTACTGGGGTTGCATGATATTACAAACTTTTTCTACAACAAACAGCAATGTGAAATGAGCAGAGACAACCTACAGAATGGGAGAAAATCTTTGTTTACTATAAAAGTGACAGAGGATTAATATCCAGAATATACATAGAACTCAAATAACAAAACAATAAGAAATCATAAAACCCCATTAAAAATGGGCTATGGAACTAAATAAAGAGTTCTCTTTGGAAGAAACACAGATGGCATATAAATGTCTTAAAAAGTGTTCTACATCTTTGCCATTAGGGAAATGCAAATTAAAACTACTTTCAGATTCCATCTCACTCCTCTCAGAATGGCTACCATCAAGAAAACAAATGACAATGAATGTTGGCTTGGATGCAGACAAAGGGGCACCCTTCCACATTGTTGGTGGTAAATTTATCTGGTATAGCCATTGTGGAATTCAGTATGGAGTTTCTGGAGAAGGCTAAAAATAGTTTTTCCATGATCCAGCTGTAACACTCCTAGGCATATATTCTAATGACTCTTCTCACTACCTTAGAGATATTTGCACAACCATGTTTATTGCTGCTCTATTAACATTAGCTAGGAAAAGGAAACAGCCTAGATGTCCCTCAACAGATGAGTGGATAATAAAGAAGTGGTACATCCAAACAATGGAGTTGTATTCAGTGGTAAAGAGAAATGAAATTATGATACTTGCTGGAAAATGAATGAATCTGGAAAGGATTATACTAAGTGAGGTAACCCAGGTCCAGAAAGCCAAATGTCACATGTTCCCTCTCATATGTGGATCCTAACTACAAATGTTTAGACTTCTGTGTGAGCTGGAACCAAAAATTTGGTGGGAAAGGACAGTAAGCTGGAAAAACTCTGCAAGGGAGGGAGGAGAAGGAAGGTTTTATGGTATGGTATTGTATATATGTAATTAGAAGAACAGATTACAGGGAGTGGAATGTTCTGAGGCCAGGCAAAGAGCTTGAGTAAGAGAAGGGTGAGGCACAGGTCATTCAAAATTCAAGATATTCTGAATAAGACATATGAAACCCTACTTCTTTGGATAATGGCACAAGCAGAAGCCACAGATTGCTAATAATTTTTCTTTTCGGGGCTAGGGTTGGGATACCTACCAGTAGCTTTTGGACAGGAAGGTCCCTGCTGCCTCCAAAACATTACAGGTTTTGCCAAGTCCCTTGGCTTCCAGGGAATAATAGCAGGTAAGAATGTATTGCTGAAGACTTCACAAGCATGGACAGCAAGATCGCCCGAAAGTCAAGCTGGTGTTGAGCTGAAAACCTTCTCCCTATATGCCAGGCACCTGTAAGTTAGAAAAAGCTGCACTGCCTGTAGCCCAATGGGAGACAGAAGACATCAGTGGGGAAAACAGTGGACACTGGAAGACTGAGGTTTGGCCAGACAGGCCAAATAACCAAATGAGTGCAATAGTGGCATGTCTACTCTGGGGAAAACAAACTGTTCTTTAATTGGACTAGAGCCATGCTCTATGGGAGGGAATACATGCCTGGTACTGGAAATCTAATCAAAAGCCCGTGGCAGGGGAGGTCATGTGCCTAAGAGGTATAACGCCTGTTCTTCTCTGGATAAATGAATATATAATTCTCACCAAACTGCCCTGTAAATACTGTACTTAATTTTGTATTAATATATTAATGTTTCTCTCACTTTTGGTTAGAGAAGCTTCTCTTTTCAGATGGAAGTGACCACTGGGATGACCCCAAAGGCAACATAGTGCTGAGTAGAAGGGATGGAGGAGTGCTCAGCACTGAAGCATCTGTATCACACCCTCCAATGCTCAGGGCCCATTGTGGAAAATGTGGCAGAAACAATGTAAGAGCCAAAGGAAGAGCACCACTCCTTATATACGACTATCATGACAGACATTGGCCTTGATATCCATGAACTCACAGTGCCCAGCAATACCTTTACAAGACCCACATAATAGCAGAAAAAGATGATCACATCAAAATAAAAGAGAGACTAATAGAGAGAGGAAGGGGATATGATGGAAATGTTAATAAAAATGTTCCACATCCTTAACCATTACAGAAATGGAAATTTAAACAACTATGATATTCTACTTACTCCAGTAAGGATACCAAATGTTAAAAAATCAAATCAAAACAAACACTATCAGATGTGGAGAGGTAGGAACCCTCATTCACTGTTGGTGGTAATGTAAGCTGGTACAACCACTATGGAAAGCAATACTGAGACTCGTAGTTATTCCATTTCTGGGCACTTACCTAAAAGCTCCATGCCTCAGTTCAGAGATATTCGCTCAACCATGTTTATAGCTGCTCAATTCATAAGAGCTAAGAACTGGAATCAACTCAGGTGACCATCTTTGGAAAAATAGATAACCAAGACATTGTATATCTACATGATGGAATTCTTCTGCCTTACATTCTCTTTCCAATTTTCTTTCTTTTCCTTTTTTTTTTTCTTTCCCCTTGATGCTGGCCTGTAACTCCTAGTACCAGGATGCAATTAACATCTACCATGAGTTATTGATCATAGAGACCTACAAAGTTTCCCAAAACAAGACAGACTCTCATCAGAGCACTTGATTACTCACTCCCCCAGAGGTTAATGATAACATCCTACTAATGAAGGCATGATATGCTATTGGTATGGAAAATGGAGAGACTTTTCTGGAATCTGGAAGACAGCCAGTCCACAGACAACCCACCTAGTGCTAGAAGGTTCTACATGAGTTACTGGGGGAAAATGGCCAACACCTGTCCAAGCAACTTGAGGTCTAAGCTACTCAGATGCAAATAATCTGACTTGATGCTCACACAAGTGCAATAGTGGCACACCACCATGGTGGGTAAAAAACTGCTCTTTGATTGGCTAACAGATCTGCTCAATAGAAAGGAGCTCATGTATGAAACTGGGAAACACGTCACAATCATGTCCAGATAATGAGTTTGCTTTCCAATATATCCCCCCCTACTAATATTGGACTACAAGAGGGTGTACACACATTAAATTCTCTCTAATTTAATAATTGTTATCCAATTAACCTGTGCTGACTTTCCTCTCCAATGGACAATCTGCTTTTCTTTTTCAGATGGAAACAGGACCTGAGGAGAGAAATGACCCATTGCACTTCTTCAGGGCCTCAGCTAAAACCATAGAGGAACTGGGGAAATAAGCATGAGTGTTACTTTCTTGGTGAACCTGTTATTAGCACAAGGGTGAATGAGATAGACAGACCGTGAAAATACTCAACACCTACCAAAACAGAGATCCAGAGGTTCTAAGAGACCTTCACTGAAAGATACTTAAAAGGCCCCCAATATGGCTCAGGGAATTTTGTGGAAGTGGGGATTGAAATATTGTGTGATCCACAAGTTGGGACATTATGCATAGTGACACTGCGTCTTCCCCATAACTTATGGCTAACCCCACAATCCATGACCCACAATCCCCATGAGGATGACCTACATCCCCAGCAAGGAAGGTCCCTTTGGAGGCAGGGGGCAGGGATAAGGGTCATGGATGTTATGGGACACACAGTTGCTCTGGGCACTGCTTTGTGAACAGATGTTCTCAACCTCAACTGGACCTGCAGGAGGAGGGCATTTGTTCAACATGTGAGAAATGTTCCCATAAACTCTGGGAGGATAATGATGTGTGCTATTACCAGAAGAGATTAAAGGTTTTTTTTTTCTGATATGCAGCAGAGTTACATGAAAAATACAATGGAATGATGGAAAAAAGCATTGGGAATTGTTCATCTGACAAGCCATGGAAACTATAAACAGAGAAGACACCCCATAGCGATATGCACTTGCCAAATGCATACCAATTGGTATGCACTTGCCAGCAGATTCTACAAACAGAAGCAATGGCATACAGCATCATGTAGGAAATATATATGGTTAAACAACAGATGAAATAATATACTGACTCTCCTATGTGTCTATATTCCTTAGTAGAGTTTTATAATTTCCTGTGGGGTCAGAAAATATTGCCTAGATGTCAATGTAATACTAAAACAGGTAACAGCATTCAAGAGACTGAATTTAAACTAAAAATTAGAATTAATGACAAAAGTAGTTCACAAGTATTCTGGCAACACGAAAACTCTTATAAGCTAGTATGCAGAAATGAGTAATTTAAAATAATGAGACAGAATTTGATCTTTCAGAAAAAAATCAATTGATAATTGATTGTAATATGTTGGGGATGGATTTGCAGTAAGAAGACAGGCTTTAACAAGATAAGTAAAACTATTGAGATTGACTGATATATATATATATATATATATGGCTATAGCATGTATAACAAATGTAGTAAACATCAGTGCAGAAGGTACACATTATTTAATAGTGAAAAAATGAGTAAGAATTATATATGTAGCTTAAACATATATGTTCATGTCTGATGCAAAATAAATTCAAGTGTCACAAAGTACTTTCTGAGCAAAAATGAAAGGCTAGCATTACAATGTGTCTGTAAAACTGCAGCTAGTCCACACCTCAAAGGCACAGGAATAAGAGAGATGACATGGATTTACACTCCGTAAAGGCAAGTGTTTGAGATGGTTCAGTGGTTATATAAGCTTACTTGAAAGGCTGCCAACCGAAGTTTGATCCTCCTTAATGCCCACTTACCAAGTAGGAATCAAAGTGACCCATAGATCTTTAATCCTAACAGGCTACAACATGAGAGGTACAGCCAGAAGAATATGGAAACTAACAAGCAGTGGCAACTAACAAGCAGTGGCAATGCAAGAGAGAAACCCCTTCTCCTATGAATGTTTCGAAAGGAGAGGAGAAAAACCCTGTGGTTCTCATCTGACCTTCATTTATGCTGGGGCAAGCATGCAGACATAAACACACCATACACACACAATCACACACAAACATCACACATATGCACAACTTGGATTCATGCACACAAAGTAATCAAAATAGAACAAAATGTATACCTATGTGAAAACACCACTTGGAGCCACCCAAAATAAAAAAGTTATTATTTGTCCATATTCAACAAAATATAAACTTGTGCCCAGGTATATAACATCTGAAATTTCCAAGTGGCCCAAACTTCATCATAGCCATCCCTGTACCTATGGAGATGCCACTTCTGAAATGATGTCTAATACAAATGCCCTTAATGACTGTTTCCTTAACATATCAGGAAAAGTAGTTCACTAACACCCCAAACCGAAGAGTCGATCTTGCAGATCAGAACCTAAGGTTAGTAGCAGCTATCTCCATCAGAGTGCAACAAACACATCTGTAACAACATGCAGATGTATTTGGCAAAATGCAGGAAAGCAGAAGAGACAGATGAATATAAAGAAAACTGAAAGGGAGAAAATATCATGAATGGAAGATGTAATAATGAAACACATCTTTTCAGCACAGAACAGTCAACAATCCCTACTACTGCCATCCCTGTTCCTAGTGTGTAGAGACCACAGGCAGCACCTGTCACATTAGTGTCTGCCAAGGGGTGTGGGCTTCTCTCAGGCTAACTTCTCTGCTCAGAGGAGCCAAAACAATCTGGGCATTAGACCCTCTCATGTCCAAGGTAAGAAAGGACAGCCTTGTATAACCTGGATCGAGGGGAACCACTGAGCACTCATGGTGAGGCACATGGATGTCTGATAGCACATCTGTGTGAAGAAATCCCCACAAGTGTGTATCTTTCACTGCCTGGAAACTCTACACGTACTACTGTTTCAATTCCAATGCTTGTTATAGCTCCATTTAAGTTGTGTGTAGCTTCTTGGTTTAATTCTGTAGTTAAACATATCTGGAAATTTGTCAATTTCTCCTAGATTTTCCACTTCATTATGATATAGCTTTTTGAAATAAGAGGAAATATTTCTCTGAATGTTCTTGCTGGCTCCTACTAGCTCCCTGTTCATCACTGAAGAACGCTCTGCATCATCTCTCCATCTTTTGCTTTGCTGCATAAGAGCTTGGCAATATTGTTGATTTGGGAAAAAAAAAAAAAAATTCTGTGTTCCATTGATTCTTTATACTGTTTTGGGGTTAAGGATGGCTTCAGAATGCAACTCAGGGATTCACTAACACTTGGCAAGTGCTTTACCACAAGACAAGATCCTCAGCCCCTGTATTATTAATACCCTGCTGATTAATTTATGCCATAATCTTCATTTATTCTGTCTTAAATGACATTTTAAATGCTATATATTTTGTAAATACATAATTTATTATTCTCCCCAGTAAGTCTATTTGTATTGCTAATACATATGGAAAAAAAAAAAACAATTCTGAATCCACACATGATTTTGAAGGCTTATGATCATAGGTACTCCAGAGTCTTCTGAGGAAGTTGAAAACTCAACGCATTGCCTCATTTACAGGGTGAGTTCATGGATAGCCTGGGCAACGTAATGAGCCTCTGTCTCTAAATAATGAATAAAAAAGGAATGGGGCTGGCTGTGGTGGTGCATGCCTTTAATTCCAGTACTAAGGAAGCAGAGGTAGGAGGATTACCCTAAATTCAAGGCCACCCTGAGACTGCATAGTGAATTCCATGTCAGCCTAGATTACAGTGAGACTTTACATCGAAAAGAAAGGGGGAATATAGCTCAATGTTAACACAGTGAAAGACCCTATACTTGAGCCTATTGCCATTCTAATCTAAACAAATTACCTCCAGAAGTTATACCATGGAACATGAAACATGGAAATTTGATGGAATGTTTTGTGTGTGTGCAAGCATTTACATATACATGTGTGTGGATGTACACATGGGCAAACATGTAGCAGAAATGTGGAGGTCAGAACACAACCACTGGGGTTGGCGTATGTGTTCTCCTCTTCCCCCTTCTCTTCAAAACAGGATCTTGTCTTCTTTTGCCTCAGTGTGGGCACCAGTATAGTGGGGCCCGGAGCTTCCAGATTCCCAGATTCTCTTGACCCCAACTTCCATTGTCATATACACACTGAGATCACAGACCTATCCACCACTTTGCTTCTGTTGTGATGATTCTTGGGAACCAAACAAGCCATCAGGCTTGTAGTTAAGCACTTTTATCTGGGAGATAATGAACAATAACAGTTTGAATATACTGTATGGATCAAAGTGGATAGGCATAGACATTTAGAAATCTTTCTGACGGGCATGCAATATCATTTTAGCCAAAGAATACTGAGAGCTTCCTTTTAGAGTCTATGAGCTTCTATGCCATGAGATTATGACTTGTTTCTTAGTTCCAGTTATAAATTACCTCCCAATGAGTGGGCCTCATAATCAATAATAGAGCAATTTGTTACCCCCATAGCTTGTGTTTGACTATTGCCCTGGTGTGTGGATCTAGGCTGGCATGTTTATTTTATACCTTCCAGGACCCACTGCATGTTGAGGTTGTTAGTGACCATTATAGCCTATCAGCTAGAATAACAGTTTCCAGCCCTATGAGGGCTACCCAGAAGGGATCTGCCTTCCTATCCTGTCCCAGAATGATCTCTCAATGTCTATGACTGCAACTGTGGTATCTTTTTTGTTTCTTGTTTTTTTTTTAAACACTTGTTATCTTTTCTTTTTTTAAAATTTTTAATATTTTTTATTTTTGTAGTCAGTGAATATGGTCAAGTTGGTACCATTGCTAGCCTCCTCCCTGTCCTCTCCCCTCCACAGGGACTCTCCATTTTGGAGTATCTAGGTCGTGCATTGTGGGATTAGCCTTTAGTTTTGGGTAGGAGGGAATGTCTCTGCGTGTCAAGATCCAATGTATAGCTCTGACATTCTTTCCACTCCATCTTCCACAATTTCCCTGAGCCATGATCGGTTGATATTAATTCTGCTTCCATGTTGAGATCTTGGGCACCTCTGTGTCTCTGGATATCTGGTTTGGTAGGGGTTTATTGTTCTCTGTGTCTATCTCCTTAATCGTTGTGCTGGTTCCTGGTTTGCCAAAAAAAAAAAACAGCATTCTTGCCTATTTCCCCAATTATTCTTAGTTTCAGCTGGGACCCTTTTGAGGTAAGATGGAGTGGTTATCTCCTTAGGATCTTCATCTATCTGAAAAAGAGAAGTAGATTCTCCAACAGAGAGTAAAGTTATCACCAAGTAAACGTGAGAACCATTGTTTTTTAGAGAGTTTAGTGGAGAGGGGGTTAATTTGTGGATATGGTTCTGACTTGTTTCCCAGCTCCAGCTATGGGTCCCATTCCACTGAGAGATCAGTTAGCCAAATCGAGAGCAGTTGTTTTCCCACCATGGCTGTGTACCACTATTGCACTTGTATAAGCATCACATCAGGTTGTTTGATGCTGAGTAGGTTAGACCATGCCTTGCTTGGACAGGTATTGGTCATTAACCCCAATCTCTCATGTGGCACCTTCTGGCAATAGATGTGCTAACCATCTGGGGACTGACTCTCTTCCAGCTTCCAGCCATGTTGCTCCATGATACATGCCAACAGTATATGGTGTCTTAAGCAGTAGGGTCTTCTCACTAACCTATGCTGCATCATCAAGTACTCTGACAAAAAAAATATTTTGGGGGAGAGATTTTGTAGATCTCTGTGATCAAAAGCTCATTGTGGATGATATCCACCTGCTGGTACCAGGAGTTACATGTCAGCACCCAAGTAGAGAAGGAAGAAAAGGATAAGTGATATAAAAGAGGGAGGGAGGGAGGGAGTGAGGGAGAGAAGGAGAGAGAGAGAGAGAAGCAGAAACAAGAGGACATCATGGACAGTTTTCATCATACACACTCCAGGGGCTTGTGAATCTGGTGTTCCCTCTAAGGGCCTGGTGAATGTTCAATCATATGGTCTGTCTTTTAGGATGTATAGGTTTATGGTACCATTGCCTTTTGGGTCCAGTTTTGTGTGCCTTACCCCCTCCCTTACTCTATGCTCCTTCCCTGCCCTTCCTATTGTCTGGACCTCCATATGCTTGATAGGTATGTCGGCAACTTGGGAAAATTCAGGTTAGGAGCAGTAGATGAGTGACACTATGTGGCCTTTATATCTTTCTGCGATTGGGTGAGTTCACTGAGAATGATCTGTTCCAGGTTTGACCATTTTCTTCAAATTTCATTGTTGTTTTCGCATACTGCTGTGTAGAATTCCATCATTTAGATATTCTACACCTTGGTTATCCATTCATCTATTGATGAACATCTGGGTTGATTCTAACTCTTTGGTATTATGAATTGAGCATCTATAAAGATGGTTGAGCAAACCTCTCTGACTGAGGTGTGGAGATTTTAGGGTACATGTCCAGTAAGGGAATAACTGGGTCTGTTGGTAACTCTATAGTCAGATTTTTTAGGAGTCCCCATATTGCTTCCCAAAGTGTTGTGTATGGCAAGATGTATGGATCAAGTTTCAGTTTCCTTCATATGGTTATCCAGGTTGTCCACCACCATTTGTTGAAGATGCTATCTTTCTCCCAGCCTATATTGTTAGGGCCTTTGTCAAATATCAAGTAGCTGTATTTAGTTTACCACAACTGTGGGTCCTCTATTCTATTACATTGGTCTATACTCCTGTTTCTATGCCAGTATCATGCCATTTTTATTACTATAGATTTGAAATATAGCTTTATATCAGGTATGGTGATGCCTCCAGAGGTGTTTCTTTTGCTGAGAATATGCTTGGATATCCGAGGCCTTCTGCTTTTCCATATGAATTTTGTGATCAATTTTTCTATCTCTGTGAAGAATGATTTGGGATATTGATGGGAATTATATTAAATCTGTAGATTGCCTTTGGAAGGATTGTCATTTTCACAATGTTAATTCTGCCTATCAAGGAACATGGGAGGTCTTTCCATTTTCTTAAGTCCTCCTTAATTTCTTTTTTGAGTGTTTTTGTGTTTTCATTGTATAGGCATTTCACATTCTTGGGTAATGTTATTCCAAGGTATTTTTATTTTTATTTTTTGGTGCTATTAAAAATGGGACAATGTCACTTATTTCTATGTCTGTGTCTTTGTCATTTGCATATAGGAAAGCTACTGATGTTTTGTGCATTTATTTTGTATCCTGCTACTTTGCTGAAGGAGTTTATCATCTTTAAGAGTTTTGGAATGGAATCGCTCAGGTATCTTACATATAGACTCATGTCGTCTGTGATTAGCACTACCTTGACTTCTTCCTTTTCAAATTGTATCCACTTTATTTCTTTCTCCTCCTTTATTGCTTGAGCTAGGATTTCCAGGACTATATTGAAGAGCAGAGGTGAGAGTGGACACCCCTGTCTTGTTCCTGATCTCAATGAGAATTTCTTCCGTTTCTCTTCGTTAAGTATTATTTAGGCATTAGGAGCTTTGTATACAGTCTTTATTATTTTAAGATATAAACTGACCATACAGATTCTCTCCAATGTTTGGATCATGAAGTGATGTTGTATTTTGTCAAAGGCCTTTTCTGCATCTATCGAAATTATCATGCGGTTTTTGTGTTTAGCCTTGTTTATGTGGTGTATTACATTGACAGATTTCCATATATTGAACCTCCCCTGTGTTCCTGGGTTGAAACCCACTAGATGAAGGTGAATACTGGATTTGATGTGTTGTTGAATTCAGTTTGTGAGGATTTTGTTCAGGATCTTTGTGTCTAAGTTCATCAGAGAAATAGGCCTGCATTTTTCTTTTATTGTGGCTTCTCTACCTGGTTTTGGTATTAATGTGATAGTAGCTTCATAGAAGTAGTTAGAGTGCTTTCCCTGTACTCCAGTAGTGTGGCATAGTTTGAGAATGTTTGGTTTCAGTTCTTCCATTAAGTTTTGGTAAATTTCAGGTGAAAAGCCATCTGGTCCTGGACTCTTCTTTTTGGGGAGGTTGTTATTACATTTTCAATTTCGATGGGTATGATAGGTGTATTTAGGAGATTAATCTGCTGTGAGTTTCGCTTTGGTGGATGGTATGTCTCTATGAATTTACCCATTTCCTCCATATTTTTTCAATTTTGTGGAGTAGAAGTTCTTGATGTAAGACCTGATGATTCTCCCAATTTCACTTTTGCCTGTTGTGATCTCTGTTTTTTCTTTTCTAATTTTGTGAATTTGAAGCACCTCTTTTCTTCACTTGATCAAATTGGCCAAGGGTTTGTCAATCTTATTCATTTTTGCAGAGAACAAACTCTTTGTTGCATCAAGTTTCTTAATTGTTTTCTTTGTTTCCAATTCATCAATTTCTGCTCTGATCTTAATTATTTCCTTCCATCTGGAGCATTTTGGGTGGAGTTTTCATGGTGGGTGTTTTGTTTTTAGTTTCTAGCAATATAGCATTGTGTTCTGATATCATGCAGGGGATTATGGCAATCTTCCTAAATATATGAAGGCCAGCTTTCTGACCCAGTATATGATCTACTTTAGAGAAGGTTCTATGGGCCTCTGAGAAGAATGTGTTATCTGAGGATTTGGGATGGAATGTTCTGTAGATGTCCTTTAAGTCTAAACGTTCTATGGTTTTGTTGAGCTCTCTCACTTCCCTGTTGAGTTTCAGTTTGGACGATCTATCTATTGCTGATAATGGTGTATTGAAGTCCCCAACTATTATGGTTTTGGTGGTAATTTCTGTTTATTGTCAAGTAAGTTTGTTTTAGGAATTTTGGTGCACAAAGATTGAGAATTGTAATATCCTCTTGCTGGATTATTCACTTGATCAGTAGGAAGTAGCCTTCTTTGTCTTTTTTGATTATTTCTGGTTTGAAGTCTATTTTATCTGATACTAGTATGGCTATGCCTGTTTGTTTCTTATTCCCATTTGCTTGGAATATTGTTTTCCACCCTTTCACCCTAGGAGGTGTCTGTCTTTAGTGGTGAGGTGGGTTTCTTGAAGACAACAGATTGACTGGTCTAATTTTCTGATCCACCCTGTTAGCTTGTTTCTCTTGATGGGTGAATTAAAGCCATTGATATTTAGGGTAATGACTATGAGGTTTTATTTTATCCCTGCCATATTATGTTGGTTTATGTGGTTTAGTATTTTCATGGACTTTGAAGTTTTTAGTGCCTTCCCTGAGTTAGGTTATTGTGATCTGCTACTTGTACATACTTGAGGCTTATTATTTGATTCTTCTGTGTGGAGAATTTCCTGAAATATTCTCTGTACTTTTGTTTTGTGTTCATATAGTTGTAAAGTTGAGTTTTGTAATGAAAGGTTTTTCTTTCACCATCTGTTATGAAGGTTACTCTTGCTGGGTAGAGTAGTTTGGGTTGCAAGCCATTGATTCTTAGAATTTACAGTGTTTCATTCCAGGCCCTTCTGGTTTTCAGTGTTTCCATTGAGAAATCTGAAGTGATTCTGATGGGGTTACCTTTAAATGTGATGTGCTCTTTTCCCTAGCTGCTTTTAGGACTTTGTCTTTGATGTCAATGTTTAGACTGTTAATGACAATATGGCTTGGAGAGTTTTTCCTTTGGGCCAATGTGTTTTGAGTTCTGTTAGCTTCTTGTATCTTGATGGGGCTTTCTTTTGAAAGAGTGGGAAAGTTTTCTTAGATTATTTTGTTGAATAAGTTCTCCATGCTTTTGTTCTGAATTTCTGCCCCTTCTGGTATTCCCATGATCCGAATGTTAGGACTTCTCAGGGTATCCCACATTTCCCTCATGTTCTGTTCATAGAAATTTTTGAACTTATTGATACTTTTGCACTCTCGAACTCTTTCTTGTGTTTTGTCTTCCAGATCTGAGTTTCTATCCTCCACATGGCTGACTGTATTCTTGAGAGCCTCTAAGGAGTTTTGGGCTTGTTCAATTAGGTTTGCATTTTCTACTACTTTTCTATGTATCCTTTCTACTCCTCTGTCAATTTCTCTTTTCATATCATTTTCTGACTTTCTTGATGCTTCTTGGAATTCCTCTTTGCATTTCTTTATGTCTTCATTTAGCATAGCAAGCTGGTTTTTTAGGTCCTCTTTTTTTGCTTTCCTTTATATCCTTTAACTGTGTTGGAACCCCTTCTATTTTCTTGTCTATTTGGTCTAGTCTTGTGATGGCAGCATCCACATGATTATCAGGCCTTTGTTGGTTTTGTTCAAGTTCTACCAATAGTTTGGTCAGGATTGCACTGCTCATACCTTCATTTTGGGGCTCTGACCCTATTGTCTCTTCTGTTTTGTTTAGAGATATCCATTGTAGGACTGGGGGATCTTATTGGATTTGCTTGCATTTGATTTTTTATTTTGTTTCTTTTGCATTGTGGTCTGCCCATCACAGTGTGGGAGCAGGGAGAATGGGACTGTGGTCACAATGTGTGGGGGAGGTGGGGCAGCTTCCCAGGGAAGGAGACAGGTGCAGGGGTGGGGGCGGAGAAGATCTTGATCTGAAGTACAGCAGGGACAGTTCGCCAGGTCACATGGAGTCAGGCCACAGCAGCAAGGGTCAAGAGTCATGTGAGGGTGGAGCAGAGCAGGTCTGAATTCACAGGGGCAGGGGCTGAGCAGAGTGGGACAAAGTGGTGCAGGGCAGGGGTGAAGCAGAGCAGCTCAGGTGGGAAGTTGCATGGGTGGGGGCTGGAGCAGAAAAATGCTGAGTGTGAGGTAAGTTGAGTGGGTGCGTGGGGACATGCTGGGGTGGAGCAGAGGGGAGTTTGCTGGAAGTTTCCTGGGGTCAGAGCAGGGTGTATCAGAGCAGGTCTGAATTTGAGGAGGGATGGCGCAGAGCAGAGTACAGAAGGCGGGAAGTTGCGTGGGGGAGGGGAAGTGTGGAGCAGAGCTGGTCTAAATTCACACAGGGCAGGGGGAGAGCAGAGAGCAGTGGGTCAGTAGTCACCTATGGGTGGGACAAGCAGGGCGGATCCAAAGCAGCTGGGACAGGGTTGGGGCCAAGGAGAGCTGTTGAAGTGGGAGGGGCGGTGGTGTGGAGTGGACCTTTTCCCAAGTTGAGGCAGATGGGGGCAGGGCTGAGCAGGACCGAAGTGGGGGCTCTGAAGACATGTGGTGGTTGGGGGACATCTCTGAATGTGCAGTGTGGGGGTTGGATTCCTGCAATCACCTGTGAATGCAGGCAAAAGAGGAACTACTGGCCTGGGTCTACTTGCCTGCAGTTACTGCAAGAGTAGCCTGAGGCTGGGACTCTGGCTAGGGCGGCTACTTGGGGGGATTGAGAGACTGGTGTGTTACCCATGAGTGTGGGAATCAGCAGACTTTCTTTTTTGCCCCTCTGCACCATCCTCCTGGCAATCTATTAGAGATTGCTCTCATCTAAAAGTACCAGTGACCCCTTAATTACTTGTCTCTCCTTCCAGGGAGTTGCCCTGTGATTAGGTGGATGCAGTCTTGACTGGAAGCTTCACCTGTGGTATCTTAAGCAATAGGTACTTGCTGTTTAGATACAGTACATATAATATGCATTTATTTTCTTTTTCTTTTTGTATTTATTTTATTTATTTGAGGGGGAGAGACAGAAAGAGGCAAATAGAGAATGAGAGAGAAAATGGCCACACCAGGTCTTTCAGCCACTGCAAATGAAATCTAGAAGTATGCACCACCGTCTGCATCTGCCTTAAGATCATCCTGGGGAATTGACCCTGGTTTCCTCACTTTTGCAGACAAGTTTCTTAACTGCTAAACCTTCCCTCCAGCCCAACATGGATTTCTTGATCACAGCAAATTGATGTCTCTTCTTTTAAACATTTTAAAAATGTTATGTTATTTTTTCTTACTTATTTACTAGAGAGAGCTAGAAAGAATGAGGCAGAGAGAAAGAGAGAGAGGGAGGGACAGAGGCAGGAAGGGAGAGAGATAATGAGTATGGCAGGGCATGCACAACCTTCTGCATCTGGCTTACATGGGACTTGGGGATGTGAACCTGGGTCCTTTGGCATTTCGGGTAAGGGCCTTAACTGCTAAGTAATCTCTCCAGCCCTCTACAAAATTTTATTACAACTCACATACAAACCTAAACATTTAAAGCTAGGATTTAATATGAGAAACCATAAAGCTTTTAACTTTCTGGGCCAGGGTTAACTCACTTAGTATAATCTTTTTGAGATCCATACATTTCCTTACAAATTTCCTAATTTTCTTTTTCTCTAAACCTGAATGAAAATTTTCTGTGTAAAAACATACCACATCTTCATTTTCCATTCATAAGTTTAAGGGCATCTAGGCTATTTTCATATTCTAGCTCCTTTATTAGTTGTACTCAAAGAACTCATTTGCACTTTGATCATGAGTAAGGAAGACACAATAATTCCACTTTAAGACAAGAGACATTTACCCAGCTATGCCACTCCCAAGTATATACCCTGAAGACTCTACTTGGCATATAATGGTACTTGCTCAGTCATGTTTGTGGATACTCTATGTACAACAGCTTGGAAGTGGAATTGGTCCAGTTGCCCTTCAAATAATAAATGAATAATAAAGATATGGTACATGCACACCATGAATATCAATTTGTTGGTAAGGAAAAATACAATTTTTAGAAAATAATGGAGGGGCCTGGAACAAACAACATAATGTGAAGTTACCAAGTCTCAGAGAAACAAGCTGTGTGTCCTCTCATATGTGGATTCTTACATAGAATACTTTTATTTGTCCACAAGTTGTATTAAGCAAGTTTAGTACTGATTAAGGGGCTAGACTTGGAGAGAGGGAAGTGAGGAAGGAATATAGGTGTGCATATTAGACACTCAAATATTGTGATACAACAGAGGAGGTGAAAGGCTTAATAGGGCAGGTATAAGGGAGGGATCATAGAGGATTCGCAAAAGTAAAGATGATAGGAATTACTACTATAGATAACTCCTTCTTATTTAGTTAACTAAAAGATATAACTCTCTTTAACATAGACAGAGCATGATAGGGAGTTTAGACAAAGCCACCCTGCTAGGATTGTGAAAGATTTACTGTAAAGCAATAGGCTGTTGAAGGTGAATCCCAAGGCCAGCATTGGGCCACCCCAACATGAGTTGTTACACAATGAGGTTCATGAAGCCCTCAAAACAGTGTGGGCCATTGCTGAGGTACCACAAAGCCATAGTAATAAAACCAGCATGTTACTGACAAAAATACTTGCATATAGAACAATAGAATATAATATATAAATAAACCCACATATTTGTAGCCACTTAGTTTTTGACAAATGTACGAAAACCACATTGTACAAAAAAGATAGCTTCTTTAAAATATAGTTCTGAGAAAATAGGACATCCACCACGACAAAATGAAATTAGATCAATATATCACACAGTGTGAAAAATCAGCTCAAAAAGGCCAAAGTCTGAATGCAAGATTGGAAATTCTGAAACTGCTTTAGGAAAACAGTGAAAATTCTTTAAATAATGTCATGGGAATGAATTGTCAAAAAAAAAAAAACTTCAGCAGCACAGGGAATAATAAAAATTGAATTGCATAGAACTAAAAACATTGTGTGCAAAAGGTAGCATTGTTAAGAGACACACTGAAGAATAGGAAAAGTTTTGACATTATGCATACACAGACACACACAGACACACACACACACATCTCAGTATTCATATGTAGAATCTATAAAAACTCAAAAAATTAAAAAAAATTCAAACACCCTATCAATAACTGAGCAAATGAATAAAATAGTTGCTTAAGCAAGAAACACAGACGATGAATATTTAAAAATTTTCAACTTCCTTAGCCATGAAGAAATGAAAATTAAAACTGCTTTGAGGAGCTGAAGAATGATGGTTCAGTGATAAGGCAGTTGCTTGCTAAGCTTGCTAGCCTGGGTCTGATTCTCCAGTGCCCACATAAATCTAGATACACAGGTGGAATATGCACCTGGAGCACTTTTGCAGTTGCAAGAGTACTTGTAATGCCCATTTAATCTCTGTCTTTCTCTCTCACTTAATTGCTCACTATCAATTTTGTTCTTTCTCTCTCTCTCTCACTTTTTTTTTTTGTTTGTTGTTGTTCTCTCACTTGCTGTCTCTCTCTAAAATAAAAAAAACAAAAACTAGTTCGAGATCCTATCTCACTCCAGTCATAATGGCTATCATCACGAAAGAAGGCAATTGCTGGTGAGAATGTGAGATTGGGGGGGAATTGGATCATTTAAACCCTGTTATTAAGAATCAAACGTACACTGGGTGTGGTGGTGCACACCATTAATCCCAGCACCGAGGTGGCAGAGATAGTAGGGTTGGTCTGAGTTCAAAACCAGCCTCGGAGTACTAATTCAGTTCCAGGTCAGCCTTGGCTACAGTGAGATCCTAACTCTAAAAAAGGGGAGGGGATTAAAGATTGAAGACATGTACCACCACACCCAGTTAACAAGCTAATATTATAAAACCATAGTGTTATTTTTAAGTGATCTGTGCAATGTCATGCATTTAATCAGTTGGTTATTAGCAATAGATGTGCATTGTAGGGAAGAACTATAAAAACAAAGGGCATTCCCTACATCATGCATGCAGTCATGGCATGTGGGCCTTTCCAATCATAGAGTGATGCATATCTTTTAGGTACATGCTCTTCTGAAGAACATGCACTTTATTAGCCCTATTGGAGATGTAGTGAATATGAACCAGAAAGGACAAGAAAATGATGAGTATGATATCCTGAACGTTTGGCATTTCCTCCGTGGTCTTGATCTGAAGATGAAAATAGGAGTTTCCCCCACATTTTTCACATGGTCAACAGTTGTCTTTATCTGAAGACATGCCAGAGTGGGCCACAGGAAGTAGTCAGGTGTGTTGGCCAGCTGTAGTGCTTTATACTAGGTATTAATAACCATGTTCTCATGGAATGAGTGTCTCCTCATCATATATTGATTCTTAGATACATTCTGAAAATTTTTAAATATTTGAGAAAAACTGTAATTTCCATGAATTTGTTTCCATATGATTATAATAAAGACATTATACAATAGATCAAAATCACTATGATCATCAAGCACTAAAAATAAGTTTTTCATGTTCCAATCTGCTAAAATTATCTGGTTTGAGAGGAGTACCTTAGAGTCATTTCCCTGACACATGTCTGAATTCCTCAGATACTGCCTTTAATGTGCAGTGTGCCGTGCTATCCTGGGTTCAGGAAATCCCATCAGGAGGGACAAGCTGCCTGCTGATTCAATTGCTGTTGGTGCCCAAAAAATGAGATTTCCAATGAGACAGGTAACCGCATGCAAAAAAAAAAATAAAAAATAAAAAAAAAAAAACCTCAGATTGATTATCTTCTATAACACACATGGGGATTTCAAAGGTCCTGGAAGGAAATTCAAGAGAAGAAAATCAGCCAGGCATGGGGGCACATGCTTGTAATCCCAGAACTGTGGTACAGAACACTAAAGCTCTTGATTGTGAGAAACAAAACTGGGTCTCCATTTTAAGTGTCCATTTTAAAGTATTTGTATATACCTTGTAGATGAGAGATACACTTTTTACAGGATAATTTATTGAATGATTGAAAAAATACACACCCTATTACCTCAACACATTGTTTTCCCTTAAACTGATTCTAGATCAATTGCTAAGAGTATTTTCTCATGAAAAGCAGTTTAAGAAATAACATTATTAATCTCCAGAGTGGTATTGAACACATGGTGTTAATGCACCCTTTTTTTTTTTTTTTTTGGTTTTCAGTATGCCAAAGGTCCCATCTATCCCTGAGTCCTTACTCACCCATCCCATTTCTAGCAGGTCCCTGTCAAAGAGTAGATGTACAGACTTTGGTGTTTGCACTGGCATGCACACATTCGAACAGGACTATGGATGGATGTATTTCCTGTTGTCTTTTAGTCCCACAAGGTAGGGAGGGAAAGGTACAGAGATGAAAACTGAAGATGGACGAATCAGAGACTGTCATGAATGTACACACAATGACCCAATGCGCTGTTGTCAGTGTTTGAATCATAGAGGTTTATAATGGGAGAAGAATTTGGAAACTGATCTTATGTGCTAGGGGAGTTACTGGTGGAAATAATTATTAATACAATTAGAACTAGCTAAAAGTTTTAACTGTGAATTCTTTTCATTTCAGCATATGCTTCTAAGCTATTATTTTTGTTGTTGTTTTTCGAAGTAGTGTCTCACTCTAGCCCAGGCTGACCTAGAATTCACTTATGTACTCTCAGGGTGGCCTCAAACTCACGGTGATCCTCCTACCTCTGACTCCCGAGTGCAGGGATTTTAGGCGTGCGCCACCATGCCCAGCTCGTGCTTCTCAGCTTTTAATTAGCAATCTTTTTGTCATAAAGATGATTTTCCAAAATCCAAATCTCTTCACACCATGCTTCCTTTTATCTTTCTGATTCCTCCCTCCACTGAATTGTTGGGCCTTGAGAGGAAAAGAATCGAGGGCTAGTGGAACTTCCTGAGCCTAGCTAAAGTTTGGTGACCTGTCTCTGGCCAGCTAGGACTCAGCAAGATGTC
>CM070785.1:76398249-76453301 GCA_036346955.1 Dipus sagitta
CTTGGCTGCCGAATATGAAGGAGGGGCTGAGGGGGTCTCGGCAGCCGAATATGAAGGACAGGCCGAGGGGGTCCAGAAAGGGTTAGTTGATGGAGGAGGTGGAGGAGGTCCCCCGGAAGGCCAGGGAGCACTCTCAAAGGGATCAAGTGAGGAGTATAAAGATGTATCCTTTTGGGTTTTTTTTAAAGCTGTATCTCCAGGAGGAGTAGCTGGATCAGGCTGTATATTATCTTTTTCTTCTGTCTTTTGTTTATGTTTGGTTGGCCTTGGAGGGAAGCAGGCCTTGAGGGATGAGACCATAGAGAGGACCCCTGAGGGGGGTATTTGACCCTTCTCCACATGTGCCCAACAAACAAGGGCCTCTACCCTATCCCACGTGTCCCAGTCAAAGAGATTTCCTTCTGGTAGCCATGGCGCCAGCTTAAGAAGGCAATCCCAGGTCTGTTGAGCCTGATTATCAGTCAAATTAAGCCCTCTACTCTTTAGGAGTTCCCTGAGAGATTCTAAGGCAGGATTGGATTTAGAGGTAGAGTGTCCCATATTATAAAGTTGAGAGAGAAATGTCCATAAAATTAGGCAATAGGAACCCACATACACATGAGTACAATACAACCACAAGGATCCAAAAGATAGGTAAACATGCTGTGCAAAAGCCACAGATATAGCTTGTCTGCAAACTAAAAGTGAAAGGAAAGAGAAAGAGAACAAAGAGATGTTGATCAACAAGTACAGGTGATAGAAGCAAAGTTTAGCGCATTAAATATAAAGACTACCTCATAACTTATGGGGGGTATGCTCACCCGCATATGTACACCAATTGACCTCCTCAACGAATGTCTGTCACAGGGCACTAGTCTGCCAGACTCCGAGAGCCGCACGTTAGGTGCCAGATGCTGGGCTCCACCGGCAGAGGTAGGTAGTGCCGAGGGAAGGACCAGGCCTGCTGGTTCCTCCCGAGGGGTTGAGGAGGAGATGAGCGTCCGACGACTCAGACCTCTCCTGGCCACCGGAGAAAAACCACACTGAGTCGGGAGTCTTGTCGAAGCAGGAACTCGATTTATTGCTATGAGCAGTTGCCTATATAATGTTGGGGATGAAGGCGGGGATTTTAGGACGGTGGGGAAAGGTAAGGGCCAATAGTAAACTGTGACTATTGAAATGATAATTCTAAATCCCATGTGGAAGTAGCAGGCAAGAAACCATTAGGCATCTTGCTGAGTCAGGTCTGGCCAGAGGCAGATCACCAAACTTTAGCTAGGCTCAGGAAGTTCCACTAGGCCTCACACCTGGGCCTTTTGGAGCTCAACAGAGAGGCATTCAACCTCATTAAGTTTGACACCTTTCCTGATTGATGAATTCCCTATCAGCCTAGATGGCCTTGAAGGACCAGAGACCATCTGAGTATCCTCCCTTAGACATTCCTGACTAAAGAAGCCTATTTTAAACAAGGACACAACCAGTTATTATTATTTTTTTATATCAACTGCACCTGCTACAGCCTGGCTTTTCCTTAGGATTCTCCTTATAAATGCATACCCTAGCCTGGCTCAGTGCTTCAGCCTTTACCCTGCAGGAAAGCTGAGGTCTCTCACTGTTTTCTCTCAATAAAACAGTGTTGTCTGTAGACATCAAGTCCGATGCTCTATTGCTTTTCTCTTACACTTTCCTTACAATTATCAGTGAGGTTATAATCTAAGCCATAAAAAGTGACTTACTGTAATATTTATTTAGTTAAGTCTTAACATTTTTCAATGGTAAAAAATGCTTTCTGTCTGTCATATTGTCTCTAATGCATGTTAGAATCAGGCTTGCTTAACTCAATAATCACCAAGTTTTATATTATTCTTGAGCTATGTATAATCACTCTCAGTCAAACTTTCATTTAATTCTCTCATTTCTGATATCTTTAAAAGTTCATTACTTAAGAGATATTGATTCATGTTTCCTGCCCTAGAAAAATAATCTTAAATTGTGTTCTGCTTCCAGTTTGGGGAGTACTTGGTATTTGCATTGGTATACAGACTATCCAAAATTGTTTTCAAACACGGATGCTAAGTTTTTAATACTGTCTTGTCCTTTTACTGGCATATGATTTCTAGATTAAAGCAATTGCCTTAAAGTCATTGATAAAATAGTTGATAAAAATATTGTCTTTAGGGCTACTGAAATATTCTGCCTATACTTGTAACTGACAGATACTTAAAAGATAAAATGTGTATGCTTTTATGTTCCTGATATAGCTTACACTGTCACCTGACAACTAAAATGAAATATTAATCAGAATGATTTTAATCTATTATGTCATTCTCTAACCAGCTCAACTTTGCTAAACAGATATGTTCTGTACCCTTTTTAACTAATCTGTTTTGCTAATAAGATATATACAGTCTCTCTGAGTGAGTAATAACTATATGTAGAAGCCAAAATCAATTGGAAATGTTGGACTTGAAAGAATAACCAATATTTTGGTTCCTCTCCAAGGTCAAAAGGCCACAGGAGATGATGGGACACTTGAACTTCTAGTCTGTTTTAAGTTACCTATCTTCTTGATCAGAGAGGATGTGGAAACCAAGAAATAAATTCCAAGTCAGTGTATCTGCAACAGGAATGTCACATTGGAGGAAAATCAGTCCTTCAGGCTTCTCCAAAGAGGGAGGGGCACTTGGTCAGCAGCATGGCCTTGACTTATCCTAGCAGATGAAAATTATAAAACACCTCATAGGTCCCTGACAGTCTCTGCTACAGAGCCATTATTGACCTCCAAAGTATACAGCTAATTCTGACTGCCTACATGGTCTCAATCACCCAACAAGAAAAATATACCTACAATATAAACAATGAGTCAGACTAATAGGCTCCTCATCACCTGCCCTGAAGAGAGACCCATCACCTGCATTATCCAGTCTCTCCGAGCATAAGAACTCATTGCTGTTAGGGTCAACATTTAAAAAATTAATCTGTAAGGCTTCTCATTAACAAAAGGCTGGAATGTTAGGTCAGGACAAAATGGAGTAACAGCAGGAGGGCCAGGTGAATCATCCACATTCTTCAAGAAATTGTCCAGCTATGATCCCTACCCTGCCTAACAAGGCTCCAGGTCTAGATTTTCTCCCTCCTTATCTCTTACTGGGTCACTTCTGGTCTCACCCTATGGCTGATGAAAAGAACAGAGATTTACTGCCCCAACAAAGAAATTCCTTCCCTTTCTCAGCTTCCCCCAATTAAAAAGCCTGTAAAACACACTATCTGTAACCCCAAACTGACTGCTCCACTCTTGAGAGTCAGTCCTGTCAGCTCATTTTTCCCCAAATAAAAACTTCCATCTTTGCCTCAGAGTGGGCTCCATGGTACTTGGACAGTCCTGAGCCTTACACATATTTGTTAACATAGGATAGTAAAAGCTGTGTGTCTATGTGTGTGTGTGTGTGTGTGTGTGTGTCTGTGTGTGTGTCTGTGTCTGTGAATATTATAAATGTTACCCTGTCTTCATGGCTTTGGTTTGAGGCCACTTGTCTCCTAAGAGTCCTTGGAAGGAGACCTACTTCTCAATATAACAGAATGTGAGGTTCAATCACTAAGAGTTGTGCCCTAGTGGGCTATAGTAATCACCGCTATCTCACTCTGAATTACCATCTCACCTTGAAGTTTGCACTCACATACATTCCCACTATTATAACCTTCATCATGAGTTCAGCATGCATGGTAGCATGCAACAGACTGGGAAATACTATTGGGACCTGTTGATTCCCAAACAGATCAGTATCTAAAGTAATGCAAAGTGAATTTCAAATGTGAAAGAGATGCATGCTTTGGGGGTTCTAGAGGGTTCCCAAAGTCTATAAACCCAAATTTGGGTCCTGTTCTATTTCTAACAATGAATTGATAAAAATGAACATAAGCAAGATAAATTATGCATTATTAAGTTTATTTAGGGAGAAATCACAAATTGTGGGGCTTATTTAAGGGATGTTGGGCACTAAGAAGAAAGGTGGAGAATATTCATTCTCATATGGGAAGTGGGAAACATGCTTTCATGTCAAAAACACTACATAGTTCATCATTTAAACATTTATTTTTTTTAGGGAAAGACTGGTATAGAGCCACAAACACCTGGAGGGAAGTTCATAAAGCCCATTTAAGAGAATCTGAGGCTTTCAAGAAAAGACTAGAGTAGAGGCACAAGCACATGCAGAATACATTGTAGGAGCTTGTGTAGGGAGACTTGGAAAAAACACACATAGTATCCACCCTATGTTTCCTCATGGAAGAAAGTTAAAAGGGAAAATTGGACTTCCGGCCAAGATGGTGACCGCCTAGCTGCGCTGCAAATCCCAGGGAAAGAAAGGCAAGATATTAAGGGTATATAGTGGCTTTTAGGGGAGAGAAATCTGGGAGGGCACAAAGGCGGGGGAACAGGGAATCGCCGGTCCCCTCACGGGCGGGTAGGCACCCCTCACCCCAAATAACCGCCGTGTTCACAGCACCTCCGCTGCCGCCGCCGCTGCTCCGGAGCCCGCACGGCTGCCATCGCGTGCCGATTGTTCCCTGCGCGTGGAAGCTTAGACTGCTCCACACTCTCGTCCATTCACCCACTTACTGAGTGTGCCCAGTCCTACAGCACCTGCCCCACAAACTCAGACTGTATCTCTCACTTGCGTCAGCTCAGGTGCCATCCCCTACCTGCCAGCTGTGTCGGCGGGCCGCCATTGTCCTGTGGTGGGGGAGCGCAGACTGCTTCCGGTTCCCAGTGTTCCCAGCCAAAGTCTGGGCGGCCTCAGTGCTTGGTGTCTCAGTGCCACTTCTAGCTCGAACGCAGGCAGCTTTGGCACATTACCGCTTGAGAACTCAGGCAACTTTGGCACCCCTGCCAGGCAGTAGATAGGCGGCTTTGGCAAGTGACAGCCAAAGCCCAGGCTTCTTGGCAACACCCCCAGGCTGCATAAGATTTCCATTGTTCTTGAACCCAGGCTGATACACCCACCTATCTGCCCATACACTGTCATGGGCAGAACACAGCACAAGAGAAATAACATGAAAAGTCAAATGCAAGAAAATCCAGTTAGATCACCCAGTCCCACAATGAATACATCTAACCAAAACATAGAAGAACCAATAGGACCGGAACACCAAATTGAAGCTATGAGCAATGCAACCCTGACCAACCTACTGGTAGAACTTGCAGGAAAGCAACAAAGGGCTGACAATCATGTGGATGCTGCCATCACTAAACTAGAACTAATAGATAAGAAATTGGAAGGATTAGATAAGAAATTGGAAGGATTTCAAAGAGAGTTAAGAGATTTGAGGGAGAGTGAAAAAAAAAAAAAGAAGACCTTAAAAATCAGCTGGCCATACTAAATGAAGACATAAAGAGATGCAAGGATGAACTCCAAGAATCATCAAGAAAATCAGAAAATGATGTGAAAAGGGAGCTTGACAGAGGGATGGAAATTATACATAGAAAAGTAATAGAAAATGCAAACTTAATTGAACAAGTCCAAAACTCGCTAGAAGCTCTCAAAAATAGAGTCAGCCAAGAGGAGGATAGAAACTCTGATCTGGAAGACAAGATGGAAGAAACAGTTAGAGAGTTCAAAAATTTCAGTAAGTTCAAAAGCTCCTGTGAACAGAACATGAGGAAATTGTGGGATACACTTACACGTCCCAATATCAGGATCATTGGAATACCAGAAGGAGAAGAAATTCAGACCAAAGGCATGGAGAACTTATTTAACAAAATAATTGAAGAAAACTTTCCCAGTCTCTTAAAAGAAAGGCCCATCAAGATACAAGAAGCCAATAGAACTCCAAACAGACTGGACCAAAGGAGAAACTCTCCAAGACATATTATCATTAAGACTCTAAACATTGACACCAAAGAGAAAATCCTAAAAGCACTAGGGAAAAACAGCACACCACCTTCAAAGGTAACCCCATCAGAATTACTTCAGACTTCTCAATGGAAACCCTGAAAGCTAGAAGGGCCTGGAATGAAACACTGCAAAGTCTAAGAACCTATGGCTTCCAACCCAAACTACTCTACCCAGCAAAAGTATCCCTCATAATAGATGGTGAAAGAAAAACATTCCATGACAAAACTCAGCTTTACAATTATATGAACACAAAACCAAACCTACAGAGAGTATTTCAGGAAATTCTCAACAGAGAAGAAAAAAATAATCAAACACAATTGCCTAGAAGAAGCAGATCACAACAACCAAACTCAGAGTAGGCACAAAAAAACTTCAATGTCCATGAAAACACCAACCCACATTTACCATCACAATATGGCAGGGATCAAATCAAATCTCACAGTCATTACCCTAAATATTAATAGCCTTAAATCACCCACCAAGAGACACAAGCTAACAGAATGGATCAAAAAATTAGACCCCTCAATCTGTTGCCTTCAAGAAACCCACCTCACCATTAAAGACAGACATCTCTTCAGGGTGAAAGGGTGGAAAACAGTATTCCAAGCAAATGGGAATAAGAAACAAGCAGGTGTAGCTATATTAATATCGGATAAAATAGACTTCAAACCAAAAATAATCAAAAAAGACAAAGAAGGCCACTTCCTACTTATCAAGGGAACGATCCATCAAGAGGATATTACAATCATAAATCTGTATGCACCAAACACAGGGGTACCACAGTTTATAAAACAAAACCTACTTGACAATAAAACAGAAATAACCACAAACACCATCATAGCAGGGGACTTCAATACACCATTATCAGTAATAGACAGATCATCCAAACAGAAACTCAACAGGGAAGTAAGAGAGCTCAACAAAACCATAGATCACTTAGACTTAACGGACATCTACAGAACCTTCCATCCCAAATCCACAGATTACACATTCTTCTCAGCAGCCCATGGAACATTCTCTAAAATAGACCATATATTGGGTCACAAAGACTGCCTCCACATATTTAGGAGGATTGACATAATTCCCTGCATGATATCAGATCACAATGCTATATTGCTAGAAATCAACAACAAAAGACACACCAAGACTCCCAAAGGCACCTGGAAACTGAACAGCACACTTTTAAACAATAAATGGATAGTGTATGAAATAAAAAATGAAATTGCAAAATTTCTGGAATTGAACGACAATGAGAACACATCGTACCAAAACTTATGGGACACAATGAAGGTGGTCCGCAGGGGAAAATTCATAGCACTCAATGCCTTCGTAAAAAAGACAGAAAGGTCCCAAATCAATGACCTAACCATCCACCTGAAGGCACTGGAAAAATTAGAAAAATCCAACCCAAAGAGCTCCAGAAGGAAAGAAATAATTAAAATCAGAGCAGAAATCAATGAACTGGAAACGAAGGAAACAATTAAGACAATTGACAAAACAAAGAGCTGGTTCTTTAAAAAAAATAAACAAGATTGACAAACCCCTGGCCAATCTGATCAAGCAAGAAAGGGTGAAGCTTCAAATTAACAAAATTCAAAATGAAAAAGGGGAGATCACAACAGACATAAGTGAAATTGGGAGAATCATCAGGACTTATTTCAAAAACCTCTACTCCACAAAACTGGATAATGTGGAGGAGATGGATAAATTCTTGGATGCATACCATCTACCAAAGCTAAACACAGAGCAGATTAATCACCTCAATCAACCCATCACACTCATGGAGATTGAAAAAGTAATAAAAAACCTCCCAAAAAAGAAGAGCCCAGGAACAGATGGCTTCTCAGCTGAATTCTATCAAACCTTCATAGAAGAACTCAAACCAATCTTCCTCAAACTGTGTCACAAAATTGGTGAACAGGGAAAGCTACCCAACTCCTTTTATGAAGCTAGCATCACCCTAATTCCAAAACCAGGCATAGATGCCACAAGAAAAGAAAACTACCGGCCTATTTCCCTGATGAATTTAGATGCAAAGATCCTAAACAAAATCCTTGCAAACCGAATCCAACAACACATCAAAAGCATTATCCACCTGGACCAAGTGGGATTCATTCCAGGAACACAGGGGTGGTTCAACATACGGAAATCTGTCAATGTAATACACCACATAAACAAGGTTAAACATAAAAACCACATGATCATTTCGATAGATGCAGAAAAGGCCTTTGACAAGATTCAACATCACTTCATATTCAAAACATTGGAGAGAATTGGCATGGTTCGTTCATATCTTAACTTAATAAAGGCAATATATGAAGCTCTGAAGGCCCAAATAATACTTAATGGAAAGAGACTGGAGGAATTCCCATTAAGATCAGGAACAAGACAGGGTTGTCCACTCTCACCTCTGCTTTTCAATATAGTACTGGAAGTCCTAGCTCAAACAATAAGACCGGAGAAGGAAATAAAAGGGATCCAATTTGGAAAGGAGGAAGTTAAGTTAGCTTTATTCGCTGAAGACATGATTATATATGTAAGAGACCTGAGAGACTCCATCCCAAAACTCCTGAAGGTGATTAACTCCTATAGCAAAGTAGCAGGATACAAAATCAATGCACAAAAATCAGTAGCCTTCCTTTATGCAAACGACAAAGATACAGAAAAAGAAATAAGGGACATAGTCCCATTTTCAATTGCAACAAAAAAAATAAAATACTGTGGAATAACGTTAACCAAGCAAGTGAAAGATCTATACAATGAAAACATAAAAACACTCAAAAAAGGAATTGAGGAGGACTTGAGAAAATGGAAAGACCTCCCATGTTCCTGGATAGGCAGAATTAACATTGTGAAGATGACAATCCTACCAAAGGCAATATACAGATTTAATGCAATTCCAATTAAATTCCCTACCTTGTTCTTCACAGAGATAGAAAAAATGATCTCAAATTTCATATGGAAAGGCAGAAGGCCTCGCATTTCCACACATATCCTCAGCAAAAGAAATACCTCTGGAGGCATCACCATACCTGATCTAAAGCTATATTACAAAGCCATAGTAATACAAACAGCATGGTACTGGCATAAAAACAGGAGTATAGATCAATGGAATACACTCGAGGACCCGGACTTTGGGTCAAGCAACTATAGCTACTTGATATTCGATAAAGGCCCAAACAGTATAGGCTGGAAAAAAGACAGCATCTTCAACAAGTGGTGCTGGACAAACTGGATAACCATATGCAGGAAACTGAAACTTGATCCACACATTTCACCATGCACTACACTCAAGTCCAAATGGATCAAAGATCTCAATATAAGACCAGAAACTCGAATACTACTGGAAGAAAATTTAGGAAGTACTTTCCATGATATAGGAATGGAAAAAGACTTCCTGAACAAAACCCCAGTAGCTCATGAACTTAAACCGTCACTCAACCAATGGGATCACATGAAGCTGAAGAGTTTCTTTACAGACAAGCATACAATAAGCAAAGCCAATAGATTACCCACAGAATGGGAGAAAATATTTGTGGGTTATCCAACTGATAGAGGCCTAATCTCTAGAATCTACAAAGAACTCAAAAATCTAAACAGTAAGAAGTCAAACACCCCACTCACAAAATGGGGCAAAGAGCTGAACAGGCAGTTCACAGAGGAAGAAATAGAAATGGCAAACATACACTTAAGAACATGTTCATCATCCCTAATCATAAGAGAAATGCAAATTAAAACAACTATGAGATACCACGTTACCCCAATAAGGATAGCATACATCACATTAGGTGTAGTCAATAGAGTTAAGTTTTCCTCATATATAATTTGACTACAGGAACTGGACAATAAAATCACTGTAGAAGAAATTATAAATATCAACCACAGTCTTCAGAAAATGCCCTGGAGCTGCTAATATGCTGTATAGAGTCAGCAATATGGTGTAAGGTCACTCATTTGAGCCTTTGCAGGGATAGGGTCATGCCACTGAGTCTTTCATACTGAAATGCAGGTAGAACATACATTGGTTGAAGTGGAAAGACATAAGCTCGATTGGTAAACTATCGAGGTTGTGTTGACATTGTGAAGTCAGCTTTATGCTGCACACTAATACAAGAATGTACCAAAAAAGGGAGAGAAAAAGTGAGGCCAGACAACTGGAAGGGAAAAAGTGTCTGAAGCAAGAGCTTTCCTCCAATGGTTGTCAAGGCTTAAATTAAGAACAAACACTGCGTTGATCCACATGGTTATAGTCACCTGTGTCCTCCATCATTACCTGTCATCTCAAAGAACAGACAGCCACTGGAAAGCAGGAGTTGGAAGTGGTTACTGGAGAGATTGTCAGGTGGCAAAAAAGGAAATAGAGGTTATTCAACTAAATATGACCCGAATACCATGACATAAACATATGAAAATATAAAAATAAAATTAATTTACATTAGTAAAAGTAATTATATTAAAAAGCGAAACTAATCATTCACAAATTTGTTCATACTTTTTTTTGTCTGCAGACCATCTTTTTGTTTTCTTCAGATTTTTTTTAATTTTTATAAATAAGGTCACACAACTTTCCACACACAGGTTAACCTAGAACTCACTCAATACCCCACTCGGCCTGGTCTCCAGGTCATTCTTTCTCCACAGCCTCCAGATGACTATATATATGAAATTGGAAGGTGTTCCAGTAGCACTGAGAGTTACAATCCTGAGGACACAGTCTGAGCAGGATCAAGGTCTAACAATCAGCCTCAAGTTGAAGCTGACCACATCTGCTTTAATCAACAACTCATACTGAAATGTTCCAAGTATACACACTGGTTTATATGATAAAATTTTCATTCCCTTGACAAAGGAAGTAATTGACAAAGACACTGTATGACATCCAAATCATTCAAACCAGAGCAGCAAATACAGAGCAGCTCCCATTCTGGATCATTAAATTATCAAGTGTACCTTCTGAAAGTCTTCCTGAGAAACAAATTCTGATTTGTAGATTGTGATTTTTTTTCTAATCTCATGAATGGTGCCAATGCTGATCATCTGAGGAACCCAGTTTGTATAGAGAGACCCAGTTAACACAGGTCCAGGTGTGATTTGTCTGAGAGAACTTGTACATGAGACAGAGTAATGTGCCACATTACTGTCTTCAACTCATTTCATCTCTGGTGTCAGAATGAATGTCTGAAGCAGGCAGGTACTGTTCTCAATGTCAATCATTCTACATGGACCCAATTCATCAGAAGATTTAAAAAAAAAATGTTAGACATTCTGGGTAATCCTGGAAAGAAGAGTTTCTGGGTATGATACTGAGTGAATCATGAACTTGACAGTAACCCAGGGGTACTGAGTGATTCCAGCATGGGAAATATATACAGAGCTTTGACAACATTGCATTGAAGAAACCCAGTGTAAAGATTCCAGTGAGCCAGTGACTGTCAGGTGGAAGAGGCCACTGTTGTTTATCTAGGGCTGAGCAGAGTAGCAGAGGAACCTTCAAACATAGTTCTGGCAACTGGGTGAGTTTTCCATTTTTTTCATGATAAATCTCTATGTGGCTATTTCTCAAATTTAAATAACATATAATGCATTTATTAAAAATATATTTAATTGGGCTGGAAGATGGCTTAGCTGTTAAGCGCTTGCCTGTGAAGCCTAAGGACCCCGGTTCGAGGCTCGATTCCCCAGGACCCACATTAGCCAGATGCACAAGAGGGCACATGCATCTGGAGTTTGTTTACAGTGGCTAGAAGCCATGGCATGCCCTCTCTCTCTCTCTCTCTCAATCATTCTCTGCCTCTTTCTCTCTCTGTCACTCTCAAATAATTAAATAAAAATAAACAAAGACAAAAAGTTTTAAAAAATATATTTAATGAATAACAGGATGGAGAGATGACTTAGCAGTCAAGGTACTTGCCTGCAAAGCCTACAGAACCAGGCTAAATTCCCCAGGACCCACATAAAACAGATACAACTATTATCTTTCTCTATCAGCATTTCTCCCCCCCCCCAACCAACATACACAAATGAAATTTTAGAGAGGTTACAAAACTGAAAAATATTTCTATTCATCTCCTAAAGGAGTATAATCATTGGCAGAACATAAGAGCACAGGAATGGTTAAACAGTGAAATTGTGAAGATTGACACCTCACTTGTCCTTAGAGTACTGACTTGGTCCAAGAAACATGAGAAGTTTCCACAGTGAAGGAAAGAGAGAGAAATTAATATTGGTATGTGTTATATGCCAATCTTTTCATGAAGAGTTATACCAAAAATAGAGTTCTTTCACATATCAGGTAGAGGAATAAGAATGGAAGTACTGTAGAATAGAAATGGATGTTGCTTCCATCAAATCCATCACTCAGATAGAGGGTGGGTGAAAAGTACAGAGAATTTGTGTTGCAGAACTAAGAACAAGTTGTCAGGAAGAGGTTTATCAAAAGTTTGTTTGGATGTAAGCCAAGGAACTAAATGAAGTAGTCTTGGAGATGATGAAGAGACCATAAAGCCTGTGAATTCACAGCTAATCCCTGCCCAAATCATCTCCAGCCCCCAAAACAAAGCCAGTCTAAACACATGTCCTCATCATTGAGAACTTATCCTACTCTGTTTTCGGCCATCTTTAATTTTTTCCATTATATATAATTTTTCCTCTCTTTTTACATGACCTTCTACTGACAGCGAATGGCTGAACCCCTCCTTTGTATGTCCCAAAGAAGCTTGTTGCAATTATATGATACACAAAAATATCCTAGAGTAACCCAAACCCAAGGCTGCCTGGAATGCCTAGTGAGGACAGGTGTGTTGCAGTAGAATAGAAGACAGACCATGCTGATCCATCCCTCCACTTGGCATCATGTCTCTTCCATATCCAGTACAAGGCACAGATGGTTTGAATAGTGGACATGAACCAGGACACATGTGGAGACTGGTGCCCTGCAGAAGAATTGACACTGGTGGTATAGTGTGATACATCACAGAGAACTTGCCAGGAAAGACCAGATTACAAGAGATGAGAACACAATAAACAAAATAAAAAGGGGAGAACCAACTGTGTTCTCCTATGGACATAGCTTGCTTCCAGGACACTATTTTTACACTGAGAAGGTCATCAAAATGACAAGTGTATTAAGTAACTTTTCTCAATGCTTTGAAATATTCCTGCAAAAAGAAAGTTGAAGGGAAATTAGTTTATTCTGGCTTACAGCTTGAGGAGATAAGTTCCACCCAGGCTTGGAATGCCTGGCAAAGAAGCTTCAGGCCTGCTGGTCACATTGAACCTACAAAAGGAAATCAGAGAATGAACCAGTATTGGCACTGAGAGAACCTTAAGATCTCCTTCAATATCTCCTACTTAACACAATGATGTGTTGTCTTTATTTTCCAAACAGTGCTACCAGCGTGGAGACATGGTTTTAACATATGAGGCTGTAGGGCACATTTCACAATCATAAAAGAATGCTAATGTTACAAATCAATCTGAGATCCAGGGTAAAATTATAATAAAGCATGATAGTGACAGAAGGAACACAACTGAAAAGAGAGAAGGTGTGAACATGGAGTTATACTGACCAACTTATGTTCTCATCACTAGCTCATCTAAATAATTACTCACCTAAATAATGCCCAGATTGGGACCCAAAGATTCCCTCCATCCATGACCAGGATTTTGAGCATGCCCATGCAGCCAGCCAGTTAACAATTGGCCCATTCAACTGCCCATTTGTCCTTCCCTTAAATGACCTCCAAACCAAGCATATATGTATATAGACTGATGGATTAGTGGGTTATTATACAGTGGCTATGTTGTAAAAGCAAACTGTCTGTGGCAAGCTTGTTCTCTTACACTATTTCCTACAACATCTTTGCATTTAGAACACATTCTTAGTCCTCCCTGTATGCAAAGCAGATGCTCTTTGTGTTACTGGACAATCAGCATAGTAAGCATTTATATAAATTTGTATAAAATACTTATAAAGCTGTAGTGTCTTCAGTGATTTTTCTTTTTTATGCTTGATTAGATTAGGCTTTTGATGGCAAGAGGGCCTATCTGCTCAGCTGGAGAGAGTTGGTGCAGCCCTGGTGGGGACCTAGAGACCTGGTGGCATAGTAAGGAGAGGAACCTGGAGACTCCTTGGTCTCAGAGGCAGGAGGTGGAGTGGGGGGGAGATGTGATGTCACTGAACAATTGGTGGGTGGTGGGTCAGGCAGGTGGATGAGACAGTGGCATGGACCTGGATGCATGGACCCATTGGTGGGTGGTGCAGAGGGGTCAATGGATGGTTTGAACTTGGTGGTGGTGTGGTGTGGTGGGATAATTTGGACTGTGAAGACTCATTGGCAGTTGGAAAAGTGCGGAGATGGAACAGCACATACCCAGTGATGCGGACTCAGTGGTTAGGACTCTGTGGTGTAGACCCAGTGGCATGGTTTCAGTGGCACAGTCCCAGTGGCATGGTGTGGCAGGAGTATGGGAAAGCACAGTTCTGGTGATGGGTAAGGGAGGAGTAAGGGAGGAAAGTCATGGGAAGGAGGGAGGAATGGGAGCCAGCTGATGCAGGGAAAGGTTAGAGGCACCTGGCTGAGAACCACAGAGCCTGAAGGTAGCACAGGAGCTAACCTGGTCTGCAGTGTGGCGGCTGAGACGGCTGCTTGAGGGGTCTGGCAGTCTAGTAGGCAACCCAAAACATTGGAGGTTTCCCATGCTGTAACAATGGATTCCCTGCTGTGCTTCTCCACACCCTCTCACTGGAGGTTTTCTAGGAATTTCTTACCCTAGGACCCCACAGGTCTTGCTGTTATTACTCTAGGAACTGAAGTGTGGTTAGTTGGATACCATCTAGACCAGAAACATTAAATGGAACCCCAACAAGGATGCCTAGTCCCAAGTGGAGACAACAGGATAAGAACCCCAAAATAAAGACACAAGGTATGTAACACTGAGGAAGAAATTGGTAGAATAGAACTTGCAGAAAATCAATAAAGACCAACATTTGTGTTAATGCTGTCCTTGCTAGGATGGACCTAATAGATGACAGAGAGAGAGAGAGAGAGAGAGAGAGAGAGAGAGAGAGAGAGAGGTTTCAAAAGAGAGTTAAGTGATCTGAAGGAGGTCCAAAAAAAATAGTAGCTCAATAATAATCTAGATAAGCTCAATGAAAACATAATTAAATGCAAGGATGAACTCCTGGAAGCATTAAGTAAATCAGAAAATGACCTGAAAAAGGAACTCAACATAAAAAAGTAATAGAAGGGCTGAGAGAAAGCTTAGTGGTTAAGGGCTTGCCTGTGAAGTGTAAGGACCCTGGTGCAAAGCTCAATTCCCCAGTAACCAAGTAAGCCAGATGCACAAGGTAAAACATTCATCTGGAGATTGTTTGTAGTAGATGGAAGCCATGTTGCACTCATTCTCTCTCTTTCTCTGCCTCATTCTCCCCCCACCCCCGTTGCTCTGAAATAAGTGAATTAAAAGAAAACAAAAAAAAATTAAAATTGAAATAGAGAATATAAACCAAATTGAAAAAATCTGAAACTCTTAGAAGCACTTAAGAAAAGAGTAAGACATGTGAAGGAAAGAACCTCAGAACTGGAAGACAAGACAGAAGAAACAGTTAGCAAGTCAAAAATCTTGAATAAGCTAAAAAAATTGTCCAAAGAGCATGAAGGAACTATGGGATACCCTCAAACATCCTAACATTTGCAACATAGGAATCCCAGAAGGGGATGAAATTCAGACTAAAGGCATGGAGAACTTATTCAACAAAATTATGGAAGAAAACATTCCCACCCTCTTGAAAAAGAGTCTCATCAAGACACCAGAAACTAATAGAACTCCAAATAGACTGGACCAAAGGAAAAATTCTCCAAGATATATTGTCATTAAGTCTCTAGATATTGAAAGGAAAGGGAAAATTCCAAAAACAGCCAGAGAGAAACAACACATTATATATAAAGGTAACCCCATGAGACTCAATGAAAACCTGGAATGAAACACTGAAATATTTAAGAACCTATGGCTTCCAACCCAAACTACTATACCGAGGAAAAGTATACCTCATCATAGATGGTGAAAGAAAAACTTTCCATGATAAATGTCAGCTCTACAGCTATATGAACAAAAAGCAAAACCTACAAAGTGTATTTCAGGGAATTCTTCACACAAAAGAGTTAAACAACCCTTCTCTAGAGGCTACAAGAAGCAGACCACAATAAACAAACCTAGAGAAGGCTCAAAAAACTACAAATTCAGCCAGGCATGGTGGCACATGCCTTTAATCCCAGCTCTTAGGTGGCAGAGGTAGTAGGATAGCCATGAGTTCGAAGACACCCTGAGATTACATAGTGCATTCCAGGTCAGCCTGAGCTAAAGTGTAACCCTACCTCCAAAAACAAAAACAAACAAACAAACAAAAAGTTACAAAGTCCAAGAAAACACCAAACCCCATAATGCACCACGATATGGCAAGGATTAAATCAAACCTCACAGTTATTAACCTAAACATTAATGGCTTTAGTTCACCCACCAAGAGACACAACTTAACAGGATGGATCAGATAAATGGACCCCTGTCTTCAAGAAACCCACCTCACCACTAAATATAGACACCCCCTTGGGGTAAAAAGGAAGAAAATAATATTCCAAGCAAATGGAAATAAGAAACAAGTAGGCATTGCTGTACTAATATTTCATAAAATAGACTTCAAACCAAAAGTATTCAAAAAGACAAAGAAGGCCACTTCTTACTCATCAAGGGAATGGTCCAGGAAGAGGACATCACAATCATCAGTCTTTATGCACCAAGCCCAGGTGCACCATAATTCATAAAAAACCTACTTGACAACAAAATGGAAATAAATAACAATGCCATCATAGTTGAGGGCTTCAATACTCCACTAATATTAATAGATAGATTACTGAAACAGAAAATCAACAGGGAAGTAAGAGAGTGCAACAAGACCATAGGTCAACTAGACTTAATGGACATCTACAGAACATTGCTCCCCAAATCTATAGACTAAACATTCTTCTCAGCAGTCAATAGAACCTTCTCCAAAATATATCATATACTGGGTCATAAGACCTGCCTCCTTTTGTTTAGGAAAATCAGCACAATTTCCTGCATGATATCAGAACACACTGCTCTAAATCTAGAAATGTGCCAGGAATGCTGTTAGCTCCTGGAGACTGAACAACACACACTTTTAATCAATAAATGGATAGTGGATTAAATAAAAAAGTAAATTATAAATTTTCTAGTATTGAATGACACTGAGAACACATCATATCAAAACTTATGGGATACAATAAGGGCAGTCCTTAGGGAAAAATTCTTAGCAGTAAATGCTTTCATAACAAAGACAAAGAGATCCCAAATCTGTAACTTAACCATCCATCTAATGGAAGTAGAAAAACAAGAAGACTCCAACCCAAAAAGCTCCACATGGAAAGAAATAACCAAGATCAGAGCAAAAATTAATGAATTGGAAACTAAGAAAACAATTAAGAAAATTGATGAAATAATGAGCCATTTCTTTGAAAAAAATAAACAAGATTAATAAATCCCTGGCCAACATGATCAAGAAAAAAAAAAAAAAAGAGAGAGATCCTTCAAATTAACAAAATTAGAAATGATAAAGAGAGATCACAACAGACATAAATGAAATTGGAAGAGTCATCAGGACTTACATCCTCAGCAAAAGAAACACCTATGGAGGCATCACCATACCTGATGTAAAACTATATACAAAAGCCATAGTAACAAAAAACAGTATGGTACTAGCATAGAAACAGGAATATAGACCAATGGAACTGAATTGAGGATTCAGACTTTAAGTGAAGTAACTACAACTACTAAGTCTTCAACAAAGGCCCTAATGATGTAGACTGGAGAAAAGACAGCCTTTTCAATAATTGGTCCTGGACAACTGGATAATCATATTCAGAAAAATGAAACTAGATCTACTCATCTCAATATGCACAAAAATCAAGACCAAATGGATCAAAGACCTCCAGATAAGTCCTGAAACTTTTCTACTACTAGAAAAACAAACAAACAAACAAACAAAAAAAGCAGGAGGAACTCACACAATATAAGAGTGGAGAAAGACTTCCTGAACAAACCTCCAGTAGCTCAGGAACTTAAATAATCACTTAACCATTGGGATGTCATGAAGCTGAAAAGTTTTTTCACAGACAGACATACCATAGGCTGAGCCAATAGAGTACCCAGAGAATGGGAGAAAATTTTTGCTGGCTATACAACTGTCAGAGGCTGAATTTCTAGAATCCGCAAAGAACTAAAACACTTAAACAATAAAAAGACATCAAACATCCCAGTCACAAAGTGGAGCAGAGAAAATCCAAGCATCAATTCAACTCAGGATGCAAAATTCACATTACAATAAAATATACACCAAGATTCAATAAAATGCAATCCCACCAATAATTATAACAACACCAGAAAAGGAAGTAAAGAAGAAAACAAACCCCTGAAGGAATTCCAAGAGAAAACAGGAAACCAGCCCAATGAAAAAAGGAGGTCATTACAAGACATGAGTAAGGAAATAGAAATACAGAACAAAAAATCAGACAAAAATTCTAGCTCTTAGGGCTGGAGAGATGGCTTAGCAGTTAAGGCACTTGCCTGTGAAGCCTAAGGACCCAGGTTTGATTCTCCAGGCCCCACATTAGCCAGCTGCACATTGTGGCACATTCATCTGGAGTTCATTTACAGTGACTAGAGACCCTGGTGCACTCATTCTCTCTCTCTCTAATAAATAAATAAATAAATAAATAAAATTAAAAAAATTCTAGCTCTGAAAAGCACAATCAAATAAAATACTCTGGAAAGTCTCACCAGTAGAATGGATGAAGGAGAGAACAGAGTATCTAAACTCAAAGACCAGGTGGCAGATCTAATACAGTCCAACAAGGAAAAGACAAGCTAACAGGAAGGTATGAATGGGAATTTCAAGAGATCCAGGACATAATGAAAAGATCAAACATAAGAATTCAGGGTATAGTAGAAGGAGAAGAATTTCAATCCAGAGGCTTAATAGGCATTTTCAACAAAATCATAGAAGAAAAATTTCCCCAAATTTGGAAAGAAATGCCAATGCATATACAGGAAGCTTTTAGAACAACAAACACAAACCAAAGAAAATGTGTTGAAAGCAGTTAGAGATAAAAAGGAAGTCACCTACAGAGGCAAGCCCATCAGAATAACAGCAGATTACTCAACACAAACTTCAAAAGCCAGCAGGGCTTGGAATTATTTATTCCAAATTCTGAAAGATAACAACTGTCAATCAAGATTACTTTATCCTACAAAGCTATCTATCCAAATTGATGAAGAAATAAGGACATTCCACACACACACACACAAAAAAAATCGCTAAAGGAATTTAATGACAACTAAGCCAGCTCTACAGAAAATACTTGAAGGAATCCTTCAGATGGAAGAGAACACAAAACAGACACAGAAGGAAATAGGAAAAAATAAATCATACTCAAATAACAGTTAAAACAAGCAAGTAAAGTGAAAAAGGAAGCATTAAAACCAAAAAGAATGGATAGAATAAATACATACCTTTCAACAATCACTCTTAATATCAATGGCCTCAGTGCCACAACCAAAAGACACAGGCTTGCAGACTGGATTAAAAGGAAGATTCCTGCCATTTATTGCCTCCAGGAAACTCATCTCTCCATAAAAGGTAGATGCCATATTAGGATGAAAGGATGGAAAATGGTATTTCAAGCAAATGGTCCTAGGAAACAAGCAGGGGTTGCTATCCTAATATCTGACAGGATATACTTCAGGTCAACATTAGTGAGGAAAGATAAAGAAGGTCACTTTACACTGATTAAAGGCACACTCCAACAGGAGGACATTACAATCCTAAACATATATGCACCTAACATGGGGGTTCCCAATTTCATCAAACAAACAGTATTAGACTTAAGATCACAGATAACACCAAACACAATTGTAGGGGGTGAATTCAACACTCCACTTTCATCAACTGACAGGTCATCCTAGCAAAAAATAAATAGAGAGACATCTGAATTAAATGCTATCATGGAACAAATAAACCTACAGAACATTCCATCCAAATGCTGAATTATATACACTTTTCCCAGTCCCACATGTAGCATTTTCTAAAATAGACCATATATTAGGACACAATGCAAATCTTAACAATAATAGAAAAATTGAAATAATCCCTTGTACTCTATCTGACCACAATGGGATGAAACTACAAATCAGCAACAAGAAAAACTACATAGCATACATAAATTCATGGAGACTAAACAGTACACTTGAGTGATGAATGGGTCATTGAGGAAATCAGTAAATTCATAGAATCAAATGATTAGAATAATACAACATACCAAAACCTTTGAGACACAGTTAAGGCAGTATTAAGAGGGAAATTTATAGATCTAAGTGTCTATATTAAGAAATTAGAGCATTCACAGATAAGCAATTTAATGCTTCACCTTACTCATTGGAAAAAGAACAAGGCAAACCAAAAATCAGTAGATGGGAAGAAATATTAAAGATTAGGACAGAAATTAATGAAATAGAAAAAAAAATCCAAAGAATCAATGAAACAAAGAGTTGGTTCTTTGAATGGACCAACGAGGTTGATAAACACTTAGCATATCTGACCAGAAGAAAGCATGAAGAGATAAAAATTAATATTAGAGATACCAGAGAAATTCAGTAAATCATAAGGACATACATTAAGAATGTCTATGCCACTAAGTATGACAATCTGAAAGAAATGGATGATTTTCTTGATGCTTATGACCCACCAAAATTAAATCAAGGTGAGATAAACCAATTAAATACACCTATTACAAGTACAGAGATCCAAGCAGTTATAAAAAGTCTCCCAACCCAAAAATATCCCTGCCCACATGGATTTACAATTGAATTTTACCAGACATTCATGGAAGAATAAACAACACTGCTTTTCAAGGTGTTCCATAAGATATTAAGGGAAGGAATTCTACCAAACTCCTTCTATGAAGCCAGTGTCACCCTGATAACAAAACCAGACAAAGACAGAACAACAACAAAAAAAGAAAATTACAGAAAAATCTCCCTCATGAACACAGATGCAAAAATTATCAACAAAATATTGGCAAACAGAATACAAAAATATATCAGGAAGATTATTCACCCTGACCAAGTAGATTTATCCCAGAGATGCAGGGGAAGTTCAATATATGCAAATTGATAAATGTAATACACTATATAAATGGACTGAAAGACAAAAATCACATGGTCATCTCAATAGATGCAGAAAAGGCATTTGACAAAATCCAACATCCCTTCATTTTAAAAGTTCTACAGATACTGGGAATAGAAGGAACATATGGCAACATAATAAAGGCTATTTAAGACAAACTTACAGCTAACATAATACTAAATGTGGAAAATCTTGAAGTTTTTCCACTAAATTCAGAAATAATACAAGGGTGTCCACCGTGCCCACATTTATTTCATATAGTACTGGAAGTCTTAGCTACAGCAATAAGGCAAGAGACACTCATAAAAAGATACATTGGAAAGGAAGATATGAAATTATCACTAAGTGCAAATGATTCTATACATATAGACCCTAAAGACTCTACCAGCAAACACTTTTAGCAATGTAGTGGGATACAAAATAAACACACGGAAATCAGTAACTTTCCTATACCCTAATAACAAACATGCAAAGGATGAAATTAGGGAATCTCTCCCATTCAAAATTGCCTCAAAAAATAAATAAATAAAGTACCTTGGTTTAAACCTAACCAAGGAAGTGAAGCATATCTACAATGAGAACTTTAAAACACTCAAGCGAGAAATTGCAGAAGACCATAGGAAATGGAAAGGCATCCCACATTCTTGGATTGGAAGAACCAATGTTTTGAAAATGTCAAACATACCAAAAGCAATCTACAGAATTAATGAAGTCCCCATTAAAATTTCAATGGCATTATTCACATAAATAGCCAAAACAATATTGAGCAATAAAAATAAGGCTGGTGGTATCACCATACCCAATTATAAGTTATATTACAAAGCCATAATAACAAAACAGCATGGTACTGGCACAAAGGCAGACACATAGATCAGTGGAACAGAATAGATGACCCACATGTTAATCCAAGCTGCTACAGTCATCTGATTTATTTATTTATTTATTTATTTATTTATTTATTTATTTATTTTGGTTTTTCAAAGTAGAGTCTCACTCTAGCCCAGGCTAACCTGGAATTCACTATGTTGCCTCAGGGTGGCCTTGAACTCATGGTGATCCTCCTACCTCTGCCTCCCAAGTGCTGGGATTAAAGGCATGTGCCACCATGCCTGGCTCAGTCATCTGATTTTTGACAAAAATATTCACTGGAGAAAAGACAGCCTCGTCCATAAGTGGTGATGGGAAAACGGGATAGCTATATGTAGAAAGATGAATAGATCCATGTCTTTCTCCATAAATAAGAATCAAGTTCAAATAGATTGAGGACCTTAATATCAGACCTAAAACTCTGAAACTGCTGGAGGAAAATGTAGGGGAAATCTTTCAAAATATTGGCATAGGCAATGACTTTCTGAATATAAACCCAGTTGCTCAGGAAATAAAACCACTAATCAACTACTAGGATTGCATGACATTACAAAGTTGTTGTACAGCAAACAACAATGTGAAATGAGCAGAGACAACCTACAGAATGGGAAAAAGTCTTTGTCTACTATAGAAGTGACAGAGGGTAAATATCAAGAATATACAAAGAACTCAAAAAACCAAACAATAAGAAATCATAAAACCCAATTAAAAATGGGCTATGGAACTAAGTAAAGAGTTCTCATTGGAAGAAACACAGATGACATATAAATGTCTAAAAAAGTGTTCTATATCCTTAGCCATTAAGGAAATGCAAATTAAAACTACTTTGAGATTCCATCTCACTACTGCCAGAATGGCTACCATCAAGAAAACAAATGACAATAAATGTTGGCTTGGATGCAGACAAAGGGCACTCTTCTACTCTTGGTGGGAAATTTATCTGGTATAACAATTGTGGAAATCAGTGTGGAGGTTCTTGAAAAGGCTAAAAATAGATTTTCCATAATCCAGCTACAGCACTCCTAGGCATATATTCTAATGACTCTTCTCACTACCTTAGAGATATTTGCACAACCATGTTTATTGCTGCTCTATTCACAATAGCTAGGAAATGGAAACAGGCTGTATGTCCCTCAACAGATGAATGGATAATAAAGATGTAGTACAGCCAAACAATGTAGTTCTATTCAGTGGTAAAAAGAAATGAAATTATGATACTTGCTGGAAAATGAATGAATCTGGAAAGGATTATGCTAAGTGAGGTAACCCAGGTCCAGAAAGCCAAATGTCACATGTTCTCTCTCATATGTGGATCCTAACTACAAATGTTTAGCCTTTTATGTGAGCTGGAACCAAAAATTTGGTAGCAGAGGACAGCAAGCTGGAAAAAGTCTGCAAGGGAGGGAGGTTTTACACTATGGTATTGTATGTATGTAATTAGAAGAACAGATTATAGGGAGTGGAATGCGCTCAGGCCAGGCAAAGAGCTTGAGTAAGAGAAGGGTGTGGCTCAGGTCATTCAAAACTCAAGATATTCTGAATAAGACATATGAAAGCCTACTTCTTTGGATAATGGCACAAGCAGAAGCCACGGATTGCTACTAAATTTTTTTCTGTGCCAGGGTTGGGATACCTACCAGTAGATTTTGGACAGGGAGGTCCCTGCTGCCTCCAAAAACAATACAGGTTTTGCCAAGTCCCTTGGCTTCCCAGGAATAATAGCAGGTAAGAATGTATTGCTGAAGACTTCACAAGCATGGACAGCAAGATCACTCGAAACTCAAGCTGGTGTTGAGCTGAAAACCTTCTCCCTATATGCCAGGCACCTGTAAGTTAGAAAAAGCTGCACTGCCTGTAGCCCTATGGGAGACAGAAGACATCAGTGGTGAAAACAGTGGACACTGGAAGCCTGAAGTTTGGCCAGACAGGCCAAATAACGAAATGAGTCCAATAGTGGCATGTCTACTCTGGGGAAAACAGACTGTTCTCTAATTGGACTAGAGACATGCTGTATCAGAGAGAAAACACGCCTGGTACCGGAAATCTAATCAAAAGCCTATGGCAGGGGAGGTCATGTGCCTTAGGGGTATAAAGCCTGTTCTTGTCTGGCTAAATGTATATATAATTCTCACCAAACTACCCTGAAAGGTCTGCACTTATTGTTCATATTCATATATTAATGCTACTCTCACTTTTGGTTAGAGAAACTTCTTTTTTTTCAGATGGCAGTACCACTGGGATGACCCCTAAGGCAACATAGTGCTAAGTAGAAGGGATGGAGGAGTGCTCAGCACTGAAACATCTCTATCACACTCTCCAATACTCAGTGTCCATTGTGTGAAAGGTGGCAGAAAGAATGTAAGAGCCAAAGGAAGAGCACCATTCCTTACATACAACTGTCATGACAGACATTGGCCTTGATATCCACGAACTCACAGTGCCCAGCAATACCTTCACAATACCCACATAATAGGAGAAAAAGATGATCACATCAAAATGAAAGAGAGACTAATGGAGAGAGGAAGGGGATATGTTGGAAATGTTAATAAAAATTTTCCACATCCTTAACCATTACGGATATGGAAATTTAAACAACTATGATATTCTACTTACTCCAGTAAGGATAGCAAATGTTAAAAAATCAAATGAAAACAAATGCTATGGGATGTGGAGAAGTAGGAACCCTCATTCACTGTTGCTGGTAATGTAAGCTGGTACAACCACCATGGAAAGCAGTACTGAGGCTCCTAGTTATTCCATTACTGGGCACTTACCTAAAAGTTCCATGCCTCAGTTCAGAGATATTTGCTCAACCATGTTTATAGCTGCTCAATTCATAACAGCTAAGAACTGGAATCAACTCAGGTGCCCATCATTGGACAAATGGATAACCAAGACATTGTATATCTACATGATGGAATTCTTCTGCTTTTCTTTCTCTTTCCTATTTTCTTCATTTTTCTTTTTTCTTTCCCCTTGGCGCTGGACTGTAACTCCTAGTACCAGGATGCAATTAATATCTACCATGAGCTGTTGATCATAAAGACCTACAAGGTTTCCCAAAACAAGACAGACTTTCATCAGAACACTTGATCACTCACCCCTGTCCCAGAGGTTAATGTTAACCTCCTACTAATGAAGACATGATATGCTATTGGTATGGAACATGGACAGACTTTGCTGGAATCTGGAAGACAGCTAGTCCCCAGACAGCCCACCTAGTGCTAGAAGGTTGTACATGAGCTACTGGGGGAAATTGGCCAACACCTGTCTGAGCAACTTGAGGTCTAAGCCAATTAGATGCAAGTAATCTGATGTGATGCTCACACAAGTGCAATGGTGGCACACCACCATGGTGGGAAACAAACTGCTCTTTGATTGGCTAATAGATCTGCTCAATGGAAAGGAACCCATATATGAAACTGGGAAACAAGTCAGAATCATGTCCAGATAATGAGTTTGCTTTCCAATATAAACCTCCCACTAGTATTGGACTACAATAGGGTGTACACCTATTAAATTCTCTCTAATTTAATAATGGTTATTCAATTTAACCTGTGCTGACTTTGCTCTCCAATGGAAAATCCGCTTTTCTTTTCCAGATGGAAACAGGACCTGAAGAGAGAGATGACCCATTACACTTCTTCAGGGCCTCAGCTGAAGCCATAGAGGAACTGGGGAAATAAGCATGAGTGTTGCTTTCTTGGTGAACCTGATATTAGCACAAGGGTGAAGGAGATAGACCCTGAAGACACTCAACACCTACCAAAACAGAGATCCAGAGGTTCTAAGAGTCCTTCACTGAAAGATAGTTAAAAGGCCCCCAGTATGGCTCAGGGAATTTCATGGAAGAGGAGACTGAAATATTGTGCGATCCACAAGTTGGGACATTATGCATAGAGACGCTACCTCTTCCCCATAACTGATGGCTGACCCCACAATCCATGACCCAAAATCCTCATGGGGATGACCTACATCCCCAGCAAGGAAGGTCCCCTTGGAGGCAGGGGGCAGGGATGAGGGTCATGGAAGTTATGGGACACAGAGTTGCTCTGGGCACTGCTGTGTGAACAGATGTTCTCAACCTCAACTGGACCTGAGGCTAGGAACATAACAGACATGGAACAGAACAGACACAGTGCCAGCACAGCTCGAGTTTCTTCTGCTTTGCATGATGAGGGCATTTGTGGAACATGTGAGAAATGTTCCCATAAACTGTGGGAGGATAATGATGTGTGCCATCACCAGAAGAGTTCACTGTTTTTTGTTTTTTGTTTTTCTGATATGCAGCAGAGTTACATGAAAAATACAATGGAATGATGGAAACAAGCATTGGGAATTGTTCATCTGACAAGCCATGGAAACTATAAACAGAGAAGACACCCCATAGAGACATGCACTTGCCAAATGAATACCAACTGGTATGCACTTGCCAGCGTATTCTAAAAACAGAGGCAATGGCATACAGCATCATGTAGGAAATATATATGGTTAAACAACAGATGAAAGAATATACTGTGTAGCAGACAGCTTCAGGTTCACTGAGATGAACTTCCAGACCAGGCACAGTTATGGAGGATGAGTTAGTTATTGAAGCTTACAGATCCAGGGGAAGTTCCATAATGGCAGAAGAAGCTGGCCTGCCTTCACAGGCCCAAGCAGAGACAGAGAAGTACAAGCCTAAAGGTCAAAAACCACAGCACACTTCAGGAACTCCAGCTAGGCACACTTTGCATATCTTTAGATTAAAATCTGAAACCCACCACCACACCTTAAGATCCACACAATGGCACTGACTCCAGCCAGGTGGCTGCACATGCAAACTACAAACAAATAAACAACTGAATATATTGGGGGCCATCTATTCTATTCAAAGCACCACATACTGACTCTCCTATGTGTCTATATTTCTTAGTAGAGTTTTGTAATTTCCTGTGGGGTCAGAAAATATTGCCTAGATGCCAATACAATACTAAAACAGGTAACAGCATTCAAATGACTGAATATAGATTAAAAATTACAATTAATGACAATAATACTTCACAAGTATTCTGGCAACATGAAAACTCTAATAAGCTAGTGTGCTAAAATGAATAATTTAGCATAATAAGACAGAATTTGATCTTTCAGAAAAAAATCAATTGATAATTGATTATAATGTGTTGAGGATGGATTTGCAGTAAGAAGACAGGCTTTAACAAGATAAGTAAAACTATTCAAATTGCCTGATGTATATATACACACATATATGTATATGTATATATATGGCTATAGCATGTATAACAAATGTAGTAAACATCAGTGCAGAAGTTACATATTATTTAATAGTGAAAAAAATGAGTAAGAATTATATGTGTAGCTTAAACATATATGTTCATGTTTGATGCAAAATAAATTAAGGAGTCACCAAGTATTTTATGAGCAAAAATGAAAGGCAAGCAGGGCTGGAGAGATGGCTTAGCTGTTAAGAAGCCTAAGGACCCTGGTTCAAGGTTCAATTCCCCAGGACCCATGTTAGCCAGATGCACAAAGGGGTGCAAAGGTCTGGAGTTCATTTGCAGTGGCTGGAGGCCCTGGCATGCCCATTCTCTCTCTCTCTCTCTGCCTCATTCTCTCTTTCTGTTGCTGTCAAATAAATAAATAAAAATAAACCAAAAACATTTAAAAAATGAAAGGCTAGCATTACAATGTGTCTATTTGTAAAACTGCAGCTGGTCCACACCTCAAAGGCACAGGACTAAGAGAGATGACATGCATTTACACTCTGTAAAGGTTAGTGTTTGAGATGGTTCAGTGGTTATATAAGCTTACTCAAAAGGCTTCCAATTTAAGTTTGATCTTCCTTAGTGCCCACTTACCAAGTAGGAATCAAGGTGGCCCATAGATCTTTAATCCTAATAGGCTACAACATGAGAGGTATAGCCAGGAGAATAGGGAAACTAACAAGCAGTGGCAAAGCAAGAGAGAGACCCCTTTTCCTATGAATGTGAAAGGAGAGGAGAAAAACCCTGTGGTTCTCATCTGACCTTCATTTATGCTGGGGCAAGCATGCACACATAAATGCACCATACACACACAAACATCACACACATGCACACCTTGGATTCATGCACACAAAGTAATCAAAATAGAAAAAAATGTATACCTATGTGAAAACATCACTTGGAACCACCCAAAATAAAAAAGTTATTATTTGTCCATATTCAACAAAATATAAACTTGTGCCCAGGTATATAACATCTGAAATTTCCAAGTGGCCCAAACTTCATCATAGTCATCCCTGTACCTATGGAGATGCCACTTCTGAAATGATGTCTAATACAAATGCCCTTAATGACTGTTTCCTTAACATATCAGGGAAAGTAGTTCACTAACTCCCCAAAGCAAAGAGCCGATCTTGCAGATCAGAACCTAAGGTTAGTAGCAGCCATCTCCATCAGAGTGCAACAAACACATCTGTAACAACATGCAGATGTATTTGGCAAAATGCAGGAAAGCAGAAGAGACAGATGAATATAAAGAAAACTGAAAGTAAGAACAGATCATGAATGGAAGATGCAATAATGAAAAATGTCCTTTAGAGCACAGAACACTCAATAATCCCTACTACTGCCATCCCTATTCCTAGTGTGTAGAGACCACAGGCAGCACCTGTCACATTAGTGTCTGCCAAGGGGTGTGGGCTTCTCTCAGGCTAACTTCTCTGCTCAGAGGAGCCAAAACAATCTGGGCATTAGACCCTCTCATGTCCAAGGTAAGAAAGGGCAGCCTTGTATAACCTGGATCGAGGGGAACCACTGAGCACTCATGGTGGGGCACATGGATGTCTGATAGCACATCTGTGTGAAGAAATCCCCACAAGTGTGTGTCTTTCACTGCCTGGAAACTCTACACGTACTACTGTTTCAATTCCAATGCTTGTTATAGCTCCATTTAAGTTGTGTATAGCATCTTGGTTTAATTCTGCCATTAAGGATATCTGGAAATTTGTCAATTTCTCCTAGATTTTCCACTTCATTAAGATATAGCTTTTTGAAATAAGAGGAAATATTTCTCTGAATGTTCTTGCTGGCTCCTACTAGCTCCCTGTTCAACAATGAACAACTCTCTGCATCATCTCTCTATCTTTTGCTTTGCTACATAAGAGCTTGTCAATATTGTTGATTTGGGGGAAAAAAAAACCCAAATTCTGTGTTTCATTGATTCTTTATATTGTTTTGGGGTTAAGGATGGCTGCAGAATGCAACTCAGGGATTCACTAACACTTGGCAAGTGCTTTACCACAGGACAAGATGCTCAGCCCCTGTATTATTAATACCCTGCTGATTAATTTATGTCATAATCTTCATTTATTCTGTCTTAAATGACATTTTTAATGCTATTTATTTTGTAAATACATAATTTATTATTCTCCCCAGTAAATCTAATCTGTATTGCTAATACATATGGAAAAAGAAAAAGAAAAAGAAAAAAAACAATTGTGAAGCCACACATGATTTTGAAGGCCTATGATCACAGGACTCCAGAGTCTTCCGAGGAAGCTGAAAACTAAGTGCATTGCCTCATTTACAGGGTGAGTCCATGGATAGCCTGGGGAAGGTAATGAGCCTCTGTCTCTAAATAATGAATAAAAAAGGAATGGGGCTGGCTGTGGTGGTGCATGCCTTTAATTCCAGTACTCAGGAAGCAGAGGTAGGAGGATTACCCTAAATTCAAGGCCACCCTGAGACTGCATAGTGAATTCCATGTCAGCCTAGATTAGAGTGAGTCCCTACCTTGAAAAAAAGAAGGGGGGGGAATATAGCTCAATGTTAAGACAGTGAAAGACCCTATGTTTGAGCCTAATGCCACTCTAACCTAAACAAATTACCTCCAGAAATTGTACCATAATGAAATATGGACATCTGATAGAATTGTTTTTGTGTGTAAGCATTTACATATACATGTGTGTGGATGCACACATGGGCAAAAATGTAGCAAAAATGTGGAGGTCAGAAACCATTGGGGTTGGGGTATGTGTTCTCTTCTTCCCCCTTCTCTTCAAAACAGGATCTTGTCTTCTTTTGCCTCAGGGTGGAGCCAGTATAGTGGGGCCCAGAGCTGCCAGATTCTCTTGACCCCAACTTCCATTGTCATATACACACTGAGATCACAGACCCATGCACCACTTTGCCTCTGTTGTGATGATTCTTGGGAACCAAACAGGCCATCAGGCTTCTAGTTAAGCACTTTTATCTGGGAGATAATGAACACTAACAGTTTGAATATACTGTATGGATCAAAGTGGATAGGCATAGACATTTAGAAATCTTCTATGAAGTTACTATCACACTAATACCAAAATCAGGTAGAGAAGTCACAAGAAAAGAAAAGTACAGGCCTATTTCCCTGATGAAGTTAGACACAAAGATCCTGAACAGTAGCTTCATAGAAGTAGTTGGAGAGCTTTCCTTCTACTCGAATTCTGTGGCACAGTTTAAGAATGTTTGGTTTCAGTTCTTCCGTGAAGTTTTAATAAAATTCAGCTGAAAATCCATCTGGTCCTGCAGTCTTCCTTCTGGGGAGGATGTTATTACATTTTCAATTTCGATGGGTGTGATAAGTGTGTTTAGGAGATTAATGTGCTCTGAGTTTCACTTTGGTAGATAGTATGTGTCTATGAATTTTCACATTTCCTCCATTTTTTTTCTTTTGTAAAGGATTAAACTCACCTTAAATGCAGAGCTTCATAAGTTGGTTTGGCTTTCTTTTTTTTTTTTCTTTTCTTTATTAGTCAGTTTTGTATTCAGCAAATACAGTAAGTTTGGTACCATTATTAGGCTCAGCCGTGACCTACCCCCTCCCCTTAACGCCTCCTTGTTGAGGTATACGGGTCATGCATTGTGTAGTTATGGGTAAGCTAAATGTCTCTGCATATCATGACCCAACATGTGGCTCTGACATTCTTTCCGCCCCCTCTTCCGCAAAATTTCCCTGAGCCATGTTGGGTTCATTTTTGGTCTGCTTCAGTGATGACGTGTTGGGGGCCTCTGAGGCTCTGGCTCTCTGATTTGGTAGGAGTTGATTTTTCTCTGTGCTGATCTCCTTCCCCCTTCTGCTGGTATCCAGTTCATCAGGAAAACAGCCCCCTTGCTTGTTTCTCCAATTTTTCTTAGTTTCAGCTGGGGTCCTTTGGAGGTATGATGGGGTGGCTCTCTCCTTAGGATCTACATCTATCTGAAAAAGAGAAGCAGATTCTCCAACGGAGAGTAAGTTAGCACCAGGACAAATGAGATAATCCTTACTTTTTTTTTAATAGAGAATTTAATAGGTGTAGGCCCTCTTGTAGCCCACAATTGATAGTAGCTTGATACTGGAGAGTGTGCTTATGTTTGGATATGGTTCTGACTTGTTTCCCAGCTCCAGCTATGGGTCCCATACCAGTGAGGGTATCAGTTAGCCAAATTGAGAGCAGTTGGTTCCCCACCATGGCTGTGTGCCAACACTGCACTTGTTTGGGCATCACAACAAGTTATTTGCTGCTAAGTAGGATAGTCCATTCGTTGCTTCGACAGATATTGGTCAATTTCCCCCAGTCGCCCATGTAGCACCTTCTGGCACTAGACGCACTGACTGTCTGGGGACTGACTCTCTTCCAACTTCCAGCCATGCCATTCTAATTTGCATGTCAATCACATAAGGTGTCTTCAGCAGTAGGGTCTTACCACTAGCCTTTGGTGGGTCATCAAGTACTCTGACAGAAATCCGTCTTTCTTTTAGGAAACTTTGTAGGTCTCTCTGATCAAAAGCTCATTGTGGATGATATCCCATGCTGGATCTGGGAATTACAGGTCAGTGCCCACTAAGAAAATAAGGAAAAAGATAACTAATATACAAGAGTTAGAGATAAGAGAGAGAGAGAGAGAGAGAGAGAGAGAGAGAGAGGAAGTGAGGGAGGGAAGATGTAGAAGATTAAGGTTACTCTTGATCTTACCCTCTCCACTGTATTGTGGTTCAGGTGTTCTCTGTAAGGGCCTAGTGAAGGATCAGCCATTTGGTCTGTCTTTTAGTAAGTAGAAGATTATGGTACCATTGCCATTTGGGTCTAGATTTGTGTTTCCCACCCCTTTGATGCCCTCCCCTCGCTTCCCTCCCATCCTGGTGTCTAGTCTAGCAGATGCTTGGTGGGTATGTAAGGTATCTTGGGTAGATTCAGGTTAGGTGCTGTAGATGAGTGAGACTATGTGGCGATTTTTTTTCTGTGATTGGGTAAGTTCACTGAGAATGATCTGTTCCAGGTTCAACCATTTTTCCTCAAATTTCATTGTGATCAATGGAATAGACTTGAGACCCGGACTTTGGGTCAAGCAACTATAGCTACTTGATATTCTATAAAGTCCCAAAAAATATAGGCTGGAAAAAAGACAGCATCTTCAACAAATGGTGCTGGACAAACTGGATAACCATATGCAGGAATATGAAACTTGACCCACACATTTCACCATGCACTACACTCAAGTCCAAATGGATCAAAGATCTCAATATAAGACCAGAAACTCGAATACTACTGGAAGAAAATTTAGGAAGTACTTTCCATGATATAGGAATGGAAAAAGACTTCCTGAACAAAACCCCAGTAGCTCATGAACTTAAACCGTCACTCAACCAATGGGATCACATGAAGCTGAAGAGTTTCTTTACAGACAAGCATACAATAAGCAAGGCCAATAGATTACCCACAGAATGGGAGAAAATATTTGTGGGTTATTCAACTTATAGAGGCCTAATCTCTAGAATCTACAAAGAAATTCAAAATCTAAACAGTAAGAAGTCAAACACCCCACTCACAAAATGGGGCAAAGAGCTGAACAGGCAGTTCACAGAGGAAGAAACAGAAATGGCAAACATACACTTAAGAAAATGTTCATCATCCCTAATCATCAGGGAAATGCAAATTAAAACAACTATGAGATTCTACCTTACCCCAATAAGGATAGCAAGCATCAAAAAATCAAATAAAAATAAATGCTGGCGAGGATGTGGAGAAGTAGGAACACTAATCCACTATTGGTGGCAATGTAGCATGTTACAACCACTTTGGAAAGCAATATGGAGACTTCTGCAAAAGCTGAGTATAGAGATACCAACAGACCCAGTTATTCCCTTACTGGGCATCTACCCTAAAATCTTCAAACCACAGACTAAAGAGATTTGCTCAACTATGTTTATAGCAGCTCAATTTGTAATAGCTAAGGGCTGGAATCAACCCAGATGTCCATCACTAGAAGAATGGATAACTAAGATGTGGTATATCTATACAATGGAATTCTATACAGAAGTAAGAAAAAATGACACAATGAAATTTGAGGAAAAATGGTTGAACCTGGAACAGATCATTCTCAGTGAACTTACCCAATCACAGAAAAAAAAAATCGCCACATAGTCTCACATCTACAGCACCTAACCTGAATCTACCGAAGATACCTTACATACCCAGCAAGCATCTCCTAGACTAGACACTAGGATGGAAGGGGAGGGAAGGGAGGGCATCAAAGGGGTGGGAAACCCAAATCTAGACCCAAACGGCAATATCTTCTACTTACTAAAAGACAGACCAAATGGCTGATCCTTCACCAGGCCCTTACAGGAAACACCTGAACCACAAGACACTGCAGAGGGTAAGATTAAGACTAACCTTAATCTCCTGCATCTTCCCTCCCTCACTTCCTCTCTCTCTCTCTCTCTCTCTCTCTTATCTCTAACTCTTCTATATTAGTTATCTCTCTCCTCATTTTCTTAGTGGGAACTGACCTGTAACTCCCAGATCCAGCATGGGGCTATAATCCACAATGAGCTTTTTGTTCAGAGAGACCTACAAGGTTTCCTAAAAGACAGACAGATTTCTGTCAGAGTACTTGATGACCCACCAAAGGCTAGTGGTAAGACCCTACTGCTGAAGATACCTTATGTGATTGACATGCAAATTAGAATGGCATGGCTGGAAGTTGGAAGAGAGTCAGTCCCCAGACAGTCAGTGCGTCTAGTGCCAGAAGGTGCTACATGGGCGACTGGGGGAAATTGACCAATATCTGTCAAAGCAATGCATGGTCTAACCTACTTAGCAGCAAATAACTTGTTGTGATGCCCAAACAAGTGCAGTGTTGGCACACAGCCATGGTGGGGAACCAACTGCTCTCAATTTGGCTAACTGATACCCTCACTGGTATGGGACCCATAGCTGGAGCTGGGAAACAAGTCAGAACCAGATCCAAACATAAGCCCACTCTCCAATATCAAGCTACCATCAATTGTGCGCTACAAGAGGGCCTACACCTATTAAATTCTCTATTAAAAAAAAAGTAAGGGTTATCTCATTTGTTCTGGTGCTAACTTCCTCTCCGTTGGAGAATCTGCTTCTCTTTTTCAGATAGATGTAGATCCTAAGGAGGGAGCCACCCCATCATACCTCAAAAGTGCCCCAGCTGAAACCAAGAAAAATTGGCGAAACAAGCAAGGGGGCTGTTTTCCTGATGAGCCGGGTACCAGCAGAAGGGGGAACGAGATTAGCACAGAGAAAAATCAACTCCTACCAAATCAGAGAGCCAGAGCCTCAGAGGCCCCCAACACGTCATCACTGAAGCAGACCAAAAATGAACCCAACATGGCTCAGGGAAATTTTGCGGAAGAGGGGGCGGAAAGAATGTAAGAGTCATATGTTGGGTCATGATATGCAGAGACATTTAGCTTACCCATAACTGTGGGGTAACTCCACAATTCATGACCCATATACCTCAACCAGGAGGGGCCAAGGGGTGGGGGTAGGTCACGGATGAGCCTAATAATGGTACCAAACTGACTGTATTTGCTGAATATAGAACTGACTAATAAAGAAAAAAGAAAAAAAAAACTAGACCAAAAAAAAAAACAGTTCTTCACAATTTATTTCTCACAATTAAAAAGCAGGAAATATTCCTTGACACCCTTTATGATGCCAGCATTATACTAATACCAAAAAAGACACAAAATGAAAACAATGCATACATACATATATATATATATATATATATATATATATATATATATATATTATCCCTAATGAACTTAGACAAAACAAATGATATCATGAATAAATACTGTAGAAAACATCCTTCCTCCTGGTTGGTTAATTAAAAGATATAACACTTAGTAAGAGAGGTGAGAATCATATGGCTGAAGTACCATGTAGGGGTGAAGAAAGCTTAACCGTAAGTCTATAAGTTCTTGCCCATAAATCCCATAGGCAGAACTGGGTTGCCCTACACAGTGAGCTGTTGGTTCATGTAACCAACAAGCCCCCACACAAAAAAATTCAAGCTATTGCCAAACCACTTGTTTATATGCCATATCTAAATGGTAAAAACCCTATTGCTGAAGAAACCACAGGTTTCACTCACAGTACATGGAGAAATGAGAAGGAAGTCAGCTAACTCATGGCTAGACCTTATAGTGCTGCAAGGCTCTTTGTGAGCCACTGGGTGATAATGGTCACCAACATCAGAAGCATGAACAAGCAGGAGATCCTACAAGGGACAATATATCCAGACAAATCAAGATGCACACACCAGTGTAACAGTGGCATGCAGGCTATAGGGGTAACCAGCTGCTCTACTACTGGATCAGAGGTCTGTCTTGTGGAAGGGAAGTCATTCTTGGTACTGTGAACCTAATGAAAGGCCCATGGATGATAAGGTGTTACATTCTAAAGGCAAGCTCCCTCAGTTCTTTGGCTAATGTGAGAAAGTATGCCTATCAAAAAATGTTTTACAGAACTTTGCATATGCCTTTGACCAAAGCTGTTCTCACCCTTGGTTTGGAAATGTCCTTTATGTATATGGAAGCAAATAATGGGAAGTCTGAACATTCATCAGAATAACATGAAAAAAAGAGCCAACTGTTTTGCACAAGACAAGTCACCTCTATGACATCTGTCAGGTCCCAGGAGATATTACAGAGGAAGTGATACATTAAGCATAGTTTCTGCTCTTACTAACAAGCCCTAGGGAGATAGCAGTAGACACACAGGAGACTTAAATATCATCAAATCATAAAATCAGAGGATGCAGAAAGTTCGACACTGAAAGACGCTTATAACACACCCTCCATTCCTCAGGGTAAATGACAGAAGTAAGATGAAAAGATTGTAAGAGCCACAGGGTTAGAATGTTCTGTTATACTGTCACACATATAGCAACTGACTTTGGCATTCATGACCCCACAGTAAATGCCAATAACCCCACCCGGAAGGGTCCCTGGTGGAGTGGGGGTAGGGAAAGCTGACCTAAGAGCATAACCTGTGGGGAATATGAAACATATGTCGTATGTTCACTCAATAAAGTTCACAATCAATAAAATTTAACACATGTTAAGAAAGAAAGCACCTAAAATACAAGACAACATAACATTGTTGATTATAGCAAAAAGGAAATAATTATGAACATAAAATCACTTTAGTACAAAACTAAATCATTGAAATTTGAGATCATTTTTTTCTATCTCTGTGAAGAACACTGTAGGGATTTTAACTGGAATTGCATTAAATCTGTATATTGCCTTTGGTAGGATTGCCATCTTCACAATGTTAATTCTGCCTACCCAGGAACATGGGAGGTCTTTCCACTTCCTCAAGTCCTCCTCAATTTCTTTTTTGAGTGTTTTTATGTTTTCATTGTATAGATCTTTCATTTCCTTGGTTAACGTTATTCCAAGGTATTTTGTTGTTGTTGTTGTTGCTATTGAAAATGGGACTATGTCCCTTATTTCTTTCTATGTATCTTTGTCATTTGCATATAGGAAGGCTACTGGTTTTTGTGCATTGATTTTGTATCCTGCTATTTTGCCATAGGAGTTAATCACCTTCAGGAGTTTTGGGATGGAGTCTCTTGGGTCTCTTACATATACAATCATGTCATCAGCGAATAAAGCTAACTTAACTTCTTCCTTTCCAAATTTTATCCCTTTTATTTCCTTCTCCTGTCTTATTGCTTGAGCTAGGACTTACAGCACTATATTGAAAAGCAGAGGTGAGAGTGGACAACCCTGTCTTGTTCCTGATCTTAATGGGAATTCCTCCAGTCTCTCTCCATTAAGTATTATTTGGGCCTTCGGATCTTTGTATATTGCCTTTATTAGGTTAACATATGAACCAATCATGCCAATTCTCTCCAGTGTTTTGATCATGAAGTGATGTTGTATCTTGTCAAAGGCCTTTTCTGCATCTATCGAAATGATCATGTGGTTTTTAGGTTTAACCTTGCTTATGTGGTGTATTACATTGACAGATTTCTGTATGTGGAACCACCCCTGTGTTCCTGGGATGAATCCTACTTGGTCAGGGTGGATAATGCTGTTGATGTGTTGTTGGATTCGGTTTGTGTCTTTTTCATATATCAACCTTAGGCAACAAAATAATGATATATAAATTGTTTAAAGTCATAAAAGTGTATTTCTAGCACAGATATGGTAATTGAAAGTACAATGTATCTTAATTGGAAAATAAACATCAGAAACGTTTGTACAGGAATCATTAATAAGTTCCTGAGATTCCTGTACATTGCTATTAAGAAAATGACATGAAGTTCATCGATGACACACCATTATTTTGTCATGTTTCTTAAGAATGATAATTCCAGGATCAAGCCATGGACAAACTGTTTATCTACCCAGGACAATGTTCATGTTTATTAAAAGAATACCATCTTCCCTACACCATCATATGGTAAAGATGTAAGAATCTTATAAATGATTTTCAGAATGGTAGCAGTTTCTATCTCATTGCTGGGACAAAATGCCCAAATATGTCTGGTTTATGAAAGGAAAGGGTTTATTTTGGCACAAACTTTTAGGGGAGGCTTCATCATAGTAGAGAAGCATATTAAGTATTGATAGCAAGACATCATATCAGCTGGGAGAAAGCAAGGGTAATATAGCTAATCCAAGCAATAGACACTGGATGATAAAATGCCATGGCCCACCCCAGCCACATACCTGTTCTAGCAAGACTACGTCCTAAAGGCTACACAGCTGGATGTTAACTATGAGGCATAATCACAAACACATGAGGCTATGAGGGCCATTCCACATTCAAACCAGCACATTCTGCCACTTGCTCCCATAGACTCATGGCCATCTCATGCTTCAAAATGCAATCAGTCCAGCTTGAAAAGTCTCCACCCAACACTATTTAAAAGTTCAAAGTCCCACCTAGGACTCAAAACCATCTCTTAGCTGTGATCCCTGTAAAATCAAAACACAAGTGACACATGCTTTCCATACATCATGACACAATGGAAACATTCCCATTCAAAAAAGGAAAATTAGGTCAAGGGAAAGATTGGACAAAATCTAGATTAAAAATAAGCATAGATGGACTCAAGAAATGTCTTAGAATTTAAGGCACTTGCCTGCAAAGCCTAAAGACCCATGTTTGACTCTCCAGATCCCACTTACTCCAGATGCACAAAGGTGAGGCAAACAAAAGGTCACCAATACCCACTAGGTGGAGCAAGTGTCTGGAGTTTCAATGCAGTGACTGGGGCCCTGGTGTGCAAATTCTCTCTCTCTCTCTCTCTCTCTCTCTCTCTCTCTCTCTTTCTCTCTCTGTATCTGTCACTCTAAATTTTCCTGTCTGTCATCTGAGATATATGATGAAATCTCTGGGCTCCAAAATATTTCTGCTTTTCTGTCTCTACAGCTCTGGTGATTGTAGCCAGTACAGGGTCTTCCTAGGCAAGAAGTTTAGTTTGTTGCCTGGCATCTTCAAAATTTTGTGTTCTTGATTGTAACCCAAGTAATGGGCTCACTGGTTCTCTCTGCAGCAACCTTATCCTTCCTCATACCCTCCAGCCTCAATGTCTTCTAAAATGATGGAATAAATTAGTGACCCATGATAACATTCTACTTCTTCCAAAACCATAAAAATTTGAGCAATGCCATCAAAATTGTCAATCCATTACCAATGTGATTTTGAGGGTATTTTGCCTCCTTTACGCCGCTTCCTTCGGGTCCTTCCTTTGCAAAGAATCTGCACTCCTCCTACTGCCAAGATGAAAGCAGCTTGCATATCCTCAATCACATTAAACTTTTAAGAAAATTTCAGCTAAGGGAGACCAAAACAGCCCACACTTTACTCTATGCCAAACTTTATATCTTTCATATAGTTCTGCTCTTTAGATTCCTCCATCAAACACAATTGTCCATTACTTTCAAATTCAGCTTTGCTCAAAATTTTAGTACATGTGCACACTTCAGCTAGCCCCTCTACCATAATATCACACAAACTACTTCTAGCCCAGTTCCCAAAAATTTACTCCTTTCACTATGAAACTTCAAATGAAAAGTCTTGCCCATTCATAGTTTGCTCTGCATTTAGATCATACAAACACTTACTGGAATAATCTACCAAGCAATACTTCTAGCACTGCTTCTCTAGTCTAAGCTCCATATCCTTCCAACTTCCTCCAGCAAACCAGTTCTAAAAGGCAAGAACCAGGCAGTCAGGTTTATTGCACCAAGAGCTCCAATTCCCATTACCAATTTTTAGTAGCAGTTAACTTCTCCGTGCTGGGACAAAATGTCTGACCAGAAGCAGATTATGAAAGTGAAGTGTCTATTTCAGGTCCTTGTTTTAAGGGGAAATTTCATCACAGTGTGGGACACATAGCAAGAATAGAAAGCATGGAGTCACATCTTTTCACATCAGCTGTAAGAAGCAGCAGGAAGAGTAAGCTGGCTTGCATTGTCAAGGATGGTAGACTATGAAAACTAGACCCACACAGAGTGACACACCTCCTCCAGCAATGCTCCATGTGATGGTTCTTCCACAAGCTAGGCATTAAATATGAGGCTTAATCATAAACACATGCAGCTATGGTGAACATTTCACATTCACACCAAGACAACTATGAGAATATACTTATTTATAAATGTTTCCCTCTTAAGAATTTTCAAATGCTAGCTTCTAAAGATGTCATGTTCACCCACCCTGAAAATAGAAGGAACATGTTCAACAAGAGAAGTGAAGGGAGAATATCATTTGGTATACAATATTCAGTGTGCTTGATAAGAAGCATATGACTGGCACCTCATCCATGATGGTGATTGTGCTCCCCTTTCAGATTGCCATTCAAAAGTTTCCAGCATGTGCTGGCATTGATTGTTGCCTTGGAAGATATTAACCATAACTCCTAGCTACCACACAATGTGTCTGCAATTGTGTTCCATTTCTAAGATTTGTTGGAGTTTTGTATTATTTGGTACTGAAGATAAACCTCCAAATCTCATGAGGGATTCTCTGACCTATATGTGTGAGCAGAAAGCATGTAAGATAAGATAGCACTTACAGGACCCTCATGGGCAGCATCTGCCAGTCTCGGGCCACTCATGCAGCTCTATGTAAGGCCACGGGTGAGTCTGTGTCAAAACAGGGAGTTTAAACTCAGTTTCTTAGAGGCATTCTCAAGTAACTGGACAAGAGGTTTATGCCTATGTTGATCATGATTTTAACTGAACTAGTAAACACTCAGATTTGGTGGATTATTAACCTTTACCTGCTTGAAATAGAAAAGAAGAACAGAGTAAAAGGAAGTGTGATTCTCTAGAGAACTCACTGGTCAATAATTTGCTATAAGGTTCTGGGAAGTAAGATATGACTGTAAACCAAGTGTGGTGCACACTCCTTTAATCCCAGCACTCGGGATGCAGAGGTAGGAGGATCGCCGAGAGTTCGAGGCCACCCTGAGACTATAGAGTGAATTCCAGGTCAGCCAGAGCTAGAGTGAGACCCTACCTCGAAAAAAAAAAGAACAATAACAAAAAGATATGACTGTAGTAATAGGATGAACAAGTTATCCTTCCATTTCTTGCTGTTTTACAACATAAATCAGGAGTTACCTTGCCTGATGGAATTCTCCTTTTGTCTATTCCAGTGTTCTGTTTCCTTTAGATCTCCTATGGACCATTTCATCATATACTGAGTGACCAGAAGTTTTCTTATCTGTATCAGGTGGCCCCTGAAGAAGATACAAACCTGCACTTGCCATGGTCTCTTTGATGCTTCATTTCCATTCGACATGGATGGAGCTGTTCATCTCAGAGGATGATCAAGGCCTTTAGTTTCTCCTCAAATTGAGAGGAGAAATGTGAACATATGGCATTTGTTTAGCATATGTAAATATGATTTCAGCAAACACAAAGATATACTTGATAATGATGGAAAAGTTGAGTAATCCCATCTTCACATCATTGGCAAATGTCGTTGTCATTTGCGATAACATTAACTGTGTTCTGGAAGTGGCCTTTAGATCATGGGAATGTTCAGGCACAGGGAGAATCTGGGTCACCACCTCACAATGGAAGCTCATGCCGTGTGAGGGAGATTTCACCCCTGAATCATTCCGTTGGTCTTTCACTTTCATACACCATCATGGTGAGATTTCTAGTTTAAAAACTTTTATACAGACAATGAGCTTTTCCAAATACACAGAAAACTTTTATTCTGTAAGATCAATGTGGATGGGTTTTAATTGTTCTCTCTACCAATCCTATTATAAAATGCTGAATAACTATTCTTCCAACCCTTTACTGGAGTGGTTTTCAAGGCACAGCTTTGACATGGCCATGGATAAAGAGTGTTACAACATCTACAATGCTGTGTATGCTGTGGCCCATGCCTTCCATGAAATGATTCTTCAACAAGTAGATTCTCAGAGGATAGGAAATGAGTTTATGAAACATGTTTCATGCACTCAGGTAAAGTGTCTTAAAGTCAATGGTACTTAGTTCTAGCAATATGACATCTTCAAAGTTATCAAGGCATGCTCAAGCCAATTTGTCAAGGTTTTTTTTTTTCAATTAAAAGGCTTTCTGTGAATTTTCACCTTCAAACAAGTAAATCTACATGTGTGTATGTATCATGAAGAAGGCTTTGAATCAGGTGTGGTGACAGACACCTATAACCTCAACACTAGGGAAAGTAAGACTGAAAGATTACTGAGGGTTTGAGGCAAGGCTAGGCTACACAGGATGAGTTCCAGTTCATACTTGGATAATGAGAGGCACTGCCCCACCCAAAAAAGAATTTAGTGGAAAAAAGTAATTTTTAAGTTAACTTCAATGGTTTTAGAGAAAGATGACCTCAGTATAAGTCTGAATTTTTTTTGGGGGGTGGTGGTGGTTATGGTAGGGTCTCACTCTATCCCGCCTGCCCTGGAATTCACTATGTTGTCTCAGGGTGGCCACAACACATGGTGATCCTCCTATCTCTGCCTCTCAAGGGTTAGGATTAAAAGCATGCAATACAAGGTCTGGCAACATGTTTTATTATTTGAAATATAAACACTGACTTTATCATAACATCTACAAATGGGGAGCTGATGAGACCATGCTCCTGAACCAATAAAAACAGGGATCTGTTTTTGTTTTTGGTTTGTTTAAGGCAGAGTCTCTATCTAGCCCAGGCTTACCTGGAAATCACATTGTAACCCCAGGCCAGTGTGGATCTCAGAACTATCCTCTTAACTCAGCCACCCAAAATGGTGTGTTAGGGGTTCAGGAAAGTCCTTGAACCCTAAGCCCTGGGTTCATGTCTACTTTAAACAAAAGACTTGAATAAAATAAGACTGAGAGAAGTAAACAGTAAATTATTATTTTATTTAATGGAGTACAACAGCAAGGGAAGGAAAATGAATACACTCACATAGCTTGAGAGCCCACATGATGGGCCTGAAAAAAACATAGAGGACAGAAAAGAAAGTACAAAGAGCTCTTGCCATGTGGAGAGCAGGAGGGGGTAAAGAGCCCATGTGGGAAGTTGTGGCTAGGGGTTTTCCCCTCAGCTCAGCCCAGCCAGGCCAGGTCAAACCAAGGAGAAATTCAATATAAGTGATGAATGGACCACCAATAAAAAAGAGATCTGTCGCCTCTCATTTATTTGTTTATAAACTTATAGTGGTGGGCCATAACTTCTGGCCCAGGTGAGCTAGAGGCAGCGATTGGTCTGGGCTAGTGGGTGTTTCAGGAGGAGTCTAGCCATAACACCAAGTTCTGGGGGCTGAACTTCACTAACCGCAAGGTTAGGACTAGATTTAAATCCTAGGAGAGATCTCCCTCCCAGGAGGTGCTCAGGTTGTGTGTGGACAAACAGATCTAAGGATAAGAAAATAAATCAGATCATATTTCTGACAATGGGCCCTGCAAGGATAGGCCCAAATATATTCCTCCTTCTTACTTTCAGGAGCCCTGTTACCCTAGCTGCCTAACAAAACTACATAACTCCCTCTCACTAGGACTAAAGGTGCGTGCTTCCATGCCTGGCTTATGAAAACTTTTTCAGGAATCTGACAGTTTCGACAACTGGAATAAAGCAGTTCCTCTAAACCTAAAGGTTTTTCCTAATCTCATTTTCCTAACTGAAGCTCTAAAAGCAACCAGAGAGGATATGGATATTGATATTGATGTTTTCACAGTGTATAGTCTAAGTACTATCAATTTACCAATTGTTTTGTCAGTTTTTGTAAGACAAACTAATATTGTTTTCCTTTTTGTCTTTGGGTTTTCAAGGTAGAGTTTCACTCTAGCCAGAGCTGAGTTAGAATTTATGAGTGAATCTCAGGATGGCCTTGAACTCACAGTGATCCTCCTACCTCAGCTTCCCAAGTGCAGGGATTGAAGACATGTACCACCACACCCAGCTAATAAGCCAGTATAATAAAGCCATAATGTTATTTTTAAGTGATCTGTGCAATGTCATGCATTTTATCAGCTGGTTATTAGCAATGGATGTGCATTGTAGGGAAGAACTATAAAAACAAACATCATGCATGCAGTCATGGCATGTGTGCCTTTCCAATCATGGAATGATGTGTATCTTTTAGATACATGCTTTTCTGAAGAACATGCACTTTATTAGCCCTATTGGAGATGTAGTGAATATGAAAGAAAGGACAAGAAAATGATGAGTATGATATCCTCAACGTTTGGAATTTCCTCCATGGTATTGATCTGAAGATGAAAATAGGACAGTTTTCCCCACATTTTTCACATGGTCAACAGTTGTATTTACCTGAAGACATGCCAGAGTGGACCACAGGAAGTAGTCAGGTGGGTTGGCCAGTGGTAGTGCTTTATACTAGGTATTAATAACCATGTTCTGATGGAATGTGTGTCTCCTCATCATATATTGATTCCTAGATACATTTTGAAAATTTTTAAATATTTGAGAAAAACTTTAATTTCCATGAATTTGTTTCCATATGCTTATAATAAAGACATTATACAATACAGCAAAATCACTATGATCATCAAGCACTAAAAAAATAAATTTTTCATGTTCTAATCTGCTAAAATCATCCGGTTTGAGAGGAGCATTTTAGAGTCATTTCCCTGACACATGTCTGAATTCCTCAGATCCTGCCTTAAATGTGTAGTGTGCCGTGCTGTCCTGGGTTCAGGAAATCCCATCAGGAGGGACAAGCTGCCTGCTGCTTCAATTGCTATTGGTGCCCCAAAAATGGGATTTCCAATGAGACAGGTAACCGCATGCAAAAAAAAAAAAAAAAAAAAAAACAAAAACAAAACAAAAACAAAAACAAAACACCTAGATTGATTATCTTCTATAACACACGTGGGGATTTCAAGGGTCCTGGAAGAAAATTCAAGAGAAGAAAATCAGCCAGGCGTGGAGGCACATGTTTTTAATCCCAGCACTGTGGTACAGAACACTAAAGCCCTTGATTGTGAGAAACAAAACTGGGTCTCATTTTAAGTGTCCATTTTAAGGTATTTGTATATACCTTGTGTGTCGCGACTGCCTCGACCAGCAAGGAAGACGCAACGCTTGGACTCTTCTTTAAGCAGTTTATTCAGGAACCTTGAACAATCTTCTGACCCCGAGGAAAGCCAGCCCATCGTATATAAGGCCTTTGGGTAGCCAACCCCAGTACGCCACGTGGTGAATGCAGATAGGTCCACATACGAGGAAGCAAGCCAGATTCTCAGCCTTAGCCATATATGGAGTTGTTTACGACAGAGAGCACTCACCGTCGGGGAGGTGGAAGGCGGAAGCCAGCGCCCTCTTTAAGGTGCGGCACTTCATAGCTCTCTACAGTTCCCCCTTTTTGTTTTAAATGAACGCCATAGGCAAGAGTAGAGGTTCGATCTCTGAAATTTCAAAGGACAACTATTTGATCCTCATAAGATGTCATCCATCCCATGAGTACCAGACCCGTCCGATACCATTTTCTCAGAGGCGGGATCTGGGGTATCAACCCGCATGCAAACGAACATACTCTTCTCCGAGTCGCTAAAAGCTGACTCGGAGTGCAGTGCTTAGCCTCGCATCCTGAGCACTTAATTGGTTTTCAGAGTGGCTAACCAAGCCTGGAGAGACTGTCCAGCTTCTATGGCTGTGAAGGCTTGAATAATCATGGCTGCATCGCGCTTTTGTGTGGCTCTCATTCTACACAAACACCACATGAAGACCAGGGAGGCCAGCACCAAAAGACCCACCAACGCTCCTATGCCCGCCCATTCCTTCAGATGATTCATAGCAGAAGTCAGCCAAGATGATAATCCCATTGCAAGGGAAAGATCCACTCTGGTGGAGTTCACGTGGACCACAGCCAGTCTCAATTCCTTCAAGGTATCTTCAAATTCAAATGACCAATTCTGTAAGAGATAACTGGACAGGGTCCTAGACAAATTTGCAGCTCTTGTATAATTAGCATACTGAACAGATGTGACACACAGTCCTTGCATTTTCCACTCACAGCCTAGCTGGGCCAACTGCCAAAGTGTATCTACTTGCTCCTGTACCAGGTCGATGCGCTGATTAACAATCATCAACCCTCCTTTTATTTGAGAAATGAGAGATGTTTGTAAGTCCAAGGCATGAGCCACATCGGCTGAAAGTTATTCAAGGCAGAGGCAGTCTGAACTGTGCTAGACAAGGCAACAGCTGACACCGTAGCCCCAGCAGCTGCAACTGCAATAGCAGTCATAGGGGTCATGCAGTGTCTATTCAGGGCCTCCACTTGTGCCACAGTAAAAGAGGCTGTAATTCCATATGTTCTTACAGATTTGGCCAAAGATTTAATCACCTTAAAATCTAGTGGCTCTTCATATCTATTTCCCTGTGGATCTTGAAACACTGGGTAGGCCAAGCATAACTCTGTCCTCACTGTCTTCCAGATTCCTGGACAAAAGGAACGCCCTGAACTGCCATTCCTTCCCTCCGCATACGAAGGGGGTGCGGACAGCATCACTGGGCATGAAGGGGGCTCACAGCACTCTCTCCCCCCGGGGTCATCTTTCTCTCTCCTTTTCTCTCTCTTTCTTATTCTTGTCCTCTCCATCTGCTCTATGAGAGCCTGCAGCTCTTCCTCAGAATCTGTAGACTCTGAGTCTTCTAATTCTGTGAGATTGGGGTACAAGTTGTTTCTAGTCTTGGTTCCCTCCTCACTACTTGCCTGTTCTGATCTTTCTTCCTGCAACATCTCTAGAGCAGCCTGTCCATTCTCTATCGCCTCACTGCATCATTGATCCTCAAGGCAGCTCCTTACCAAATTCCAAATAGGCTTCACGACACCCTTGAGTGTTCCCTGTTCAAAAGCGAAATCTAGATTTCTCCCTAACTTTTCCCAAGAAGGGACCGTAAGACTCCCAGAGACTGCGAACCACGGTGCAATGGTATCGCACTCCTCTAAAAATCTCTCTAAGGTGCTTTTCTTAATTTTTAAATTCTTAGAACGAAGCAGCTCACTCAGAGCCAAAAAAATTGGGTGCGACTGAGAAGCGCCCATAGTTAAACTAACAAGTTTCCTTTTAAACTTTTACTTTTGGTTCGCTGCTCCGCGAACTCTTTCTGCTTTCTCTCTATCTACAGAGTAGAGCAAACTACCCGCTTTTGTCGCGGATTCCCACCTTACTTGGGAACTTACCAGCGTGCTGCCCTGCTGCAAAAAGTTCTGAGTCCTTCGAAAGGTTCCCCGTACGGGCCACCACTTGTCGCGACCGCCTAGACCAGCAAGGAAGACGCAACGCTTGGACTCTTCTTTAAGCAGTTTATTCAGGAACCTTGAACAATCTTCTGACCCCGAGGAAAGCCAGCCCATCGTATATAAGGCCTTTGGGTAGCCAACCCCAGTATGCCACGTGGTGAATGCAGATAGGTCCACATACAAGGAAGCAAGCCAGATTCTCAGCCTTAGCCATATATGGAGTTGTTTACGACAGAGAGCACTCACCATTGGGGAGGTGGAAGGCAGAAGCCAGCGCCCTCTTTAAGGCACGGCACTTCGCAGCTCTCTACACTTGTGGATGAGAGATACACTTTTTAGAGGATAATTTATTGAACTCCTGAAAAAATACACACCCTGTTACTTCAAGCCATTGTTTTCACTTATTCTGATTCTAGATCAATTGCTGAGAGTATTTTCTCATGAAAACCATTTTAAGAAATAACATTATTAATCTCCAGAGTGGGATTGCACACATGGTGTTAATGCACCTATTTTTATTGGCTTTCAGTATGCCAAAGATCACATCCACCCCTGAGTCTTTCCTCACCCATCCCATTTCTAGCAGGTCCCTGTCAAAGAGGAGATGTACAGACTTTATGTGTTTGCACTGGCATGCACACAGTAGAACACAATTGTCTTTTAGTCCCACAAGGTAGGGAGGGAAAGGTACAGAGAAGAAAACTGAAGATGGACCAATCAGAGACTGTTGTGAATGTGCACACAATGGCCCATGGGCTGATGTCAGTGTTCAGTGTTCGCATCATACATTTATCTTATGAGCAACTATATTTACAATTAAACATTATCATAAATCATAGTAAAAATTCCATCGCATAGATAAGAGTAATGAGTTCTTACTTGTCTCATCACAGGTCATCCTTATTCCTTGGAAATTTGGTAGCTGATTTTTTCAACTTCATTTCTCAATAATGCCTTGAACAAATTACCAAGACAAAAAATTATGGAGGCAAAATCTAATAAAATGCATAGAAGCTATCAATATCCTCCCAAAACTAATTTGCAAAACCCTGTCCAAGGTGATGGTGTACAGCTTTTGGTGACAATTATATCCTGGGTCTATTTACATTCATAGAATTATTATCACTTAAATGATGGAGGTGGAAGATTTGAATGTCCCTAGTGTGAATATACCATACAGAGCTCCACCTAGACACAAAGAGTAGACTGTGTGAGCTTTCACACTAACCTTGAAATGTACAGTCTTCAAATTTGTACATATTACATTTAGAATTTATGAATTATCCATTTTAAGCTATTTTCTCCATTTTTATTGAGGCAAGAATTCACTCCAGCCAAGACTGACATGGAAATCACTCTGTAATTCCAGGCTGGCCTCATGCTATCAGTGGTCTTCCAACCTCTGCCTTCCAAGTGAGTGATTAAAGGTATGAGGTACCACACCTAACAGTTAAGAATTTTATTATGACTCTGAATGTGTTGATACAAGGAGTATTAGGATAATTAAACTATTTCATATATGTGGGATAAGAGAAAATAACAATGGTTCCAAGGTGTCCATACATGTGAGGTCAATTAATTTTGAGTCATGTCTTCAGGATAATCCACTTATCTTGCTGTCAATGCCAACACAGAAGGAACAGTTTTCTATCATGCTGGACACACTTATGTGAGACATCAGTGACACATGAAAACTGGAGCTGTACTGTTGAGTCTTTTCTCTCTACCTCAGACATGGAGCAGTGTGTGAAGTGTCCAGGTGACCAGTATGCCAATGTACAGCAAACACACTGCCTGCAGAAATCTGTGACCTATCTGGCTTATGAAGACCCCCTGGGGATGGTTCTGACCTGCCTGGTCCTGGGCTTCTCTACGCTCACAGCTGCTGTTCTTGGGGTCTTTGTAAAGCACCAATACACTCCCATCATGAAGGCCAATAACCGCATCCTCAACTACATCCTGCTCATCTCCCTCAAGCACTGTTTCCTCTGCTCCTTGCTCCTCATTGAAAGTCCCAACTCCGCCACCTGCATCCTGCATCAGATCACTTTTGGAGTTCCCTTCACTCTGGCCATCTCCACTGTCTTGGCAAAAACAGCTATTGTGGTCCTGGCCTTCAAGGTCACTGCTGCAGGAAGGATGAGGGGGATGCTGGTATCTGGGACACCTAATGTCATCATTCCCACCTGCACCCTGATCCAGCTTATCCTCTGTGCAGTGTGGCTGGGGTCCTCTCCTCCCTTCATTGACACAGATGCACACTCTGAACATGGACACATCATCATCATCTCCAACAAGGGCTCAGTCACTGCCTTCAACTGCGTCCTGGGATACCTGGGATCTCTGGCCATAGTGAGCTTCACTGTGGGTTTCTTGGCCAGGAACTTGCCTGACACCTTCAATGAAGCCAAGTTCCTGACCTTCAGCATGCTGGTGTTCTGCAGTGTGTGGGTCACCTTCCTCACTGTCTACCAAAGCAGCCAAGGGAAATTCATGGTGGCTGTTGAAGTCTTTTCACTCTTGGTCTCCAGTGCTGGGCTATTGGGCTGCATCTTTGTCCCCAGTGCTACATTATTTTACTAAGACCAGATAGAAATTCTGTTCACAAGGTCATGTATAAAAACAATTTTTGAACCTATATCTTTCCTTACAATACAAACTAAGGTTATTATATAGACTGAAGACATCATAGCATTGTTTTTGTTTTAAACCAAATGTGTTTTTGCACCTACACAACTGAGTTTCACTTGTTCCCAATTATGGTTATGTATCATATGAGTTGTATAACATGAGTTACTTAGACAAGTCAAATCTTGTATCAGAAAGACAATGCTTGAAAAAGAGTTATAAAGAAGAATGTTACACATAGGGACTTGACCTACCCATGAACCTGAAGTTGGGCTCAGTCTCCCTGGGTGCCCATTGGATGATAAAGATAATGATATCTATTGAGGTAGAATATGGTATGACATGACATGAGGGCTTGGATTCTGCAAATCTTATTATGATCTTGTACTTTACTCAATGAGAAATGTACATTCCTGAAATATTGAAACCATGGGTAAATGAATTCATTGTTAAAATGATCCCATTGCTGAAAACTGTTCTTTAATTGGCTAACCGTCATAAATAGCATGTGCAGATATGTAGCTGTCATGAAGAAAATTCTTGTAATTTGCTTACATATTTGTTAACATAGGATAGTAATGCCGTGTGTGTGTGTGTGTGTGTGTGTGTGTGTGTGTGTGTATGTGTGTCATTGTGAATATTATAAACATTACCCAGTACCAATGGCTATGGTTTGAAGTCACTTTTCTCCCAAGAGTCCATGGGGGGAGAACTACTTCTCAGTATGAGAGTGTTGAGGTGAAGTTATTTAGCTGTGTACCTGAGTGAGTTGTAGTAACCATGCCTCCCTCACTCTGCATTCCCTTCTCACCTTGAAGTTTTCACTCACATGCATTCCCACTGTTATGATAACCTTCATTGTGAGTTGTACAGCAACATGCAACAGACTGGGAAATACTATTGGGGCATTTTGACTCTCAAACATGTCAATATCCTTTCTTTTTTTTCTTTATTAGTTTTGTATTCAGCAAATACAGTAAGTTTGGTACCATTATTAGGCTCATCCGTGACCTACCCCCTCTCCTTGGCCCCTCCTTGTTGAGGTATATGGGTCATGCATTGTGAAGTTAGCCCACAGTTATGGGTAAGATAAATGTCTCTGCATATCATGACCCAACATGTGGCTCTGACATTCTTTCTGCCCACTCTTCTGCAAAATTTCCCTGAGCCATGCTGGGTTCATTTTTGGTCTGCTTCAGTGATGAGGTGTTGGGGGCCTCTGAGGCTCTGGCTCTCTGATTTGGTAGGAGTTGGTTTTTCTCTGTGATGATCACCTTCCCCCTTCTGCAGGTAACCGGTTCATCAGGAAAACAGCACCCTTACTTGTTTCGCCAATTTTTCTTAGTTTCAGCTGGGGTCCTTTTGAGGTATGATGGGGTGGCTCTCTCCTTAGGATCTACATCTATCTGAAAAAGAGAAGCAGATTCTCCAACGGAGAGTAAGTTAGCACCAGGACAAAAGAGATAACCCTTACTTTTTTTCTAGAGAATTTAATAGGTGTAGGCCCTCTTGTAGCCCATGATTGATGGTAGGTTGATATTGGTGAGTGGGCTTATGTTTGGATATGGTTCTGACTTGTTTCCCAGCTCCAGCTATGGGTCCCGTACCACTGAGGAGATCAGTTAGCCAAATTGAGAGCAGTTGGTTCCCCACCATGGCTGTGTGCCACTATTGCACTTGTGTGGGCATCACAACAGGTTATTTGCTGCTAAGTAGGTTAGACCATGAGTTGCTTGGACAGATATTGGTCATTTTCCCCCAGTCTCCCATGTAGCACCTTCTGGCACTAGACACACTGACTGTCTGGGGACTGACTCTCTTCCAACTTCCAGCCATGCCATTCTATTTTGCATGTCAACCACATAAGGTGTCTTCAGCAGTAGGGTCTTACCACTAACTTTGGTGGGTAATCAAGTACTCTGACAGAAATCTGTCTTTCTTTTAGGAAACCTTATAGGTCTCTCTGATCACAAGCTCATTGTGGATGAAAGCCCCATGCTGGTACTGGGAGTAACAGGTCAGTGCCCACTAAGAAAATGAGGAAAAAGATAACTAATATACAAGAGTTAGAGAGAAGAGAGGGAGAGGGAGAAGGAGGGAGGGAAGATATAGATGATTAAGGTTAGTCTTGATCCTACCCTCTCCAGTGTCTTGTGGTTCAGTTGTTCCCTGGAAGGGCCTGGTCAGCCATTTGGTATGTCTTTTAGTAAGTAGAATTTTATGGTACCATTGCCGTTTGGGTCTAGATTTGTGTTTCCCACCCCTATGATGCCCTCCCGTCCCTCCCCTTCCATCCTAGTGTCTAGTCCACGAGATGCTTGCTGGATATGTAAGGTATCATGGATAAATTCATGTTAGGTGCTGTAGATGAGTGAGACTATGTGGTGATTTTTTTTCTGTGATTTGGTAAGTCTAATGCAAAGCGGATGTCAAATGTGAGAATGTGGCATGTTTTGGGGGTTCTAGAGAGGTTCCACAATCTATGAACACAAATTTGGGGTCCTGTTTTATTTTTAACAAAGAACTGATAAAAATGAACTCAAGTAAGGTAAATTATATATTATTGTTTTATAGAAAATCAAAATTGTGGGGCTTATTTAAGAAATATTATGATCTAACATGAAGGCTAGAGCAGAGCTATAATCACATGGGTAATAGGAAGCACGCACTCATGTGGAAAACACTGTTTAGTTTATCATCAAAGAAAAAATGTGCTTTTTAGGGAAAGACTGGTATATACCCACAGACATGTGGAGGGGAATTTATAAAGCCCGTTTAAAAAGATAAGGAGGCTTTCAAGAAAAGACTAGAGTGGAGGCACAGCACATGGAGATTACATAGTAGGATCTTGTATAGGGAGATATAGAAGATACATACATAGTATCTACCTTATGTTTCCCCAAGGAAGAAAGGTAAGAGGGAAAATGATGGGAGCTTAAGGAAGAATAATAGAGTAAAAATATGAAAGTAGAGGCCAAGAAAGTTAGATGAGAAATCTTAAGGAGGAAGGGAAGTTGTACTCAAGGTTATCCCAAGTTTAGAGACACAGGTAACAGGCCTAGAGTTAATGAAAGCAACTACATGGTAGGTCTAGAGTATAAGGAAAATAGAGACATGGTAGATTTACAGAGCAGAGGAAAATCATACATGATTTAAGTGAGAAATAACCCCACACTGAAAAGTAGAGGCAAGCAAAGAAGTTCCTCCAGATTAAGAAACAGCGTTGTATTCTCCAGACTAAGTGGAGTTAGAGGCCAGGCTCACATTTATTCTCCTGGCCTGAGTAAAGAGAGGCAGGCAGAGATAGAATCCAGAGAGAGTTACAGGAAGAAGACCACAGCCTTTATAGTATGGAAAATGTATTCCTTTGTCAGATTCAGATATGCAAGGGGACAACGTGATTGGTTTGTAGATTAGGAGGAAGGACCCCCAGGCCAGCCCACCTGGACTGTCTATCTAGGGAGCATGCTAGACTGTGAGCAGCAGGGTGGACACTACAGGTCAGTTCAATCAGACACAAGTTCTTTTTCAAGAGTTCCATTCTGTGCCAGAGCAAAGTGGCAGGTAGGGTGGCATCTCCTCGGTCTCTCTGGTCCTGAATTTCTAACTGAAACTGTCTCAAAGAAACAAAATTTATTTTATTTCCCTCCAAGAGGATATAACTAACTATAAAATGAGAAAGTATTCAGGAACCCAGAGCATTCACCAGGATATAAATTAGGTCAATCCCTTGCCACTGATGATGTTATTTGGGGACAAGATGTACCATCTCTGTGGAGTGTCGTGAGACTTAATGTGTAGGCAGTAGCCCACAGGGAATAACTTGCTATGAGTACTAGCCCTGAAGAAACATTACAATCTGGGCTTTGAATATCAGAATCAAGGTAAATTCAAAAAGGTCAATCACCATCTCAATTTATTCCCACCTTAATATTATTTTACAATTCCTGCAGGGACACATTGGACTTTCAATGTAATGGCATATGAGCCATAGTCAAGCCTATTCTGGATTTAAGAAACTACACATATAAATTAAATATTTGAGACAATGTCAATGTCAGCAGTGCAAAGGTAGTTCATTGTAGTGCATTAATTGGCCTAGCATTCGTGGAATACTGGATTAAAACCCAATGTCACAAAAAAGACTCAAAAAATATATCCTAGATAGTTTAGACAGTGTGGTAGTTTGAATTTATAACCCTCAATAATGTTGTTACTTGGATTTTGAGCCACCTGCTGGAAGAGTGGTCTCTGTGGAGGAATCTGGTCCAGCCCTCAGGTTTTACTGGAGTCCAGTGTGAATTCCAGCGTAAGGTATGCAGAGTAATTCATACCTTGGTTTCTTACACTTTGTCTGTCAGCTTTGCTGTTGCTGTTGGTGGTACTGGTGGTTTTTCTCTTTCACCATTAAGCAACATCCCCTGTATGGGTCAGCTGGAAAGAAATCACTTCCTCCCATCAACTGTGTGTGGTTTGGAGGTTCATCCACTAGTGTGGAGCCAAGTACAACATACAGCAATGACATTATGTGAGAGTTCCTCCTTGCTTGAGGGAAACTCAGGATATATGCCTTAAATTGTGAAGAGAGAAACATAGAAGCAAAGACAAAAAAGTAATTAATATTTGCTTTGAAGAAAGCAATGATTTTTCAAAAACAAAATGGAATTTTATCTGTGATTATCAAACAAAGCAAAACCACATATAACCCAGTATTAACCATCTGAACCATCTTTACATGTGCACTTCCTTGTCATTTACCCACTGTGAGGCCATCACACCATCTGCCTCCTGAAATAACTTATCTGTCCAACTGAAACTACACAGACAAAAGCAAGTATAACCACTGACCATTCTTCCACTATAGGGTACTTAGTGGTTGCCCTGGTACACTGTGATATCCCTGTTGGTTGTTGTGATGTTACAATAATGATTTGTGATGGCACAGCTGGGAATGTTGACATTACCATGGGGCATTGTGGTATACAGTGCTAGATGTTCTGGTAGTTTTCTTCATGTGTCCTCCATAAACTTAGGTGTTCTGAATGCTAGGTTCCCAGCTGATGGAAATTTGGACATTAATGCCTCCTGAAGAAAGTGTATTGTTGGGGGTGGGCTTATGGGTATTATAGCTAGTTTCCCCGTGTCAGTGTTTGGCACACTCTCCTGTTGCTATTGTCCACCGTATGTTGGCCAGGGGGTAATGTTCACCCTATGCTTATGCCATCATTTTCTCTGCCATCTTGGAGCTTCCCCCTCAAGCCTGTAAGCCAAAGTAAACCTCTTTTTTCCCCACAAGCTGGTCTTGGTTGGATGATTTCTATCAGCAATGTGAATCTGACTACAACAGATGTCACAGTGTGATTTGTGATGTCTGTCAGTCTCTGTCCATTGGGAATTATCGTTTCACAGTTGACTTTT
>CM070785.1:76460710-76705995 GCA_036346955.1 Dipus sagitta
TTTTACATGTTCATTGTCCATATGTAATTTTTTGAAAATTCTCAGTTCTTTATCCCACTTTCATAACTAATCACATTGATTTTTTATTGCTTAGCATGTTTTATACTACGGGTACATTGTATACATTGAATTTCCACCATATGTACAGCTGGTGAACATTTTCTACAACCTTGTAGGTGTTCTCTTACTCTCTTTGTGGTTTGCGTAGTTGTAAAATTGGTTTTTAATTTCTTGGCATCTAATGGTTGAAAATCTTATTTTCTGAGTTATTAAATTCTTATTCACAATATCTTTGAAATGCTCCCATTTTGGAATATTCTCTGAACATTTTCTTGTGACTATTTTATACCCTTATGCCTTATTTAGAGATCTTTCATCCGTTTGATGTGGTTGTTTTTTGAGGGAGAAGATATTGTCTATTTTCATTCCGTCATTTTCGGTTGTCTAGTTTCTCTAGCATTGTTTGTTGAAATTGCTGTTTTTTCTTAATCTTGCAGTTTCTTGAGACTCTTTGTCAAAGATCAGGTAGATATAATTACTGGAATGAGTATTTGTAAAATCTATTTGTTCAATTGATTTCTGTTTCTGTGTTTTGGTGCATAACATATTGTTTTCATGAATAGGGCATTGTAGCATATTTTGAAAGTGCAAGGTAATGCACCAGCAGTATTCTCTTTGCCGAGGTCCTTTTTGGCTACCCAAGGCTTTTTGTGCACTTCTATGTAAATTTTGAGATTTTTTTCATATTTCAGTGATTAGTACTTTTATTTTAATTGCACTGCTTTTGATAGGATGGCCATTTCACAATATAATAATTACTTCTTACAATCAACAAACTTGGGTAGTGTAGTTTGAATGTATGTCTGCCATGACTCAGGTGTTTCATTACATCTTGAAACCTGGCTGGGGAAGTTATAAATAACTTCATATCCTTCAGTGAGCCCCTAAGGCGCCACTAGGGGTGGATTTGAATTCTAGTCCAAAGGTGTAGTAGAACAGTGCAAACTCTGAAAGCCCTGTTGCTTCTGGATTTTCTTGGCAGCTTTTGGTGTTCACTGGCTGGTGAAGGTTTCTGTCTGCTTTCATGTTGGATGCAGCTTTATACACCACTGATGGAACTTTCCTGGGATCTGTAAACTTGAAATAAATGGCTTCATCCCCTAAATGGTATCTGGTTTGGATGTTCATCCCAGGAACATGAAACTGTCTTCCACAGACGATTACTTTTAAAATAAATTTTACTCAAGTTCTCACAATTTGGATAGGGTGGAGTCAGATCCTGTAATGTATAGTACATGAACTGCGCAAAGCCCAGTTCCATTAGAGTCCATATTCCTCTCTGAAACCTCATGAGTCAAGCTTCCATTCTCTGATATTCTTTTGGATTTCTGCATTTCCAGACTACAACCTGAATGGGCCAGTTACCTCTGCTTACAGCATTGTCAGACTATGTTAGTCCAAAAATTCAAATCTGCCCACAATCTTCCCACATACCAGTCCCTCCAAACTGAAATATAATGGTAAGGGTTACTATAGCAAGAGCACACATGTAAGTATCAGTCTTCTGAATCACTGTTTTTCTCATTCCTCTGATAGAATACCAGAGGAGAAGCAGATTAAATAATGAAGAGGCTTATTTTCCACTTGCAGTTCCTGAGAGTAGAGCCCACCATAGTGAAGAAAGCACATTAAAACAGGAAGATGATCAGAATAACTCCAAAGTGAAGAAATAGATAAAAGAGAACAGGAAGTATACCTGAACTATACAACTTTACTACCACACCCTTAGCACACTTCCTCCAGCAGTTCTTCACCTCTGAAAGACTCCAGAATCTTCCCAAATAGCACCACCAAATATTGATTACATACTCACGTACAAAAGCTTAAGGGGCACAGTTCTCTTATAATGCATCACAATGTTCCATTGTGAAACTGCAATGCTACACTTTAAAATCACATTCCTCCACTGGGACATCACATCATGTAATCTGAGATCTTAACTCCCCATTATATCACCATAATACTGGGACATTACAAAACCTTCAGGGGATTTCACATTGAACAACTCTGATATCATATTTCCATACTATGACATCACAAATAAAACTGTGATATCTCCATGCCACGTTGTCCCATTGGCATACCTACAGTGAGCAAGCAATTCCACTATGTGGTATCACAAAGCTTCCCTAACAGATCAAAATGGGAACAGTGACACTACAATTTCTCACTGTAACATCACAATTTGGAAAAGCGACATTAGAATTCTATTCTTGGACATCACATCTCAGTATTGAAAACAGCTTATCCACTGTGTCATCAAAAACCATACCATCACTTTGCAATGATCCAGCATGTCATCACAAGGTCCAATTTTTACAACAAAATGTAGGGCTGTATTATCACAATATCATAGTGTGACATCAAAAATGGTACTGATACCTCATAAATCCACATTGAGAAAGTTTAATAGCTTACTGTGCCACCACTTTGCCACAATTTAACACCATAATAACTCAAGGTGTCTTCAAAATCTCCCATTTTGGCATAATTCTGCCCTTGTGATACCAACCAACCAACTGCCAAATCATAATCCCAAAAAATATAATACTTTAAAATCCCATTGTGACATCACAATACTCTACACTGGTGTCACTAATTTCCACTATGATATGCCAATGTCCCACTGTGACATACCACTTCACCTCTGTGATGCATCACACCCAACTGTCACATCAAAAATACCAAAATGTGACAGTACAATTTCATAACACATTGATACATCACAATGCCACCTTGTGACCCAATACTGTGCTCTACAAGCACCATATGATGATTTCACTGTGGTTAGTTATTATGATGGGAAAATTGAGCATTGTAATGTTACAAAGTACAGGCATTGTCATGTCAAAAATTGTGCTTTATGATATCACATATGCTTAGTATGATATCACAGTGGTGCAATGTGATGACACAGTAGGGTATTGTGATAACATAGTGGGACACTCTGAGCTCACTTTGGGGCATTATACTGAAAGACTGGAGCACTGTGATATCATTAGAGGCATAGATCCATAGCAAGGGCAAAGGGATGTTACAGTGAGGAATTGTGATTATAAAATGGATATTGGGTGTCACAATAAGGCATTTTGAAGTCACACTGTGTACTTATCATGTCTCTATAGGGCATTATGATGTCAAATACAGTATTATGATGTCACAGTGGCAAAGTGGAGAATGGTATGTTACAAGGAAGTGCTGTGATGTAGTATATTTTTGTATTATTGTTGTACCATGGGACATGCTGATATCACATTAGGATATTGTGATGTCACAGTGGAGAATTGTTATATAACATAGATATATTGTGCTATTGAAATAGGTCTCCCATTCACACTAGGGTGTTATATCATCACGGTGAAGAAACGTGATGTCAGAGCATGGTAATGTGATGTCTTATGGAGTATTTTCATGTAGTTGTTGGGTATTAGAAGGCAAATATTTGTTCATATGTGACAATGTGGTGTCACAGTGATTTTGTAGACAGAATGGTGATTCTATAATTTGGATGTTTACTCTATTGTGCTGTCTAAAGGTACACTGTGATAGTATGAAGCACAGTTATGAACTAATGATATATTGGGATATCAAAGAAGGTCATAGTAATATAGGTTCATATGGTATTATGCTATTAGAGAGGCACATTGAGATGTTACATTCAGGCTTTATGATGTCACTATGGAAGATTGATTGAAAAATGTCCCTCATACCATAGACTGTTGTGCTGGAACATGCTCAGCAGAGCACAGGTGTTAATGACCATAAGGATGGGGAAGGCTCTCCTTAACATTTATGTTTCTGGAATGATGATTTCAGAACACATTGTCAATCTCTTGAGTTGTGGTGTATATGTGTTTGTGCTGCCCTGTTTCCAGCTTTCTCTAAGATAACATTTGTTCTCAGTTTAGTGTTTGCCCTTGAGTAGTGTGACCAGTTTCCTTGGAGCTTGAGTATGTAAAAAACAACTTTGTTTTTCAAGATGTGTTCCCTAATTGCATTGGATATAAAAATGCTAGGCTCTCTGCAATAAAGTGTCAGATGAATAAGACTTCTGGCCCCTGTGTCTTCATTTCAGGTCTCTCCTCCATGATCCCATGAATTGAGAATTCACACTCTTGTGTTTGTCACTAAGCTTTGTACCTAGTTCACAGCTGGTGGAACCTTTGCAAGATAGAGATGTGCTTGAGTAGCTGTGTTGCTGAGCAGAACTTGAGTTGTCATATCAATGGAGCAATTACTGTACTTCACTCATTCTTGCTACTTTCCCCCTGCTGATGTGGAGAAATTAGGTCCAGTTGTTTGCTTCTGCTATTCTCTCCTCATTATGATGAAACTTCCCATCAAAAGAGTAAGCCAGATAAAAAGTCTTCCCTTACATAAGACAGGTGCTTTGTTACCAAAGGAGAGTAACTGCCAGAGTCATCTGGGAATTGTGATATTACAGTAAAACCTTGTGATTTCATATTGTGTCCCTATGATATCATGAGTAATGTGATCTCAGAATGGAGCACTGTGATGTCACATTTAAGTTTTATGATTTTCCAGTGAGGCATTCATATTTTAGGGAAGCATTGGGATGCCATATTCAGGCTTTGTAAAGCTAGAGTTACATTGTGATGACCCAGTGATTTATTTTCATGATATTGGATATTTTCAATAATTCAGATACTAGTATGTCACAGGAGAGGTTTGTTTGTCATGGTGAGAAATTGTGATGTCACAGTAGATATGAATGATTTGTGGGCATATGATGTAAAACTGAGCATTGTGATGTCCCAGTTTATAGCCAAAATGATAATGTAATGTGTATGTAAGAGTGTGTATTGCAGTATCACAATGGGTATTGTGATGTGACAAAAGGGCACTGAAATATTACAGTGCAATTGTGATGTCAGAGTAGTATTTTTAAAAATCATATTAGCCATTGTGATGTCAAAATATAACACTGTAATGTCAAAGTAGTATATTGCCATGTTAAAATTTTGCATGGTGTTCTAATGTAGGACCTAATGCAATAAAATGAGGATATTGTGATATCATAGTAGAGAATTGCTATTCCACAATAGGGAATTATTATCGCATGGTGCAGAATTGTGATTTCACAATACAGTATTGTGATTCACAGTGGGCACTGAGTTGCCAAATGTGACAGGTTGATGCCTGTGGCAGGGGACAGTGATGTCAAAGCAGTGCATTAAGAAGTCACAGTGGCACTATCTGTCCCAACTAGTCATTGTGCTTTTATATGAGAGTACTGAGACATCACAGTAGGCTACTGTTGTTACAAGTGGTAAGCTGAGGTCACAGTTCTCTATTGGGTTGTCATTTTTTGGCACTTTAATTCACCCTGGGCATTTTGATATTACAGTGTGACTGGGTGTACCAACAGCATGGTGGTGTTATGAAAGAGTGAAGCAATATAGTACCACAATAAGACAGGGCAATGGTTGGTCATACTTTGATGTCATAATGGTCTTTGTCATGTTAAATTTGAGGATTGAGATGTCACAATATTGTATTCTGATTTCATAGTTAGTCATTAGGAAAAGGACATAAAATGTCAAACCATATTAGACAATATGATGCAGAAAGTATTACTGCACTGGCTTTTGTATGTTATATGGCAAGAACTGAATCAGTACACTACATATACTAAAAACAAATTCTGTAAACATTTGGTATCTTGAAACCTTTGATATGACTTGTGTATCTGCTTATATCTGTGTTGCAGGCTCTTCCCTGTGTTGGGCTCCCCCAGTAGGTACTGCTGGGGAAGGACCAGGCCTGCTGGTTCCTCCCCAGGAATTGAGAAGGAGGGTGGGTGTCGATGGTCATGAACACACTGAGCTGGTAGTCTTGTCGAAGGAGGATCTCACTTTATTGTAACAGGCAGGTGTTTATATAGCATTGAGAATGAAGGTGGGGATCTCTGGAAGGAATGAGGTGTAGGGGCCAATAGCATATCTCAACTTTTGAAATGATTAGTTCTAAGTGCATCCACATGGGAACTCTAACTTTTTTCAGAAGTAGCAGGCCAGAGGCAATTTGGCACCTTGCTGAGTCATAGCTGGCCAGAGACAGGTCGCCAAACTTTAGCTAGGCTCAGGAAGTTCCACTAGGCCTCGCCTCCACCCAACATCCCCCCCCCTTTTTTTGTAAGAGTATTAGTCACCATGGCCCCTCTCTTAGGTTGTCCCCCTCTGGGGATCTTACCCATCACTGGGTACCATGTGTTTAGCTTGCTGAGAACCCACTCCACAGACTGTCCTATGTTGTCTCAGTCAGTCTGAGATCTTACCCATCATCAGTCACATGGAGGGCAGAGGGGGTGGCAGTGGGTCATATGAGGAATTTAATTCCTGAGTTGCCAGCCTCTGGTAATGTATCTCAACCTGATGGAATTTTATTGCCTCTAGCCGCTGGTGAATGTATTGTGTAATTTTGTTAATTACACAAGGCCCAACAATGAGGATAAGGAGAAGGAGAAGGAGGGACCCAAGTAAAGGGAGTAGGTAGGGTAAGAATCCATGTAAGCCCCTCCATGGTGGGTTGTCCTGGAGGTCCCCCTGTCTCTTCTCCAGGTCCTCTTGAAGTCTTTTGATCTTGTCTTGAACGATTCCCGATCTATTGGCATAGAAACAGCATTTTCCCTGTAAAAACAAACATATGCCTCCCTTTTCGGCTGTTTATAGGTCTAGTCCCCTCCTGTTTTGTAGGACTACCTGCCAGGGAATCTAGCTATTGCTGGAGATCAAGGATAGTGCTGGACACAGCTTTTATGTCACTGATCAACTGGAGAGAGAGTTTTTTTGTAGACATGCACTGTCATACCCATCCCGGCTCTCCCAGTGGCCATGCCTGTGTTTATTCCCAACCCAACAAGTAAAGGTATCCTTCTTACAGCTCTCTTAGGTCTCCCTCCAATATAATCAAAAGAGGGTATAGGGAGGGCTTCATCTCCAGGAATGATATCCACATCCGGGATCAAGGTGGCTGGGGCACAAAGGCCTGTCTAATTGGCAGATAGAAAGTCATAGGTTATCCTGCCCCCACAAACAAAGATCATCTCAGAAGGTGGGCAATGCTGGGCATTGGACTCAGTTGTATTTGAGTTATAGAAGGAATGGTCAATATGGCCCACGTCCACACTGGAATTGTCAGGGGCAGGTGAGGCCCAAATACAAGTTCCAGAAGTGGATATTTGAAGGAGCTGGACAGGAATAGAGAATGTAGCTGAGCAATTTTTTTGAGTCGTGGAGTTATAATTAGCAACCACTGCTAGTGGCCAGGGTAGTCCCACTCGGAGACAGAGCCAGCAGTCTTTTGCAAGAGAAGGGTTTGTTTGATTAAGTAAGGCAAAAACTGATTGTAAAAGGGTCTCCTTGAGGAGGTCAAGTTTTACATCTCCTCGGTCCTCAGGGAGGGCTATAGGGTGATAGTTAAGCTCCGGGTACTGGGTCAAAATAATTTGTTCGATCTTTTTAGTGAACTGTTGTTCTCTAACTTTATCTTGAACTCCCCCGCCATCCGAAGAGCCGATGGGGGATTGAAAGTTCCAGCACATTATCTGGCCTGTCTCACCTAAACAGGGTACAGAGGTGTATTCCCTGCCACTCTTCTCCCACCCGCTAGCACCTCCAGAGGTCACTCTGGTCCTAACACAAGTCCAATAGGGTTTCCCATTGTTGGTGCATTGTTGTGCAGCAGTATAGCAAGCAGAATGCATTGTCTCATAAAAAGTGGTGCAAGGGCAGGCCCTAGCTTGCCGTCCACTTGAGGTACAATTTTAAGATTTTCTATGCACACCCACATATTAGTATGGGAGCGTAGGGGGAGATGTTGGTTCCCAGAGAAATCAATGAAGTTGTATGCTATTTTGTTACCACAGTCTACCCTTTGGTTTTGTTTTCCATTAAAAGGAAGTGTTTTATGTGTTCCTCCCTGGCATTGACAAGGTTTTCCCATCTGTTTGGCCAAGATAGCTCTGGCGTCACGTGGGTTTCCAAACCCTTCATCACTTGGCGGACTGAGAGTCAACAGCATCAGGAAGAGTGGTAGCATCCACATCTCCAATTGTTTCTGGGGAAAAAACAGAGGAACAATCCTCAGGAGTGGAACATTCCCTGGAGGGGTGATTGTCAGTGTCCCCTTGTTGGGGTTAATATTTTAGGTCCCTCGCTGGTATCCAAATGGGTCTTTTTTCATCTTGAGGGAAGACACTTCCAAACCCTCTCCCTGCTGTGAGGAGTGGGTCTGGTCCTCTCCAGGCCCCAGTGTCTCTCCATTTGACCTTGATCGAGCTGTATGTGACAGAGGATGGCCAATGTTTCTGAAATGGAGACATGTTTTCATTTCTAGAAAAATTTAAAATATTTAAGGTGAATAATGGTTTCTTAGCTAGTTGGGGCGGGTAGTGATTCCCCCTTTTGTTTTTGTAATTGTGACTTAAGTCTTTGGTTATATCTTTCAATGATAGCTTGGCCTTGAGGGTTATATGGAATGCCTGTGGTATGTGTAATTTGCCAAGTCTAGACGAATCTTGTAAAGTTTTGACTTATAAAGCAGGGGGCATTATCTGTTTTCATCTTATCAGGCAGCCTGAGAGTGGCAAAATATTGAAACATATGACTAATGGCATGTTTAGATTTCTACCCGGCATGTGCAGATGCCCAACAGGCATGGGAGAAAGTATCAACTGATAAGAAGATATATTTAAGTTTTCCAAAGGGGGAATAATGAGTAACATCTACTTGCCAAAATTGGTTGGGGTGGAGTCCCCGAGGGTTACTCCCAGAAGTTTGGAGGGGGGGAACCTGGAGGAAGGGTTGGCAAGACTTGCATGTCCTAATAATAATTTAAAGATCTTTATTTGGTATTTGGGGGAATCTTTGTTTGAGGCCTCTCCAGTTGGTGTGGGTTAGTGAATGAAATTGGGTAGCCTCTGAGACAGTGTGACAGTGAGCCACAGAGGCCAACTGATCAGCCAAGCTGTTTCCTTCAGACAGGAAACCTGGTAAATTCTGATGCCCTCGAAGGTGTTGTATAAAGATAGGGTGGACTCTCTGTTAGAGTAGGGTGCGATCCTGGATCATTAAGGGGAATATAGGGTTGGAATCAAGTCTAATGTGAGCTTCAATAAGATTGGGCAATAGATTTACCACATAGAGGCTGTCAGAAAATAAGTTGAATGGCTCTTGAATGGTATCTAGGGCCAGTACAACTGTAAAAAGCTCTTTGTACTGTGCTAATCCCTCTACTTCCTGAGAGATAGACTTGATGGGATCAAGTTTGACCCCCAATTTGAAGGGGGTATACACAACCAGGGAAGCCCCCAAGTGTCCCCCATCTGTAAAGGCAATGAGGAAGTCAGGGTTGGGTTGAGGTAGGAAAAGCCTTGGGGGCCTCCAATCCAACCTAGAGAAGGAGTTCATCCACTTATGAGGGCCATAATGGCAGTCTATGGTGCCCAAGAACCCCTCAAGTGCCATAGAGACTCTTATATAATTCCTTTGGAGCCAAATAAAATCTGTTGTCTTATAAGGAGTAATTATGGATTGGGGTTCAGTACCAAAGAGTCTAATAGAGGTTTCTCTGCCTTTGATGATACAATCTGCTACCTGGTTTTTTAAAGACTAGACCCTAGGGGCTCCACCTATTGAAAGATGAATCCATTGAACAGGTTCCCCTTTTTGAGCCAGCAGGACAGTTGTCAGGGTCTCCCCAGGAAAAAGGTAGAGAGAGAGAGTGAGATTAGGATCAAATCATTTAAGACATGAGCTATCAATGGCTCTCTGGACATTAAAGAGGATCTGGCGCTGCTCAGGCATCAGGACCACTTGACAGGAGAGATCAAGGCCCCTCAGGAAGCCAAACAAGGGGGGGTAACTCCTCAGTGGTTATGGGTATCCAGGGTCTTATCTAGTTAATTTCACCCAAAAGATTCTGGAGCTGGGGCAAGGTATAAAAATCCTAAATGTAGAGTTGTGGCTTAATAGGTGAAACAGTATCTATGGTAAGGAGCAAGCCCAAGATCTTAAAGGGAGGCACAGTTTTAAATTTCTCAGGAGCTGCTTTAAAGTTGTGAGTATGAAGGATAGTAAGACATTGGTGGGTAAGGTCCTGGAGTGCGGAGGAATCTAGGCACCCAAGAATAAATTCATCTGTGTAAATATAAAACAGAGTATTGGGGAGATTGATAAGAGAAGAGAAAATGGATGACAGGTAATATTGACAAATGGGTGGGCTATAAGCCATGCCCTGAGGTAATATGGTCCACTCAAATCTCCTATCTGGGCCACAAAAATTAACAGCAAGTACAGAGAATGCAAATTTTTCCATGTCCTCTGGATGGAGGGGGATAGAGAAGAAGCAATCTTTAATGTCAATGATAGTAAGATGTTATATATTGGGAATCGCTAGGATCCATGGGAGTCCCCTCTGGGGGATTCTGAAGGGGGTCATGCATTCATTGATCCTCCTTAAATCATGTAAAAATCTCCAGGACCCATTAGGCTTTTTTATGACAAAGACAGGAGATTTCCAGGGACTAGTGGAGGGACGGATATGTCCAGCCTCCAACTGTTGATCAATAAGTATGTGGAGTTGATGTAATTTAGAAGAAGGGAGAGGCCACTTCTCAACCCATATAGGATCTCCTGATCTCCACTGGATTTGAAATGGGGGGTGGGAGGAACTGAGCAGTGGCCCTTAGAATTGGGGGTGTTCATCAGAGTACTTTTGTCTGAGTTGCTTAAAGTAAGGGTCATCTCTATAATTGGGATGACATTCCCTGTCTTCCTCAAACTGTTGTTGATACTCTACTTCATGTAACAAATCATTATAAAAGGCCTTATGATCAGTAGTGATGAAGACCTCGGCATCTCCAAGGATGTCTTGCACCAGTAAGTTAGCAGTGAGCCCAGTCACCACAAGAGGGCTGACTTCTCCCCTGCCCCCATCCGGGTCAGTCCAAGGGAACCACGTGGCAGTCTCCCAGGAGGTGAACTGCCCACGAACTCCTAATACAGGGGGCCAGATACAGGCTGCCAGGATGAGGGCACTTCCTCCTTTCTCAGGACCGCGTGGTCCACTCCAGTGTCGAGAAATTTGAATCTTTTATTGCCAATATTTAGAATAATTTTGTGTCTAAGGCCAGGGACCAGAGGGATGGTCCAATGGGCCTTGACGGTCTCTTTCCCCTTATTTAACGGGGCTTGGGGGAGCCCCAGGAGGAGTTTAAAGGCTTTCCCTGTATATCAAACATTGACTGACATTCCTTGGCCCAATGAAACCCCTTCTTGCATTTGGGACAGTGGGTGCAAGGGCCGTTGGTTGTCCCCCTAGAGGGTGGGGGTGGCTTTGTCCTGTTGGGGCACTCCTTTTTAAAATGGCCCTCACCCCTGCACCCAAAACATGTTAGATTTTTAGGATTTAACTGTAAGTTCAGATCATAGTAGCCAAATCTCTCTATTCTCTTGAAGGACAGCAGCCATGGCTCTAGCCTGATGGGAAATAGTGCCAACATCTTTGGTAGCCACAACCCATCTACTCATGGAGCTGTCTTTTAAGCCTGCACAACCGAGACGATGATCAGCTGACATCCCTTCCCACACTAGCATCTTAGTGAACTGATCCCGTAAGTCCCCAGGGGGAAAACTTTCTCTGAAGGCTTTTTTCCACCTGGTCTATAAATGTAGCCAAGTCCTCAGATGCCTTCTTGGTGATGCCCATAATGGGGGGTTCTGAGGGCCCCTCATCAAGTTTTTTCCATGCTGCCAAACCCAGTGCCCTGACTTGATCTCTATACAGGTCAGGTATAGCCGCCTGTTGAGTGCCAGTGGCGTACTGATCAGAAGTGCAGGAGAGTATCCCAGAAGTTATGGGCACACGGGTCTGTTGACTTTGGTTTCACTCTGCCTGTGTATAGCACTCATCTTGAAAAAAGGCACACCACTTAATGTATAGGGGACCCAACAAGAAGGCCTTAAGAAGATTTTCCCAACCTTGGGTCATACAAGGTTGATGGGCAAGTCCCTGTAACAGAGTCTCAGCCCAAGGAGAGTTGGGTCCACCCTCTGAGACTGTCTGTTTGGGTTCCTTAAGGTCCTGAGCTTCCCATGGATACCAAGCAGTGGGGCGATTACCCCCAAGGTATAGATTGATGGGAAATAAAAAAGTAGTTTCATTTTCTGGTGGCTTGGCAGAAGAATATAAAGGGGGGACCGAGGGGGTCCGGAAAGGATTAGTCGATGCAGGAGGTGGGGGACGTCTCCCAGAAGGCCACGGAGCACTCCCAAAGGGATCGAGAGAGGGGTATAAGGATCCACCCTTTTCTGGGGTTTTTAAAGCTGCATCTCTAGGAGGAGTAGTCATATTGGGCTGTGTACTCTCTTTTCCTTTTTCCTCTGCCTTTTGTTTTTGTTTGGTTGGTCTTGGAGGGAAGCAGTCCTTGACGGCCGAGATGGTAGGGAGGACCCCTAAGTGGGGTATCTGATCCTTCTCCACATGTGCTGACAAACAAGGGCCTCTACCCTATCCCAAGTGTCCCAATCAAAGAGATTTCCTTCTGGCAGCCATGGCGCCAACTTAAGAAGGCAATCCCAGGTCTGTTGAGCCTGATTATCTGTCAAATCAGGCCCTCTACTCTTCAGGAGTGTCCTGAGAGATTCTAATGCATGATTGGATTTAGAGGTAGACTGCCCCATATTATAAAGTCAGGAGAGGAGTGTCAGTAAAATCGAAGTAACAACATTTAATAAAATATTTGACTGTATTGAGGGTTATAAATTCAAACTACCACACTGTCTAAACTATCTAGGATACATTTTTGAATCTTTTTTGTGACATTGGGATTTAATCCAGTGTTCCATGAATGCTAGGCCAATTAAGACACTATATTGAATTATCTTTGCACTGCAGTCATTGACACTGTCTCAAATATTTAATTTATATGTATAGTTTATATATACATAGTTTATATGTGTAGTTCCTTAAATCCAGAACAGGCTTGACTATGGCTCATATGCTATTACACTGAAAGTCCAATGGATCCCTGCAGGAAGTGTAAAACAATATTAAGGTGAGAATAAATTGAGATGGTGATTCACCTTTTTTAATTTATCTTGATTCTGATATTCAAAGCCCAGATTATAATGTTTCTCCAAGGCTAGTACTCACAGCAATTACTTCCCTGTAGGCCACTGCCTATACAATAAGTCTCAGGACACTCCACAGAGATGGTGCATCTTGTCCAAAAATAACATCATCAGTGACAAGTGGTTGACCTAATTTATATCCTGGTGATTGCGCTGGGTTCCTGAATACTTTCTTATTTTCATAGCTAGTTATACCCTGTTCGAGGGAAATAAAAGAAATTTTGTTTCTTTGAGACAGTTTCAGTTAGAAATTCAGGACCAGAGAGACCAAGGAGATGCCACCCTACCTGCCACTTTTCTCTGGCACAGAATGGAACTCTTGAAAAAGAACTTGTGTCTGATTGAACTGACCTGTAGTGTCCACCCCTGCTGCTCACAGTCTAGCATGCTCCCTAGATAGACAGTCCAGGTGGGCTGGCCTGGGGGTCCTTCCTCCTAATCTACAAGCCAATCCGGTTGTCCCCTTGCATACCTGAATCTGACAAAGGAATACATTTTCCATACTATAAAGGCTGTGGTCTTCTTCCTGTAACTCTCTCTGGATTATATCTCTGTCTGCCTCTCCTTACTCAGGCCAGGAGAATAAATGTGAGCCTGGCCTCTACCTCCACTCAGTCTGGAGAATACAGCACTGTTTCTTAATCTGGAGGAACTTCTCTGCTTGCCTCTACTTTTTAGTGTGGGGTTATTTCTCCCTTCAATACATGTATGATTTTCCTCTGCTCTCTAAATCTACCATGTCTCTATTGTCCTTATACTCCACACCTACCGTGTAGATGCTTTCACTAACTCAAGGCCTGCTACCTGTGTCTCTAAACTTGGATAACCTTGAGGACAACTCCCCTTCCTCCTTAAGATTTCTCATCTAACTTTCTTGGCCTCTACTTTCATATTTTTACTCTATTATTCTTCCTTAAGCTCCCATCATTTTTCCTCTTACCTTTCTTCCATGGGGAAACATAAGGTAGATACTATGTATGTATCTTCTATGTCTCCCTATACAAGATCCTACTATGTACTCTCCATGTGGTGTGCCTCCACTCTAGTCTTTTCTTGAAAGCCTCCTTATATTTTTAAAATGGCTTTATGAATTCCCCTCCACATGTGTGTGGCTATATACCAGTCTTTCCCTAAAAAGCACATTTTTTCTTAGATGATAAACTAAACAGTGTTTTCCACATGAGAGCGTGTTTCCTACTACCCATGTTATTATAGCTCTGCTCTAGGCTTCATGTTAGGTCATAAAATTTCTTAAATAAGTCCTACAATTTTGATTTTCCATAAAACAATAATATATAATTTATCTTGTTTGAGTTCATTTTTATCAATTCTTTGTTAAAAATAGAACAGGACCCCAAATTTGTATTCATAGATTTGTGGAACCTGTCCAGAATCCCCAAAACATGCCTCACTCTCACATTTGAAATCCACTTTGCATTATAAAAGCTATTGAGATGTTTGAGAGTCAAAATGCCCCAATAGTATTCCCCAGTCTGTTGCATGTTGCTGTACAACTCAGAATGAAGGTTATCATAATAGTGGGAATGCATGTGAATGCAAGCTTCAAGGTGATGGGAATGCACAGTGAGGGAGGAATAGTTAGTACAACTCACTCGGGTACACCTCTAAATAACTTGACCTCAACACTGTCTCATACTGAGAAGTAGGTCTCCTCCCATGGACTCTTGGGAGAGAAGTGACCTCAAACCACAGCCATGGATACTGGGTAATGCTTATAATATTCCAAGTCACACACACACACACACGCACAGCATTACTATCCTGTGTTAACAAATATGTAAGCAAATGCAAGAATTTTCTTCATGACAGTTTCATACCTGTACATGCTATTTATGATGGTTAGCCAATTAAAGAACAATTTTCAGCAATAGGATCATTTTAACAAGGAATTCATTTCCCCGTGGTTTCAATATTTCAGGAATGTACATTTCTCATTGAATAAAGTACAAGATCATAATAAGATTTGCAGAATCCAAGCCCTCATGTCATGTCATACTATATTCTACCTCAACAGATATCATTATCTTTATCATCCTATTGGCACCCAGGGAGACTGAGCCCAACTTCAGGTTCATGGGTAGGTCATATCCCTGTGTGTAACATTCTTATTTATAACTCCTTTTCAAGCATTGTCTTTTTTTTTTTTTTTTCGAGGTAGGATCTCACTCTACCCCAGGCTGACCTGAAATTCACTATGTAGTCTCAGGGTGGCCTCAAACTCACAGTGATCCTCCTACCTCTGCCTCCCCAGTGCTGGAATTAAAGGTGTCTGCCACCACGCCTGGCTAAGCATTGTCTTTCTGATACAAGATCTGACTTGTCTAAGTAACTCATGTTATAACACTCATATGATACAAGACCATCATTGGGAACAAGTGAAACTCAATTGTGTAGGTGCAAAACCACATTTGGTTTAAAACAAAAATAATGCTATGATGTCTTCAGTCTATATAGTAACCTTAGTTTATATTGTAAGGAAAAATATAGGTCCAAGAATTGTTTTTATATATGACCTTGTGAAGAGAATCTGGTCTTAGTAAAATAATGTAGCACTTGGAGACAAAGATGCAGCCCAATAGCCCAGCACTGGAGGCCACGATTGAAAAGACTTCCACAGCCACCATGAATTTCCCTTGGCTGCTTTGATAGACAGGGAGGAAAGTGACCCATACAGTGCAGAGCACCAGCATGCTGAAGGTCAGGAACTTGGCTTCATTGAAGGTGTCAGGCAGGTTCCTGGCCAAGAAAGCCACAGTGAAGCTCACTATGGCCAGAGATCCCAGGTACCCCAGGATTTACTAGAAGGCAGTGACTGAGCCCTTGTTGGAGATGATGATGATGTGTCCATGTTCAGAGTGTGCATCTGTGTCAATAAAGGGAGCAGAGGTCCTGAGCCACACTGCACAGAGAGTAATTTGGACCAGGGCGTAGGTGGGAATGATGACATTAGGTGTCCCAGATACCAGCATCCCCTTCATCCTTCTTCCTGGAGTGGTGACCTTGAAGGCCAGGACCACAGTAACTGTTTTGGCCAAGACAGTGGAGACACCACAGTGAAGAGAACTCCAAAAGTGATCTGCTGCAGGACGCAGGTGGAAGTGCTGGGACGTCCAATGAAGAGCAAGGAGCAGAGGAAGCACCAGTTGAGGGAGATGAGCAGAATGTAGCTGAGGGTGCGGATATTGGCCTTCACGATGGGAGTGTCTTAGTGCTTTACAAAGACGCCAAGAACAGCAGCTGGTGAGTGCAGAGAAGCCCAGGACCAGGCAGGCCAGAACCATTCCCAATGGGTCTTCATAAGCCAGATAGGTCACAGATTTCTGCAGGCAGTGGGTTTGCTCTACATTGGCATGCTGATCAGCTGGACACTTCACACACTGCTCCATGTGTGAGGTAGAGAGCAAAGACTTCTGGGAGTTCATCCTTGTATTTAATTATGTCTTCCTTGAGCTTATCCAAATTATTATTGAGTTACTCTTTTTCTTTACCACCTTCATTTTGTTTTGAAAAATCATTGTTTTCTTCAAAGTATAGCAAATATTAATTACTATTTTCTCTTTTCTTCTGTTTCTCTCTTCATAACTTAAGGCATATAACCTGAGTTTCCCTCAAGCAAGGAGGAACTCTCACATAATGTCATTACTGTATTTTGTACTTGGCTCCACACTACTGGATGAACCTCCAAACCAGACACAGTTGATGGGAGGAAGTGATTTATTTCCAGCTGACCCATACAGGGGATGTTGCTTAATGGTGAAAGAGAGAAACCACCAGTACCACCAAAAGCAAGAGCAAAGCTGACAGACAAACTATAAGAAACCAAGGTAGGAATTACTCTGCGTACCTTATGCTGGAATTCACACTGGACTACAGTAAAACCTTAACGCTGGACCAGATTCCTCCACAGTGACACCTCTTCCAGCAGGTGGCTCAAAATCCAAGTAACAACATTATTGAGGGTTATAAATTCAAACTACCACACTGTCTAAACTATCTAGGATGTATTTTTGAATCTTTTTGTGACATTGGGGTTTAATCCAGTCTTCCTCAAATGCTAGGCCAATTAATGCACTGTGTAGTCTAAGGTACCATGTTTGACTCTCAAAATCCCACATGAGCCAGTCACCTTAAAGGCTCCAGACACCAAATATCGACTATGTTTTCAAATACATAAGCTTAAGTGGCATATTATTCATACAATACATCACAATGTTCCATTCTGAAATCACAATGTTACATTTTAAAATAACCTACCTCCACTGTGATTGACATCATGTGCTCTGAAATCTTAATTCCCCATTGTATCATCACAATACTGTGACTTTACAATACCTTTAATTGAGTTCACATTGCACAACTGGGATATCAAGTTCCCCTCAAATGATATCACAAATAAAATTGTGATATCTCCAAGCCACAGTGTCCCATTGGAATATCTACAGTGAGCAAGCAATGTGATATCACAAAGCCCCATGGACACATCAAAATGTCAATAGTGTCACTAAAATTTCTCAGTGTAACACCACAATGTGCAAATATGACATCTGAATGCTACTCTTGGACATTACATCCCAGTGTTAAATAACAGCTATCCACTGTGACATCACAAAACCTTATCATCACCTGGCAATGTCCCAGCACGTCAACACAATGTCCAATTTCTACATCACAATGTAGTGCTGTGACATTACAATATCAAACTCTGACATCAAAAATGGACTGATAACTCATAAAGACACATTCAGAAAATATAATACCTTACTGTGACATCACTTTGCCAAAATCTAACACCACAATAACTCATGGTGTCTTCAAAATATCCCATTTTGACATGATTCTGAATTGTGATACCAGGGTCACAAATGCTGCATAATAATCCCAAAATGTGATACCATAAAATGCCATCTTGACATCACAATGCCCCACACTGACTCACTATAGCCCACTATGACATGCCAATGTCCCTATGTGACATGCCAATTCACCTCTGAATGCATCATACCCAACTGTCACATCAAAAAAATCTGACACTATAATTTCATAATCCAGTGATACATCACAATGTCACATTGTGACCCAATACAGTGACCTACAAACACCATGTGATATCACTGTGGTTAGTTATTGTGATGGGACAGTTGAGCATTGTGATGTTTGTAATGTCACAAAGCCCAGGCATCGTGAGGTCAAAAATTGTGCTTTATGTTGTCACATATACTTAGTATGATATCACAGTGGTGCAATGTGATGACATAGTAGGGTAGTGTGATAACATAGTGGGGCACTCTGAGCTCTTTTTGGGACACTATACTGAATGTGTCAATCATTGTGATGTCACATCAAGGCTTAGAACCATAGCAATGGCAATGGGATACTACAGTGAGGAATTTTGATGATAAAATGGAATATTTTGGTGTCAGAATAAGGCATTTGGAGGTCACACTGTGTACTTATAATGTCTGTATGTATATATATATATATATGTCTGTATGTATATATGTCTGTACTTATAATGTCAAATAAGATATTATGCTGTCACATTGGCAAAGTGGAGAGTGGTATGTTACAATGAAGCACTGTGATATAGTATAACATTTTGTGTTATTATTGTACCATAGGGTATTCTGATGTCACATTAGGATATTGTTATGTCAGTGAAGAATTGTGATATTACGAGGGGGGAGGCAATACTTCTGAAGGGATTTGGTATGTCCAGTATGTGTATTGTGCTGTTGAAATAGGTGCTCCCATTTACAGAGGGGTGTCGTTTTGTCACACTGAAGAAATGTGGTGTCAGAGTATGGTAATGTGATGTCTTGTGGAGTATTTTTATGTAGCAGTAAGGCATTGGAAAGTTAATGGGTGTTCATATGTGACAATGTGGTGCCACAGTGATGAATTCTTAGAATCATGTGGAATTTTCATGTCACAGGGGATATTTTGATGTTAATGCAGGGCATCGTGATGCTCCAGTGAAGTATGGTAGAGACACATCTGGAAATGTGATGTCACTGTGGAGTATTGTGATTATATAATAAGCATTGCAAGGGAACAGTGAGGCATGATGATTCAAAGTGGGTCCAGAATGTGTCACAATAGAGTATTGTGATGTCACAGAAATGATGGTGATTCTATAGTTTGGATTTTTGCTATATTGAGGTGTCCAAATGGTCACTGTGATAGAATGGGGAACAGTTATAAAATAGTGAAATATTGGGATATCAAAGAGCTCCTAATAATATAAAGTGATAGGGTATTATGCAGTTAGAAAGGGACATTGAGATGTTACCTTCAGGCTTTATGGTGTCACTGTGGCAGATTGATTGTGAAATCTTCCCCATACTATAGACTCATGTGTTTATCACTAAGCCTTGTATGTAGACCCCAGCTGGTGGAACATTTGGGAGGTAGAGACCTGCTTGAGGTACAGTGTTGCTGGGCAGGACATGGGTTGTCACAGAAATGCTTTGGTTACTGCTCTTCACTCACTCTCTACTTTCCCACAATGTGGAGAAATGTGGCCCACTTGTTTGTTTCTATCATTCTTTCCCCACTAGGATGAAACGTCCCATCAAAAGAATAAGCCAGCCAGGGTGTGTTGGCACATGCCTTTAATCCCTGCACATGCGAGGCAGAGGTAGGAGGATCACCATGAATTCAAGGCTGCCCTGAGACTACATAGTGAATTCCAGGTCAGCCGGGGCTAGAGCACAACCCTGCCTCGAAAAACCAAAAGAAAAAAAAAAAAAGCCACGTAAAAAATGTTCCCTTATATAAGACAAGTGTTTTGTTCCAAAAGGATAGTAATTGCTGGAGTTATCTGGGAATTGTGGTACAACAGTAAAACCTTATGATGTCATACTGTGTCCCTGTAATGGCAATGAGGAATGTTGATGTCAGAATGAGACAATGTAATGTCACATTTAAGATTTTTGATATTCCAGTGACACATTCTCATGTTAGGAAAGCACTGGGATGTCACATTGGGTCTTTGTAATGCCAGAGTGGTATATTGTAGTGACCCAGTGATCCATTGTAATAATGTTGGATATTTTAAACAGTTAAGACACTATTACCTCATGGGGGAGTTTTGTTATGTCATAGTGTTACAGTATTATATTTAGTGACTTACTCCTGGCCCAGAAAGCCAAACATCACATGTTTTCATATACGGATCCTAGCTACAAATGACTGGACTTCTATGTGAGTAGGAATAAAACTCAGTAGCAGAGTCCAGTACTAGAAAGGAGATATAAAGGGAATAGAAACAGAGGGAGGGGGAGAGTTAATAAGATGGCATTGTATATATGTAAGTAGAAGACATGTCAATGAGGGTTGTGAAAAAGCCTAAGTGAGGCCAGGGGAAGAGACTGAGTAAAGGAAAGGCGCAGGGAGGGATAATTAAAATCTAAGAGGATATAAACAAGTCATATGGAAATCTTCTTTGTTTGGACAATGGAACACTCAGAAGCCGTAGATTGCTACTAGAAAAATTTTAGTGCCAGGGATGGGATACTTTCCAGTGAGTAGTGGGCCATGGAGGTCAAGGAGGTCCCTGACACCCCAAAACATTACAGGCCATTGTTGAGCCCCTTGGTTTTCCAATAGGAATAAATGGTAAGACGCTATTGCTGAAGAGTCCACATACTTAGGCTGCACGATCACTGAGGAATCCTACTAGTAGCTGAGCTAGAAACATCCTCCATGTAGACCAGCTGACAGAAAGCTGGAAAAGGCATGCTGCAAACACTTCAATGGAGAGAGAGAAATCACCAGTGAAGATACTCAACAGTGGACACTGCAAGCCTTAAATTAGGCCACCCAAATATAATGAGCCAACATGTGCAAAAGTGGCATCTCTGTCATTTGGGAAACCACCTGCTCTATAATTTTACTGGAGGCCCACTTCATGGGAGGGAGTACGTCCCTGATACTGAAAACCTACAACAGGGGTAGTCATGAGCCTAGGGGTATAATGTCTGCTGTTGTCTGGATAAATGATTACTATACTCACCAAACTGCCCAGTAAGCACTTCTTTTTATGTTCATAGCCATATCTTAATGATACTCTCACTTTTGGTTAGAGAAGCTTCTCTTTTCAGATGGCAGTGAACTCGGGATGACTTGGAAGGTATCATAATGCTGAGAAGAAGTGATAGAGGAGTTTTCAGCACTGAAATATCTCTATCAAACCTTCCAAGGCTGAGTGCCAATTGTGGAATAGGTGGTAGAAAGAATGTAAGAGCCAAAGGAAGGGTAGGACTCCTTACTATGCACTCCTCCATTCACAAAATGGCCTAGATACCCATGATATCACAATGCCAGACAATAACTACATAAGACCGTTGTAATAGGAGGAAAAGATCATGACATCAGAATAAAAGAGACTCATTAAGAGTGGATACTATGGAGAGTGGAGATTCAAAGGGGAAAGTGCAGGGAAGGGAGGGAAGGAATTACCATGGGATATTGTTTACAATTATGGAAGTTGCCATTAAAATAATTTAAAAATAAATTCGTGATATCATAATACATATGAACTATTTATGGGCATAAGATATAAAATCTGAGCATTGTGAGGTCACAGTTTAGACATGAAAGGATTATAAGCTGTTTTTATGTCAGAATGTGCATGTGGTATCACAATGGCTCTTGTGATGTCAGTAAAAGGCATTGAAATCTTGTAGTGCAAATGTGATACCAGCGTAATAATTTTAAAGATCATGTTGACCATTGTGATAAAACAATATAACACTCTAATATCACAGCAGTGTATTATAATGCTAAAGGAGAGTATTATGCTTTAATTGGGACCTAATGCATTAAATGAAGATTTGTGATACCATGTTATGGCATTGTTAGTCCACAGTGGTGCATTTTTATTTCATGATGCAAAATTGTGATGTCACTCTAGGGTATTGTGATTCAAAGTGGGTATCTCTCTAATTGGGCATTGTGCTTTCAAAGTAGAGTACTGACACATCACAGTCTGGCTACTGTTGTTACAGATGCCATAGTGAGATCCCAGTCATCTATTGGGCTGTTATTTTGGGGCACTTCAGTGAGGCTGTAAGTGACATTTCACAGTCATATAATAACACTTATGTTCCACATGAATCTGAGATTGAGGGTAAAATTATGAATAGAGCATGATAGTGACTGCACGAACACAATTGAAAAGAGAGAAGGTGTGAATATGGAGTTAAACTGAACAGCTTTTGTTCACAACACTAGGGGATCTGAATAATTACTCACCTAAATAATGCCCAGATTGGGACCCAAGGACTCCCTCCATCCATGAGCAGAATTTTGAAACTACTCTTCTAGCCATCCTGTTAACAATTGGCACATTCAACTGCCCATCTTTCCTTCCCTTAAATGACCTCGAAACCCAACAGATATGTATATAGACTGATAGATTAGTGGGTTAATACACAGTGGCTCTGTTGTAAAAGTAACTGTCTGTGGCAAGCTTGTTCTCTCACACTGTAATGTCCTCCAAGATCTCTGAGTTCAGAAAGCATTCAGTAGTCCTCCCTGTATGCAAATCAGATGCTCTTTGAGTTTCTAAGACAATTACCTACGTAAGAATTTATATAAAATACTTATTCATATAATATATTTAGAAAGAGTAACAGAATGATAGATTGAAATATTGAAATTCTTTGTTCATGCAATGATAGGTTCATGCTCAAAAATGTGTTGTGTTTTCTAAACATTGTTCAATATCCATATTCATTTATTGACTATCAATCCAATCTTTCTAAAATTAATGCTTTTTGGTTGCAACTATTATCGCCAAAATCCATTCATATAATTTCCTATTTACACATGAGTTCTTATATCCATTCAATGAATGTCATTCTTTAACAATACCCCTATTAAAAATATGTCTTCTCTACTTTCTTTGAACATAGTTATAATCATTGTTTTGAAATCTTTCTTAGGTATTGAATCTAAATCAATCTCACTAGAATTAATTTTCCAAAATTATTAGCATTTTCAATAACATGAATGAACCTGGCAGACATCATTATATGTAAAATAAGTCAGGAAGAGAAATACAAGAACCATATGATTTAATATGTATATGGTATTTTAAAGTTGATTTCAGGTCTCAGGAAATGGCTCAGCAGGAAAGAGTGCTTGCCCATTCCTGAGGAGTTAATGCAGATAATATTTGCTGGGGGAAAGGAAACATTTTCTCCAGAGGTATACTAACAGGTAAATTGTAAATGCTCCTGTAAATATCCCCTCCCTTGCGCATGGAAACAATGCTAATGTGTGGGTCACTAAAAAAGACATGAAATAATAAGGAGGCCAGTATGGAAAAGAAGGGGTCTGGCAGAAGTGGGAGAGAAAGTAGGAAAGGTACTGTGGCTGAACCTGTTTAAAATGCATTCTATAAATAAAATTGTTTTAAGATAATGTTAACAACTTAACAACATTTACTTAAATGAATACGGTCAAATATAAGTAAGGAAAAAATGTCACTAATCAACCACTGAGAACTCATGAAATTACAAAGCTTTTGTACACCAAAGGACATTGAATTGAACAAACAGGCAGCCTACAGAATGGGAGAAAATCTTTGCCAGCTATACATCTGACAGAGAATTAACATCAAGGATATACAAAGAACTCAAAGTAAGGCAGCATACACGCCTGGAGTTCGTTTGAGGTGGCTGGAGGCCCTGGCATGCCCATGCTCTGTCTCTCTCGATCTGCCTTTTTCTCTCTCTGTCAATGCTCTCAAATAAATAAATAAAAGAACAAAAAATTACAAAAAGAACTAAAATAACTGAATAATAAAAAATAAAACAATCCAGTTAAAAATGGGCTATGGAACGCTTTGCAAATTTGTGTGTCATCCTAGCACAGGGGCCATAATAATCTTCTCTGTTTCATTCCAATTTTAGTATATGTGCTGCTGAAGTGGGCACATATTGTTCATAATCATGGAAGTTGTTAATTATGAAAAATAAAAACTAAATACAAAAATTAAAATCAAATGAAATAAAAATGGGCTATGGAATTAAATATAGTTTTTAAAGGAAGAAATACGTATGGTATGCAAATATCTAAAATAATGTTCTACACCCTTAGCCATCAGGGAAATGCACATTAAAACTAGTACGAGATTCTATCTTATTCCTGTGAAAATGTCAATCATCAAAAAAAAAAAAAAAAAAAAGACAATAAATGCTGGTGTGGATGTGGAAAAAGAGGGAACTTTCTACTCTTTTGGTCGGAATGCAATGTGGTCCAGTCATTGTGGAAATCAGGATAGAGGTTCCTGAGATAGCTAAAAATAGACTTACCATATGACCCAGCTATACCATTCCTAGGCATATATCCTAAGGATTCATCTCATTGCCTTAGAGACATTTGCTCAACCATGTTTATTGTTGCTTTATTCACACTATCTAGGAAATGGAACAAGTCAAAATGTCCTTCAAATGTTGAGTGGATAATGAAGATGTGGTACGTTTATCCAATAGAGTTCTCTTCAGCAGTAAGGAAAAATGAAATTATGAAATTTGCAGGCAAATAGATGAATCTGGAAAGGATTGTACTTAGTGAGGTAATCCAGGCCCAGAAATTCAAACATCACATGTTCTCTTTCATATGTGGTTCCTAGCTACAATTGTTTGGACCACTATATGAGTTGGAATGAAACTCAGTAGCAGAGGCCAGTAAAGCTAGAAAGTTGATATAAAGGGAAAAGAAAGTGAGGGAAGAGGGGAGAATTAAGAGGATGGTATTGTATATATGTAAGTACAAGAACAAACTACTGGGGGTGGCAAGGCCTAAGTGAGGTCAGGGGAAATGATTGAGTAAAGAAAAGGTAAGGGGAGGGCTAATTGAAATAAATCTACAAGGGTATGAGGAACTCATATGGAAACCTAAATTTTTGGACAATGGCATGCATCTAGAAGTCACAGATTATTACTAGAAAATTTTCAGTGCTGGGAACAGGATACCTTCCGATGCACTGTTGGCCAGGGAGGTTCCTAATACTCCCCCAAACATTATAATACCTTGACAAGGCTCTTGGTTTCCACCAGGAATAGATGATAAGAATCTATTGCTGAAAACTGCACATACTTGGGCTGCAAGGTTACTGAGAAATCCTGCTGGAGCTGAGCTGAAATCCTCCTCCTTATAGACCAGCTGTCAGAAAGCTGGAAAAATCTCCACTGCATGCAGTTCCATGGGAGAGAGAGAAATCACCAATGGGCATAAACAACAGTGTACACAGCCAGCTTTAAATTTGGCCAGGCAGGCCAAATGAGCCAACGGATGCAATAGTAGCATGTTTGTTATGGAGGAAACCAATTGCTCTCTAATTGGACTACAAGCAAGCTCCACAGGACGGAATACAGGCCTGATACAGAAAACCTATGACAGGCGAATTCATGAGCCCTAGGGCTATAACTACTAGTGGTATCTGGGTAAATGTATATGCTATGCACACCAAAGTGCCTGGTAAGCTGTTCTCATAATGGTAATACCCATATATTAGTGCTACTCTCACTTTTGGTTAGAGAAGTTTCTCTTCAGACGGCAGTGACCTTGGGATGATACAGAAAACATGATGGTGCTGAGAAGAAGTGACAGAGGAGTGTTCAGCACAGAAACAAGGCTCATGGTCTGTTGTGGAAGAGGTGGCAGAAAGAATGTAAGAACGAAAGCATGGGTAGGACTCCTTACAATCACTCTTCCAGACACAAAATGGCCTGGATATCCAGGAACTCACAGTGTCTGACACTACCTGCACAAGACCATCATAAAAGGAGGAAAAGATGATGACGTCAAAATAAAAGAGAGACTGAGAAGGGGGAGGGGTATGATGGAGAGTGGAGTTGCAAAGGGAAAACTGGCGGTGGGGGGCTATTACCATGGTTTATTGTCTGTAAATGTGGAAGTTGTCAATTTTGAAATTTCAGAAAAAATAAAAAAGGAAGAAAGTGGAGAGATCCAGAGAGTCTGATCCATGGAGCTCACTCCCATGCCGGCAGCTGTCACTGTATGTGCAGAGTAAAACCAACCAGACCCTCAAAACCTCCACCACACTTCAACTTCAGTAACAAAAGAATTAGAGCATGTGGTAGTTTGATTCAGATGTCACCCATAAAGTTAGGTGTTCTGAATGCTAGGTTCTCAGCTGATGGAAATTGGAAATTAAGCCTCCTGGAGGCAGTGCATTGTTGGGGGTGAGCTTATGGGTGTTAAAGCCATCTCCCCTTGCTAGTGTTTGGAACACTCTCCTGTGCCTGTTGCCCACCTTATGTGGACCAGGGGGTGAAGTCCACCCTCTTCTCATGCCATTGTTTTACCCTACCATCATCTAGCTTTGCTTTGAGCCTGTCAGCCAAAATATGCAATTTTTTTTTCTCCCAAAAGCTGCTCTTGGTTGGGTGATTTCTGCCAGCAAGGTGAACCTAAACACAACAGAGAAGAATTAGAGTTGATGGCCAAGGAATAAAACCAAGCTGTCCCTCCCCAGCTTGTGGTAATGCCATCCCTAATGAAGCTTAGTGGGCCATAAAAAGAAGACATGAAGGTAGGAGAGGGACATGGAAAGAAGAAAGGTTCATCAGTAGTGCGATGGGAAGGAAACAGGTTAAGGGGGTGAGGACAATCAAAGTAATTATATACAAAAAAAACCATCAAAACACATAATATGGTACAGAAAGGCAAAGAATGAGAGAAAAAAAATAAAACAAAAGGTCCAAATCGCAAATGGGGACACACCAGTGGGCACATCAGAAGTACAAGCAGTCAGGAATACTGGGATGGCATAAGATTCAGATGTGGTAAAATTCTGTCAGGAATCCTGGGATGGCATAACATTCAGGTTATAAAAACTTTGTCAGGAATTCTGGGGTGGCATAATATTAAGGTGTAATAAAATCCGGTAAGGAATCCTAGGATAATGTAATATTCTGGTGTTGGAAAATCCTGTCAGGAATCCTGGGATTGGCATAATATTTAGATGTAGGAAAATTCTCTCTAGAATCCTGAGATGGCTCAGGGTGGCCTTGAACTCACAGGTATTTTCCTACCCCAGCCTCCTGGGTGCTGAGATTAAAAACATGCACTTCCACAACCTGCCTTTATCTATTTTTTATTATTTATTTATTTATTTGAGAAAGAGAGATAATGGTAATTTCAGGGTCTCCAGCCACTACAAATGAAGTCCAGACACGTGTGCCACTTGGGCATTTGTCTTATGTTGATCCTGGGGAGTCATACCTGAGTTATTTGCCTTTGCAGGCAAGTGCAACCAGTAAGCAATCCCTCCAGCCCTTTTATCTCTTTTTTTAACTTCCTATATTTTTCCATTACCTGTTTTACTTTTTTAAAATCTGTTTCACTCTTGTCTGATCATAGGAAGTTTGTACAGATCACTTGATACTGGTTAAATCTGAATTGTGACATGTGCACACCAAGGTGTCCTGTCAGTGCAAACTCCAGACTTATGTGCCAATTTGTAAATCTAGCATGAAGTGGGCACTGGAGAATCTACCCTGGATCATCAAGCTTTGCAAGCAAGTGCCTTTAACCACTAAGCAACCTCACATCCCTCTTTCCTTCATTTTTATACTTCCTTTACTATTTAATATCCACATTTTGGGCCCATCAACATTCCCTCATGGGATAGGAGAGGGAAAAAAATTCCAGCGCCTCCCTGAAGAGATATGGACAGTTTAAATTACACAGGGGTTGGAGGGAAGTCACGTTCTTCAGTGATGAAGCCACTAGCAAATAACCTGTGTTCCAGTAAATAACCCCCAGCTCATGCTCATGCACACAACATTAATAAGACTATCAGGTCACAAAAATAGAATGAATGTAGAAAGGGACTAGTTTGGAAGAAAGGCTTTGGTGTGAAGAGGATCTAGAAATGGTAATGGGGTGAGTATAATGAAAATATGTTGTAGGAATTTGTCAAAAAATTAAACGTGAAATAAAGGCATATCCTATTTTGTGGACCCGTTTTGTCCACCCTGCTCTCATTCTCCCCAGTTTAGTCCTCCCTTGTTCCTGGTCCACAATCCCCTCTTCTATCTTTCTCTATTGCTTAATAGTTACTGCTAGTCTTACGCTGCTTATCTACTTTTGAATCCCATCCTTAGTAACTAATATCTAAATACACAGCTTTCTATGCATCCCTTAAATCTGTAGATGCTGAGGGTTGATGATTTAACTGGTTACTCTTGTATATTCACAGCAGACCTGTCCCTGTGCTTCATCCTTCTGCAGTCATGGCCTCCTCTCTGAGCAGTGCTGGAGGTCATGTGTGACACCTTCAGCATGTGAGCTATAGCCTCTTCTCCAAGCCATGCTGAGATCACATCTGGTACCTTCAGCATATAAGATGGAGGGTGAACTACTGAACTATACCAGACCCAGTGGGGTGAAACTACAACTCAACCATAACATCACCTACTCCCATTTCAACACTGCAAATACCTTAACCAATGAATTAGAAAATCGAATAAATGTCCAATAATGGTATGCAAACCTGATAAGAACAAATGAAGAATGAAAACTCAAGGAGGTTGCGTAATCCAAGAATCAACAATTCCACAGCAGTGGATTATAGCAAAAGTGGACTAGATCAAATCTTAAATAAAGAACTTATAAAAATGATAACAATACTCAACAATATCAAAAAGGGCAAGTAGAATCAAATCAACAAATATGAAAACAATATAGTAAACAGCTTAATGAAATAAGGAAGAAACTACAGACCAGGAAAAAGTGAAGAGAGAAAGGAAGTAGAGGAGGGATTAACAGAAAACCTAGTTAAGGGGAAGAATATTGGGGGGCGGATAGTGGAAGGGTCTGGGGAAAAGGGAGGGTGGGGAGAGCAAATACACAAAACTAAGGACTATAGTAGTTGGTACAGTAAGTACCCAGCTAAGGGAGGCAGTCAGACCAGACAGATACGCCCATAAAAGGTGAAGAACCCTTATCCTCAGTAAAAAGGCATATAGCAAGATCGTTATCATTTTCCCTACTTATTTTGTGTTTGAGCACTTTTATGTAAAGAGTTTAATTAAAAAGGCATGACCTTGCAGTGACTGGCACTACTTACATAAGACCAGTGTTATGGGAGGAAAAATGAATGACATCAAAATAAAAGAGAGAATGATTGAGAGGGGGATTGGATATGATGGACAAGGGAGTTATGAAGAGAAAGGGAATTATCATGGTTTATTGTCTATAATTAAGGGAGTTGTCAATAATAAAAAATAGAAAGAAAAAAAATTAATTTTACTGTGAGACTTTATTGAGAGTGTTTATTTTATGTTTTTTTTCCCCCAATGGTATTAGGACTGTATTCCTGAAACATTTTCCTTTTTGGTCTTATCTCCTTTACTGAGCTTCCCAAAGAACTAAGGTCAGGTGATATATTGAATCTCTTCACATTTTTTTTTCTTTCTGTTTGTTACACCACTTTTTATTTCAGATTTATTTTATTCACTCCTTAGTTAATTTAATTTATTTTGTTTTATTTTTTCAGGGAGGGTCTCAATATAGCCCAGGATGTCTTGAAATTCATTTTATAGTCTCAGGCTGGCCTCATATTCACAGTGATCCTCCTACCTTGTTCTTCTCTGTGCTAGTATTAAAGGAGTGCACCACCACACTTAGCAGAGAGAGAAAGACTGTGTGCAACAGGGCCTCCAGCTACTACAGTCAGAGTCCAGAAGCACATATCACTTTGTGCATGTGGTTTTATGTGGGCATGGGGAAAGAAACTTGTTTTTTTATTTATTTACTTATTTTATTAATTAGTTTTGTACTCAGTGAATGCAGTCAATTTGGTACAATTATTAGGCTCATCCATGTCCTACCCCCTCAACCTGGTCCCTCCTTGCTGAGGTATATGGGTCAGGCATTCTGGAGTTAGCCCACAGTTATGGGTAGGAAAAATGTCTCTGCATATCATGACCCAACATGTGGTTCTGACATTCTTTCCACACCCTCTTCCGCAAAATTTCCCTGAGCCATGTTGGGTTCATTTTTGGTCTGCTTCAGTGATGAGGTGTTGGGGGCCTCTGGGTCTCTGGATGTCTGATTTGGTAGGAGTTGATTTTTCTCTGTGTTAATCTCTTCACCCTTGTGCTGGTACCAGGTTAACCACGAATACAGCACCCTTTTTTGTTTCACCAATTGTTCTTACTTTCAGCCCAGGCCCTTTTGAGGTATGATGGGGTTCCTCTCTTCTTAGGATCTAAGTCTATCTGAAAAAGAGAAGCAGATTCTCCAACGGAGAGTAAAGTTAGCACCCAACAAATGAGATAACCCTAACTTTTTTATACAGAATTTAATAGGTGTAGGCCTCTTGTAGCCCATGATTGGTGCAAGCTTGATAATGGAGAGCAGGCTTATGTTTGTATATGGTTCTGACTTGTTTCCCAGCTCCACCTATGGGTCCTGTACCACTGAGGGGGTAAGTTAGCCAAATCAAGAGCAGTTGGTTTCCCACCATGGCTGTGTGCCACTATTGCACTTGTATGAGCATCACAATAGGTTATTTGCTGCGAAGTAGGTTAGACCATGAGTTGCTTGGACAGATATTGGTCATTTTCCCCCAGTCGCCCATGTAGCACCTTCTGGCACTAGACGCCCTGACTGTCTGGGGATTGGCTCTCTTCCAGCTTCCAGCCATGCCATTTTATTTTCCATGTCAACCACATAAGGTGTCTTCAGCAGTAGGGTCCTACCACTAACCTTTGGTGGGTCATCAAGTACTCTGACAGATATCTGTCTTTCTTTTAGGGAACCTTATAGGTCTCTCTGATCAAAAGCTCATTGTGGATGACAGCCACATGCTTGTAGTGGGAGTTACAGTAAGTGCATACTAAGAAAAGGAAGAAAAAGATAACTAATATAAAAGAGTTAGAGAGAAGAAACAGAAGAGAGAGAGAGGGAGAGAGAGAGAGAGAGAAAGCTATAGAAGATTAAAGTCAGTCTTCATCATACCCTCTCCAGTGTCTTGTGGCTTAGATGTTCACTATAACTGCCTGGTGAAGGTTCAGCCATTTGGTCTGCCTTTTAGGATGCAGAATTTTATGGTACTATTGCTGTTTGAGTCTATATTTGTGTCTGCCAACTGCTCCCTTGCCCCCCCCCATCCTATTGTCTAGTCCTCGAGATGCTTGCTGGGTATGTAAGGCATCCTGGGTAGATTCAGGTTAGGTGCTGTAGATGAGTGAGACTATGTGTCAATTTTCTTTCTGTGATTTGTTAAGTTACAGAGAATGATCTGTTCCAGGTTCAAACGTTTTTCCTCAAATTTCATTGTGTCATTTTTTCCTACTGCTGTATAGAATTCCATTGAGTAGATATACCACATCGTAGTTATGCATTCTTCTAGTAATGGACATCTGGGTTGATTCCAGATCTTAGCTATTACAAATTGAGTCACTACAAACATGGTTGAACAAATCTCCCTGAAATGTGGTTTAATGGTTTTAGGGTAGATGCCCAGTAAGGGAATAACTGTGCCTGTTGGTATCTCTATAGTCAACTTTTTCAGGAGTCTTCATATTGCTTTCCAAAGTGGTTGAACCATCTTACATTCCCACCAACAGTGGATGAGTGTTCCTAATTCTCCACATCCTCATCAGCATTTATTTTCACTTGATTATCTGATGTTTGCTATTCTTACTGGGGCAAGGTGGAATCGCATAATTGCTTTAATTTGCATTTCCCTGATGGTTAGGGATGATGAACATTTTCTTCAGTGTATGTTTACATTTGTATTTCTTCCTCTGTGAACTGCCTGTTCAGCTCTTTGCCGCACTTCGTGAGCAGGTTCTTTGACTTTTTATCATTAAGGTTTTTGAGTGCTTTGTAGATTCTAGAGATTAGGCCTCTGTCAGTTGGATAACGAGCAAATATTTTCTCCCATTCTGTGGGTAGTCTATTGGCTTTGCTTATTGTATGCTTGTCTGTAAAGAAACTCTTCGCTTCATGTGATCCCATTGGTTGAGGGACTGTTTAACATCGTGAGCTAGTTATTTTGTTCGGGAAGTCTTTTTCCATTCCTATACCATGGAAAGTTGTTCCTATAATTTCTTCCAGTAGTAGTCGAGTTTCTGGTCTTATATTGAGGTCTTTGATCCATTTGGACTTGAGTGTATTGCATTGTGAAATGTGTGGATCAAGTTTCAATTTCCTGCATATGGTTATCCAGTTTATCCAGCACCATTTGTTGAAGATGCTGCCTTTTTTCCAGCCTATATTGTTAGGGCCTTTGTCAAATATCGAGTAGCTATAGTTACATGACCCAATGGTCTAATTAATTTTGTTTACTATGTATAGCATGTCATCATTATGGGATCCTATGTATGGTGTGTCCTGTGTTTGCACTGCAGTCTTCCTTTAAGAGTGTAGGCATTTTTGGTGAGGACCTGTTGACTAGATGTCTTGCATTGTATATCTTCCATGGCACTTTACCCATCTCTATTTTGATTTCCTCTTGAGAGACAGGTAATGTTCCACTTGTGGACCCTGAGTTGTAACAACAGGTCATATTTTTTTGGTGGGAATTGTGGGACAGATTTGTGCCCACTTACTTGGGTTGGTGACCTAGGGTCTAAGTGGGGTCCTCCTTGTGTTCGTCACCTCCTCGTGGATCACAGAGTGGCCCTTTCCTCCTTGGCTTGATTACTGTCCACGAGGAACTTTTTGCTCATCATGTTATTTACTGCTTCAGTAATGTGTAGTGTGATCTGAACTGGGGTTCTGTTGGACACAAGGCTGAACCCCCAATCCTAACAGGCAGGTTGCTCTCAACTGATGCTTTGTGGATAGGTCTACAGGGGTGCATGCTCCCTTGAGGGCGCTCCCTACCTCACCAACAGATGGCCCTTCCTGTGCTATAACCACAAGACCTTATAGGTGGTTTGTGTAGTATATTCTAATATGTTGTCTCCAAGCTAAGAAATGTTTCCGGGTTCTCCCTAAGCACAGGCATCAAAACCCTGACCCAGGATAGTGCCTCTTCATGCAGTCAGGGTGTAGGTCCCAAGACTGCCTGCCCCTGGTGAGCATGTCCTCTGCTGACCTAGTCGTGGCCCCAAACATGGGCTGCCCATGATGAGGACTTTGTCCTCCAGCCTAGCACTAGCTTCAAGGCTGCCTGGCTGCCCATTTCATCAACTTTTAAAATTGCTTCCTTCATTTCTAATTCCTTGACTCCTGATAGGATCTTGAGTATTTCTTTCCATTTGGTAGTTTTTTTTTTTTCGGGGGGGGGGCATGTTCTTGTTTTCCAAAGCGTTCACTTGGATCATTAAATTATTTATTTGAGAACAATCTATCTTTGAAATGTAGGTATTTACAAGTGTAATTTTTCTTCTTAGGATTGCATCTTTGTGTCCCATTAGTTTTGTTGCATTGTGTTTTCATTGTCTTCCAGTTCTAGAAAGTTTTCAGTTCCCTTTTTGATTTCATTCATTATTCAGTAGTGTGTTGCTCACTCCCCAGAAGTTCATTTATTTTCTGTTGTTAATTTCTAGTTTAATTGTCCTATGGTCTGATATAATACTTTATTTTAGGTCAATTTTCATGAATTTTGGAGACTTACTTTATGTACTAATACATGAACTATTTTGAAAATGTTCCATGAACTTCTCAGAAGAATGTACATTCTGTAGTGTTTGGGTGGACTGTTGTGTCAATGTCTGTTAAGTCCATTTCATCTATACTTTTTAGCTCCATCATGTCTCTATTTATTTTCTCCTTAGATGACCTGTTGATGGATAATAGTGAGGTGTTAAAGTCTCCTACTATCACTGTGCTGAGATTTACTTCTTATTTGAGGTCTAGGAGATTTTGATTTATTGAATTTGTTGCCGCTGTGTTTGGTACACACATGTTAATAATTGCAATATCCTCTTGTTTATTTAATCCCCTAAATACTATAAAATGGCCTTCTCCATCTCTTTTGATTACTTTTGTTTAAAATTTCTATAATGATTTTATACTGTTGTTTCAAATACCTCTATCTTGCACTCATTAAATGGTCATAATTTACATGACCTGTCTTCTAATGATGCCTAAGTGATATTGTGTATTTTATTCATGCATTGTTCTTTTTTTCTTTAATGATGCCTGAATGTTCTAAGCAATACACCTTCTATTCAGGCTATAAGGTTTTATCTTACACTTCATTTATTCTGATGGTAATGATTTCCACAGGCCTGTATTTAAATTATTGAACATTTTATTTCCACAGTAAATATTCATTTCACATTGTGCAATGTTAATAAAAGACAAACAAATAGTAAGACTTCCAGTCAACATGGCGACTGCCTTACTGTGCTGCACATCCCAGGAAAGAAAGGCAAGATATTAAGGGTTCACTGGTTGTTTTAGGGAAGAGAAATCTCAAATAGATTGCCAGTGGGAAGGCAAAGAGGGGAAAAAACAAGGAATCGCTGATTCCCTCATGTGAGGGTAGCCCACCAGTCCCCCCACCGCCAAGCAGCCGCTGTACCACAGTCCCAGCTTCAGGAAACTCCTGCACTTACTGTAGGAAAAGGGTCCCAGTCTGTATTAGTGAGCTTCAGGTTCACTGAGATGAAATTCCAGACCAGGCACAGTTATGGAGGAAGGGATTTATTGAAGTTTACAGATCCAGGGGAAGTTCCATAATGGCAGAAGAAACTGGCCTGCCTTTACAGGCCCAATCAGAGAGAGAGAGAGAAGTACAAGCCTAAAGGTCAAAAGCCACAGCACACTTCAGGAACTCCAGCTAGGCACACTTTGCATATCTTTAGATTGTAAAATGAAATCCACCACCACACCTTAAGATCCACCCAGTGACCTTGCCTCTAGCCAGGTAGCTAGAGATGCAAACTACAAATAAGCAACTGAATATATTGGGGGCCGTCTATTCTATTCAAACCACCACATTCTGCCCCTGGCCCCCAATAGATTTATAACCATCACACACTATAAATTGTACTCAGTTCAATTTCAAAGGTCCCCACAGTCTTTACCAATTTAAGATATGAAGACCTGTAAAATCAAACAAGTTAAACACTTCTAACATATAAAGGCACAGAGTAACATTTTCAACTGGTATAAGGCACAGCAAGGAGAGACTAAAGCAATGCAAACTCAACCACCATCAAATGAACATCAAACTTCTGCATTTCAAGTTCAATATACCCAGAGACTAACAGTCTCCAGACTTTCCAATTCCACTGCTCCAGCTGGGCAGAGTACCCGGGTAACACTTCCATCCCAGGCCAACAGTGTGCTCTATGGTAGCCCTTGCACAGTCCTGGTATATACAAAATATCTTCAGGTCCTCATGCAAACCATGGTCCATCTTCCAAAGGCTCTTTCAGCCTATCAGGGCATCATGCCCTGCCTCATGCCACATTTCAGCAGCAGCTCCTGGAACCATGTGCAATTCATGACCACTCTTCACATTTTCCAAAGGCTCTTTCAGCCTATCAGGGCATCAGGCTGCATCTCAGCAGTGGCTCCTGGGAGCATGTGCAACTCACGGCCACTCCATGCATTTTCCATGCTTCTGAAACCAATACCAGGTGTGCAGGACACAGCCATATTCTTAATTCAGGGACGAAACAAATCATAGCCTTGAAAAGCAGTTTCCTTCTCCAGTCAACTCTTTCCAAAAGTGTTTGCATTTCTATGATAGTCTTTCCTCAGGCATCCTTTCCATTGTTTTAATGTAAAGCAGTTGGAACATATTCCTTAAGATTGCTAATGTGTTTGACAGTAGCAGGTTCACTAACCTAAAACCAGTCTCAGTGCCTGTAATTTTAAATTGCTTGAGGTTTTCCAGCTTAAAATCTTAAATCTCTCAGTCCAATATCTCTATCCAAGCACATCAGTCCATTACAAATTTAACCTTGATCAGACACTCTGGGCCTGGGCAGCAGGACGCAGCCAGCCTTTATGCCAGTAGCCCAGTTCTAACAAAGTCCTCTGAAGTCTTTCCTTCCCCTTAGAAAGCTCATAAGCCAAGCCTTGAAGTTCAATGCTATTTGCACTTATCATTCTCAGACTCTCATCAGAATAGTACATAAAACTTGGCTTACCACTCGAGATGACATCTTCAGTTGCAAGCACCAAGTCCATGCCTATTCCTTCAAAACAAAGTTTCCACAAGATCAACATCCACATAGTAAGGTTCATCTCACCCCACTCCTCGGTACCAAGTTCTGTATTAGTCAGCTTCTGGTTCACTGAGATGAAATTCCAGGCCAGGCACAGTTATGGAGGAAGGGATTTATTGAAGCTTACAGATCCAGGGGAAGTTCATAATGGCAGAAGAAACTGGCCTGCCTTCACAGGCCCAATCAGAGAGAGAGAGAAGTACAAGCCTAAAGGTCAAAAGCCACAGCACACTTCAGGAACTCCAGCTAGGCACACTTTGCATATCTTTAGATTGTAATATGAAATCCACCACCACAACTTAAGATCCACCCAGTGACCTTGCCTCCAGCCAGGTGGCTAGAGATGCAAACTACAAATAAGCAACTGAATATATTGGGGGCCATCTATTCTATTCAAACCACCACACAGGCCAACATAGTTCCACTTGCCTTACTGCACAGGAGTGATTGCCCTGCTACCCCTGCCCATGAGTGGCCTTGGTCAGGCTACGCCTGCAGGCCCATTGGATCTCAGGCTCCTTTGATCCATGTGCCCACCATGCATGCACTGTCATGCCAATCCCAGCTTGTGCAAGCTTAGCCTGCTTGGCCCATTTGCTCAGTTACTGCTCTGGCTGCCACACATTCACGTGTGAGCCCAGGCCCATTCCAACTGCCCATGGGAGCTCAGGCTCTCTCTGCCTGTCTGCCTGCGCCAGCTCAGGTGCCAGCCCCTCCCTGTCTGCTGCACCTGCTGACTGCCATGGTCCTGCTGTGGGTGAGCTCAAACTGCTTCTGGGTCCCAGTATTCTACCACAGTTGAGTTTGGGCTGCTTTGGTGCCTCACTGTCCCTACCAGCGTGAGTGCAGGCAGCTTTGGCACATTAGCACATGAAAGCAAAGGCAACTTTGTCGCCCCTGCCAGGCAGGAGCTAAGGTGGCTTTGGCAAGTGAGAGCTAAAGCCCAGACTGCTTGTCAACTGCTTCAAGCTGATTCAGCTTCCTACTGTTCTTGAGCCCAGGCTGACCAACCCATCTACGTGCCCATATACTGTGCTGGGCAGACCACAGTTCAAAAGTAATAACATTATAAATGAAATGCAAGAAAATCCAGTTAGATCATCCAGTCCTATAATGAACATGTCTAATCAAAACATAGAAGAGTCATTAGGATCAGAACACCAAAATGAAGCTATGAGTAATGCAACCCTGACCAAGTTATTGGTAGAATTTGCAGAAAAGCAACAAAGGACCAATAATTGTGTGAATGCCGCCATCACTAGACTAGACCTAATAGATAAGAAAATGGAAGGAATGCAAAGACAGTTAAGAGATATGAAGGAGACTGAAGAAAACGAGGAGCTCAAAAATCAACTGGTGACGCTAAATGAAGACATAAAGAAATGAAAGGATGAGTTCCAAGAAGCATCAAGAAAATCAGAAAATGATGTGAAAAGGGAGTTTGACAGAGGGATGGAAACTATACACAGAAAAGTCGTAGAAAATGCAAACCTACTTGAACAAGTCCAAAACTCTCAAGAAGCTCTCAAGAACAGTGTCAGCCATGAGGAGGATAGAAACTCTGATATGGAAGACAAGATGGAAGAAACAGTTAGAGAGTTCAAAAGTTTCAGTAAGTTCAAATTTTCTGTGAACAAAACATGAGGGAATTGTGGGATACTCTCAAACGTCCTAATATCAGAATCATTGGAATACCAGAAGGAGTAGAAATTCAGACCAAAGGCATGGAGAACTTATTTAACAAAGTAATCAAAGAAAACTTCCCCTCTCTCCTAAAAGAAAGGCCCATCAAGATAAAAGCAGCTAACAGAGCTCCAAACAGACAGGACCAAGGGAGAAACTCTCCAAGATATATCATCATTAAGAATCTGAACATTGAAAAGAGAAAATCCTAAAAGCAGCTAGGGAAAAATGGCACAACACCTTTAAAGATAACCCCATTAGAATTAATCCAGACTTCTCAATGGAAACCCTGAGAGGTAGAAGGGCCTGTAATGAAACACTGCTAAGTGTAAGAACCTATGGCTTCAAACCCAAACTACTCTACCCAACAAAAGTATCCCTCATAATACATGGTGAAAGAAAAACTTTCCATGACAAACTCAGCTTTACAAATATATGAACACAAAACCAAACGTACAGAGAGTATTTCAGGAAATTCTCCACAGAGAAGAATCAAATAATCAAACTCAAATGCCTACAAGAAGCAGATCACAATAACGGAACTCAGAGAAGGCACAAAAAAATTCAAAGTCCATGAAAACACCAAACCACATATACCATCACAATATGGCAGCGATCAAATCAAATCTCCCAGTCATTACCCTAAATATTAATGGCCTTAATTCACCCATCAAGAGACACAAGCTAATAGGATGGATCAAAAAATTAGACCCCTCAATCTGTTGTCTCCAAGAAACCCACCTTGCTACTAAAGACATATACCTTCTCAGGGTGAAGGGTGGAAAACAATATTCCAAGCAAATGGGAATAAGAAACAAGCAGGCGTAGCTATACTGATATCAGATAAAATGGACTTCAATCCAAAAATAATCAAGAAAGATAAAGAAGGCCATTTCCTACTTATCAAGGGAGCGATCCATCAAGAGGATATTACAATCATAAATCTGTATACACCAAACATAGGAACACCACTGATCATAAACCAAAACCTGCTTGTCAATAAAATAGAAATAACCACTGACACCATCATAGTTGGGGACTTCAATACACCATTATCAGTAATAGGCAGATCATCCAAACAGAAACTCAACAGGAAAGTAAGAGAGCTCAACAAAACCATAGATCACTTAGATCTAATGGACATCTACAGAACTTTCCGTCCCATATCCACAGACTACACATTCTTCTTAGGAGCCCATGGAACATTCTCTAAAATAGGTCATATACTGGGTCACAAAGCCTGCCTCCATATATTTAGGAAGATTGACATAATTCCCTGCATGATATCAGATCACAATGCTATATTGTTAGAAATTAACAACAAAAGACCCACCAAGAATCCCATCGGCACCTGGAAATTGAACAGCATACTTTTAAACAACAAAGGGATAGTGGATGAAATAAAAAATGAAATTGCAAAATTTCTAGAAATGATTGATGATGAGAATCCATCATACCAATACTTATGGGACATGATGAAGGTGTTCCTCTGGGGAAAATTCATAGCACTCAATGCCTTCATAACAAAGACAGAGAGATCCCAAATCAAAAACCTAACCATCCACCTAAAGGCTCCGGAAAAGCAAGAAAAATCCAACCCAAAAAGCTGCAGAAGGAAAGAAATAATTAAAATAGGAGACCAGAAATTAATGAATTGGAAACTAAGAAAACAATGAAGACAATTGACAAAACAAAGAGCTTGTTCTTTGAAAAAATAAACAAGATTGCTGGGTGTGGTGATGCAGACCTTTAATCCCAGCACTCAGGAGGCAGAGATAGGAGGATTGCCGTGAGTTTGAGGCCACCCTGAGACTACATAGTTAATTCCAGGTCAGCATTAGCCAGAGAGAGACCAACCCATGGCCAAATGGATGAAGCAAAAAAAAAAAAAAAGAGAAGCTTCAAATTAACAAATTCGAAATGAAAATGGAGAGATCACAACAGAGATAAATGAAATTGGGAGAATCATCAGGACTGATTTCAAAGACCTCTACTCCACAAAACTGGATAATCTGGAGGAGATGGATAAATTCCTGGACACATACCATCTATCAAAGCTGACGTCAGAGTAGATTAACCTCCTAAACAAACCTATCATACTCATTGAGATTGAAAAAGAAATAAAAAAAAAAAACCTTCCCCAAAAGAAGAGTCCAGGACTACATGGCTTCTCAGCTGAATTCTATCAAATCTAAAGCTATATTACAGAGCCATAGTAATAAAAACAGCATGGTACTGGCATAAAAACAGGAGTATAGACCAATGGAATAGATTTGAGGACCTGGACTTTTGGTCAAGCAATTATACCTACTTGATATTTGACAAAGGCCCTAACAATATAGGCTGGAAAAAAGACAGCAACTTCAAGAAATGGTGCTGGAAAAACTGGATAACCATATGCAGGAAATTGAAACTTGATCTCCACATTTCGCCATGCACTACACTCAAGTCCAAATAGAACAAAGACTTCAATATGAGACCAGAAACTCGACTACTACAGGAAGAAATGATAGGAAGAACTTTCCATGATATAGGAATGGAAAAAGACTACCTGAACAAAACCCCAGTAGCTCACAATGTTAAACAGTCACTCAACCAATGGGATCACATGAAGCTGAAGAGTTTCTTTACAGACAAGCAGACAATAAGCAAATCCAATAGATTACCCACAGAATGGGAGAAAATATTTGCTGGTTATCCAACTGACAGAGGCCTAATCTCTAGTATCTACAAAGAACTCAAAAACCTTAATGAAAAAAGTCAGACACCCCACTCACAAAATGGGGCAAAGAGCTGACCAGTCAGTTCACAGAGCAAAAAATGCAAATGGAAAACACACACTTAAGAAAATGTTCATCATCCCTAATCATCAGAGAAATGCAAATTAAAACAACTATGAGATTCCACCTTACCCCAGTAAGGATAGCAAAAATCAAAAAATCAAATGAAAATAAATGCTGGCGATGATGTGGAGAATTAGGAACACTCATCCACTGTTGGTGGGAATGTAAGATGGTACAACCACTTTGGAAAGCAATATGGAGACTCCTGAAAAAGCTGAGTATAGAGATACCAACAGACTCAGTTATTCCCTTACTGGGTATCTACCCTAAAACCATTAAACCACATTTCAGGGAGATTTGCTCAACCATGTTTGTAGTGGCTCAATTCGTAATAGTTAAGATCTGGAATCAGCCCCGATGTCCATCACAGGAAGAATGGATAACTAAGATGTGGTATATCTACACAAAGGAATTCTATATAGCAGTAGGAAAAAATGACACAATGAAATTTGAGGAAATATGGTTGAACATAAAACAGATGATTCTCAGTAATGTACCCAATCATAGAAAGACAATTGCCACATAGTCTCACTCATCTACAGCACCTAACCTGAATCTACCCAAGATGTCTTACATATCCAGCAAGCATCTCAAGGACTAGACAATAGGATGGGTGGGGAGGGCGGGGAGGGCATGGGAGGTGGTGGGAAACAAAAATCTAGACCCGAAACGCAATGGTACCATAAAACTCTACATCGTAGAAGGCAGACCAAAAGGCTAAACCTTCATCAGGCCCTTAGAGGGAATACCTGAGCCACAAGTCATTGGAGAGGGTATGATGAAGACTGACCTTATTCTTCTACAACATCTCTCTCTCTCTCTCTCTCTCTCTCTCTCTCTTATCTCTAACACTTTATATTGAACAAAGTTAAATTTAAAAGAAATGAACTGGTCTTCTTGGTGGTACTGGCTCAGAGATTGGTTTTCTGTTACTTAAACTGCAATTGTCCAGTTGAGTACCACCATTACGAGTGGTCACACTGCTTAACATTGTGGCAATGGAAAAGATGACTGAGGGTGAAACCTACCAACTAAAGGGTCAACTGAGGAACCTGCACATTCTTCTTTAAAGAGTATGCTTGAAGGTATAATTTTAAAGGAATATTCTGTTGTCTAACGTCAGGGTTCATTCCCTCCTGAATTAACAAATTTGGTAGCTCATCTGGCACCATGGATTTTAACAAATGCTAGAAAGAAAGGGTCATTGGATGTGCAACATGGTTTTGATTTTTGGAAGTTTCCTGAGGGCCATGAGGAATGGCATTGATAGCCCAGTATGTTGACCCAGTAAGGCTCTTATATGAAAATGATCTAGTTCCAGGAACTGGTGCTGAGATGCAGCAATGGGAAATATGGTTGAAATCCTTGTGTGAAGACCACTGCATGAAGCTGTTATTATGAATCATGGTGTGTAGTGTAGATGCAAAGCTGTTTTTTTTTTTTTTTTCTTTATTAGTCAGTTTTGTATTCAGCAAATACAGTCAGTTTGGTACCATTATTAGGCTCATCCGTGACCTACCCCCTCCCCTTGGCCCCTTCTTGTTGAGGTATAAAGGTCATGCATTGTGGAGTTAGCCCACAGTTATGGGTAAGATAAATGTCTCTGCATATCATGACCCAACATGTGGCTCTGACATTCTTTCCACCCCCAATTCTGCAAAATTTTCCTGAGCCATGTTGGGTTCATTTTTGATCTGCTTCAGTGATGAGGTGTTGGGGGCCTCTGTGGCTCTGGCTCTATGATTTGTTAGGAGTTGATTTTTCTCTGTGTTGATCTCCTTCCCCCTTGTGCTGGTATCCGGTTCATCAGGAAAACAGCCCCCTTGCTTGTTTCTCCAATTTTTCTTAGTTTCAGCTGGGGCTGTCTTGAGGTATGTTGGAGGGGGGTCTCTCCTTAGGATCTACATCAATCTGAAAAAGAGAAGCAGATTCTCCAATGGAGAGTAAGTTAGCATCAGGACAAATGAGATAACCCTTACTTTTTTTTTAATAGAGAATTTAATAGCTGTAGGCCCTCTTGTAGCGCACAATTGATGGGAGCTTGATATTGGAGAGTGGGCTTATGTTTGGATATGGTTCTGACTTGTTTCCCAGCTCTTGCTATGGGTCCCCTACCAGTGAGGGGATCAGTTAGCCAAATTGCGAGCAATTGGTTCCCCACCATGGCTGTGTGCCACCACTGCACTTGTTTGGGCATCACAACAAGTTATTTGCTGCTAAGTAGGTTAGATCATGCATTGCTTTGACAGATATTGATCAATTTCCCCCAGTCGCCCATGTAGCACCTTCTGGCACTAGACGCGCTGACTGTCTGGGGACTGACTCTCTTCCAACTGCCAGCCATGCCATTCTAATTTGCATGTCAATCACAGAAGGTGTCTTCAGCAGTAGGGTCTTACCACTAGCCTTTGGTGGGTCATCAAGTACTCTGACAGAAATCTGTCTGTCTTTTAGGAAACCTTGTAGGTCTCTCTGATCAAAACCTCATTGTGGATGATAGCCCTATGTGGGATCTGGGAGTTACAGGTCAGTGCCCACTAAGAAAATGAGGAAAAAGATAACTAATATACAAGAGTTAGAGATAAGAGAGAGAGAGAGTGGGAGAGGGGAAGTGAGGGAGGGAAGATGTAGGAGATTAAGGTTAGTCTTAATCTTACCCTCTCCAGTGTCTTGTGGTTCAGGTGTTCCCTGTAAGGGCCCGGTGAAGGATCAGCCATTTGGTCTGTCTTTTAGTAAGTAGAAGATTATGGTACCACTGCCGTTTGGGTCTAGATTTGTGTCTCCCACCCCTTTGATGCCCTCCCCTCCCTCCCCTTCCACCCTAGTGTCTAGTCTAGGAGATGGCAAAGCTGTTTTTGATATAACAGGACATGTGAAAGGCTTCCATGGAGCTCTCCTGGGTCAGGATGGAATTTTTCATGGGCTTGTCAGCCCAGATGGAGGATCAGAATAGAAAGTATAGTGTATGCCATTGCTGGCCTTTGGTGGTGGACTTGAATTGTAGATCTTTGATGTTTACCTGCTTGTTGTTGGTTTTACATTGATACAGTCTCTCCTTGTTATGCTTTTTCACAATGGGAATGTTTACACTTTGCCAGTGTGTGTTGAAACTATGTAACTTGTGCTTTTATTTATACAGGGTTCACATTTAAGAGACAGCTTAAACCTAAGACGAGCCTTGGGATTTTGAAGAATGCTCAAGTTACTGAAGACTATAGGGATTTTGGAAGCTGGACTGAATGTAATTTGCACTGTGAGATGAACATGAGTCTATGGGGACCAGGGGTGAAATGTACTAGTTTGAAATGCATGTCTCCATAGCCCGAAGTAGTGTTTATTAAGCTTGCAATATATGTCTCCATCAGGCACAGCCTGTGAACACCTGGAGGAGGTTCACTGGGGACAGATTATTAGTCCAGCCCTACTAGGTGTATAGAGAGAATCTTGGAGCTTGGACTGTGCTTGCTGGTGCTGACTGTTGTCTCTTTGCTACAAATACTTGGCAGCTTATTCTGCCATGAACGAACTCTCTGGCATTTTGTGAGACTGGTTGTATGTTTGCTCCAGCAATGAATGACTAGCTACAATACCTCAGTATACTATTTCCAAAGTCATCCACTTTTGGAAAATTTCATAAGTTTTATTTACAGTTAATGACTTTTTTCATCATGTATATAGATATCTATATGTTATGAATATAAGCGAACAATGTGATATTTGCCTTTCTGGACTTGGCTTTGAAATTCCTATTTTCACTATTTTTTATAGGCAAAAATATCAATTGTGTAAATATATTTCTTTGGCTCTATCCATTCATCTACTGATAGACATCTAGCCTGGTTGTGTGTCTTGGCTTTGAGAGTAGTGATGTGGCAGACAAAGACATGCAAGTGTCTCTGTGGTTGGCTGACTTGGATCCCTTCAGGTGTGCACTCAGAACTGGATCATACGATAGTTCCTGTTTTAGAGATCTGCAGAATCTCCATGTTGATTTCCATGATTGCTTCAGATTTAATTCCATTTCTGTGGTTTTTAGAGGTACTGTCTTACTGTAGCCCAGGTGGACTTAGAATTCATTCTGTTGGCACAGGCTGGCTTTGAACTCAGAACAACCCTATCTCTGCTTCCTGGATGCTGGGATTAAAGGTATGCACCACCACACTCAGTGCAGGTTTGATTCTTAACAACTGTGCTTAAAGAATCCTCTTTCCCCACATCATCACCACTAATTGCCATTTTTAATGATGATAGCAGTTGTGACTGGGGTAATATAGGATCTCGAAGAAGTTTTTTTTTTAAATTTTATTGAGAGTGAGAGAGAGACAGAGTGAGAAGAGAGATAAAGTGTTGGCACACTAGGGCCTCAGACACTGCAATTGAGCTTGAGATGCTTTTGTAAGCTAGTGGGCTGTATGCGACCTTGTGCTTGCCTCACCTTTGTGTATCTGGCTTATGTGGGATCTGGAAAGTCAAACATGGGTCCATAGGCATTGCAAGCAAGAGAGGGAAGAAGAAGAAGAAGAAGAAGAAGAAGAAGAAGAAGAAGAAGAAGAAGAAGAAGAAGAAGAAGAAGAAGAAGAAGAAGAAGAAAAGTGCCAGTGAGCAAATAAGCATGAGAGAGACAAAGAGAGAAAATGGGCTTGCCTGGGCTTGTTGCCTCTGCAAAGGAACTCCAGGTGCATGTGCCACTTTGTGTATCTGGATATATGTGGGCACTGGGGAGTCAGACCCAGGCTGGCAAGCTTTGCAAGCAAGTGCCTTAACCACTGAGCCATCTATCTGCAGCTCCTCAAAGCAGTTTTAACTTGAATTTCCTTCACGACTAGAGATGTTGAACATTTTTAACACATTCATTGACTATGATTGTTGCTTAGACAACTCTTTGATTCATTTGCTTACTTATTGATTGGATATTTGAATATCATACTTAATTTTTTGAGTTCCTTACAGATTTTACATATGAATATTGGGTCATATGTGTAATGTAAAAACCTTTCCTATTTTTTATTGTCTCTCTTAACAATTCTAGTTGTTTTCTTTTTCGAGCAGAATGTTTTTAGTTCTGTGCAATTCAATTTTAATTATTCCTGTGCTACTAGAGTCTTTTATAGAAAATTCTTTCTATGACTTCATTTAATGTATTTTTGCTAAATTTTCCTAAAGCAATTTGAGAATTTCCAATCTTACATTTAGACTTTGGCTTTCTGAACTGATTTTCCACACTTTGTGATATGTTATTCTAATTTCATTTTATAGTGGTGGATATCCTACTTTCTCAGCACTATATTTTAAAGAAGTTGTCTTTAATTTTTTGTACCATGTATTTTCCTACTTTTGTCAAAAATTAGGTGGCTACATGTATGTGGATATAGTTCTGTATTATATTCTACTGATCTAAATGTTAGTTTGTGCCAGTAACATGCTGTTTTTATTACTGTGCCTTGGTGGTACTTTGGCAATGGTCCGCATTGCTTGAGGGCCTCATGGGCCTCATTTTGTAACAGCTCTTTTTGGGGGTGATCCAGTGCTAGCATTAGCATTAACCTTCACCAGCCTATAGCTTTAGATAAAGCATTCTAAATCCTAGGAGGGTGTTTCTGTCCAAACTCTCTTTCATGCTCTGTCTTGGTTTAAGAGAGTTATAACTTTTAATTCCTCAACTAAGAAGGGGTTTTCTATCATATTTACTGCTGTGAATCCCCTATGATCCCCCCTCCTTCCCTGCCCCTATTAACCCTTTCACCTCCTGTACTGTATCACACTATTTATTTGTCTACTGTCCACACCTATATTCCTTCCTCAACTTCCTCTCTCCAAGTCTAGCTCCCTCATCAGTACTAAAGCTATTTCTTACAACTTATAGACCAATCAAAGTATTCCATGTTAAGGTCCACATATGAGAGAACACACACCTTTGTTTCTCTGAGACTAGGTAACTTCATATTGCATAATTTGTTCCAGGACCATCCATTTTCTGCATGTTTCATTTTTCCTTACTACCAAATTGATCTTCATGGTGTATATGTACCATGTCTTTATTATCCATCTTCTATTTGAAGGACAAGTGGGCTGATTCCACTTCCCAGCTGTTGTACACAAAGCATCCACAAACATGGCTGAGCAAGTACCATTATAAGAAAAGTAGAGTCTTCAGGGTATACACTTGGGAGTGGCATATCTGGTTAAATGTGTCTTGTCATAAAGTGGAAATATTGTGTCTTCCTTACTCATGAAAATGATCAAAGTGCAAATGAGTTCTTTGAATAGAAATAATAAGGGAGATATAAAATGGAAATAGCCTAGATGCCCTTCAACTGATGATAATGCAGATATGGTATGTTTTTACAAAAGAGATTATTTGGTGGTTAAGGCACTTGCCCGCAAACCCAAACGACCCAGGTTCACTTCTCCAGGGCCCATATAAGCCAGATGCACAAGGTGGTGCATGCATCCAGAGTTCATTTGCCATGGCTGGAGGCACTGACAAACTATTCTCTCCCTCCCTCTCTCTCTTTCTTGGCCTCTTTCAGCCTATCTCTCTCAAATAAATAAATAAAAATAAAAATTTAAATAATATTTTTAAAAAGTCAATAGAATCCAGGAAGCTAAAAAGGGTTATGAAGGAAGGAGAAGAGGGGAGGGCTTAAGGGGAGGGTATAGTTGTTATGGTAACAGAAGGGCAGAATACTGGGGCAAAATGGACAAAAAGGGGTTAAGGAAGGAGATGGAATAGAAGAAGGTGTGGGAGGAGTGTTAATCAAAATTAAAGATGGTATGAATAAGCCAGATGGAAATCAACTTCTTCACTAGATAATAATATGTATGTTAAAAACATAGGGTTTGTCATGTCTCCTGGATAATGTCATGTATAGAAGTTATTGATTATTATTAGAAAAAAATCATTGCCTGGAGTGGCTATCTTCCAGCAAGTTGTTGTCTAGAGAGACCCTTAATGTTGGCAAAACATTACAGATCACTGCTAAGGGTCTTGGTTTCTCAGTGAAGTAGATGGTAAGACCTTTTGCTGAAGACACCACATGCCTGGGTTGCAAGTCACTCTGAAATCAAGCCGGAGATGAGTTGGAAGTGTTTCTTCCTGTTGACAAGCTGTCTTGATGCTGGAGAGAGCTATGTAGCCTGTTGGGGGAGAAAAGTCATCCATGTTATTAACCATCAGTGGACTCTGTAAGTTTTACAGCTGGCCAGCCAGGCCAAATATGCCAACTAATGAAATAGTAGTATGTCTATTTTAGGGGAAATCAACTGCTCTTTGATTAGATTTGAGGCCTGATCCAAGGCAAAGAATTCCTGCCTGGCACTGAAAAGCTAACCAAAAGACGATGGATGAGGAGATCATAATTCCTAGGGGGAAAACTACTACTGTTGTTTGGGTAACTGTGTATGTTATGCTCACCAAACTTCTGCTCTCTAATACCTTAATTTCTAAATAGAGTGAAATTTACCTGAATATATATATATATATATATATATATATATATATATTCTCTCATTTTTGGCTAGAGAAGATTCTTTTGTTAGATGTTGATGGCCACGGGAGTGATTCAAAACTCACTGAGGTGTTGAGAAATGACAGTGGAGTTTTCAGCACTAAATGAGACATCTTTATCATACCCTCCATGGCCCAGAGACCATTAAAGGAAACTAATATCAAGAAAATACTAAACTCCTCAAAGTCTTCTATAAGACAGTGATTAGCTCAGATGTCTCTACTATACTACAGACATCAAAGGTTCATCTCCCCAATCTAAACACATAGGATAATCGGCTGGATCAGAAAACTAGATCTATCAAATTGCTGTTTTCAAGAAATCTATGTTGGGCTGGAGGGATGGCTTAGCAGTGAAGGCAACATTTAAAAGTCATTTAAAAGACAGATAAAAAGATTATGGTATAAATTAATCAGAAGGGTAATAATCATATAGGGGCTGAGGATATGGTTCTTTGGTAAACCACTTGTCAAGTGTTCGTGAATCCCTGAGCTTCATTCTGCAGCCATCCATTTTCCCACAACTAGATAAAGAATAGGTGAAACACAGAGTTTATTTTTTTCCAAAATTAATGACATTGATAAGCTCTTAGGCAGGCAAAGCAAAAGATTTAGAGATGATCCAAAAAAATGAACAGTTACTAAAAGGGGGCTAGCAGGAGCCAGCAATAACATTCAGAGAAATACTTCCTCATGTTTCAGAAAGCTGTATTATAAGGAAGTCGAACATCTTGAAGAAATTGACAACTTTACAGATATATTTAACTGATCAGAATTAAACCAAGAGGCTAGGCACAACTCAAATGGAGCTATAACAAACATTGGAATTGAAGTAGTAGTAAGCATAGAATTTCCCAGTAGTGGGAGACACACACTTTTGTGGGATTCTTCACACAGATGTGTTGTCAAACATCCATGGCCTCACCATGAGTGCTCAGCGGTTCCCCTGGATCCAGGTTATACAAGGCCGTCCTTTCTTACACTGGACATCAAGGGGTCTAATACCCCATGTCTCTGAAGAGCCATGATAGACAAGGCCATTTCTGCCACTTCCTCTCACTTCTTCCTTTGAGCCGTCAGACACAATCCGATTACATCATTTCAACTGACATTTGTTGTGTCAATGCCTAGAGGACCCAAGTGTGAGAGTCCATGTTTCCAAGCTGACCTGGTCCTTATGGCCTTACAATTCTTGGCTGTGGATGCTATCAGGGCACCTGGGGCTGGAGGATGGTCCTCAAGCTTGTTTTTCCAACTCACAGTTTGTCACATGGACAGAATGTCTCAGATGCAAAGCCAAAGGGTGGGAAGTGTTGACATTGTCTCCAGGGGAGTTGAGCAAAGAAGGCTGCAATCGGAATGGGTCTGAGTGAATTCTTCAGCCTTCATCACTAAGGGACCCACAGACACACATGCAAGTTTCCCCTCTGTAGTACGTGTGTGCTTGGCTGGAACTGTGGGCTCCCTGTCTTTTCAGGCTCAGTGTTTCTCAGACACAATGAACATAGTCACTTTGGGTTCTGTCTTCTTGATCCTGAGGCTACTTGTCTTCCCATCCAATGTGGTTGGAGCCACATGCTCACTCTTGGCACACAGGGTACAGGGATCAGTTATGATCACTGGCTTCCTCCCCCTCTCTACATGTCAATCATGTGCACACACTATGGTGCCTGACAACACAGGTATTTTGTACAGTAGGTGTCTTTTGGACCCCACTGCCTAAGATGCACCTTGAACACCTTCCAACTCTGCATCTCCTTCCTTCCACAGTGATGACAGACAGTTTTAGTTTCCATCTTTTTGGCTTCTATTTTTCTGCCCTGCAAGCTGAGTGACACAGTTCTCTCCACTTGATTCATCACCTCTGCTCTTCCTGCAGCTATGATGCATGGGGCAAGGTGATGTCACTTAGACACAGTACTCCAGACACTGACCTGAACTCATTATGGTGAGGTTGCAACAAGGTATCCCATCCACACAGTCAAGGGTCCACTTATACTTCAATCATAAGCATATACCTCCTGACATTTGTGCTGAGTGCACATGGTGGCCCATCTCCTTGGGGTGACCTTTTTGTATGGATGTTTGGTTCTTTTAAATTCTTTGTTGAGCATTATTTCATAGCGGTTCTCCCTATGTCCTGGAGCTGGAAGCTGATCACACACAACAGATCAGTCAGCTCTGAGGTTCACATATTTTTCAGGTCAACTTAGATGCAGGGACAGCATCAGCACATCAGTACAATAGGTGAATGAGCAGAACACAGAGATATTGCACAGACTGGATTTGCTCCTTTTTTAATATTTATTTTATTTTATTTATTTATTTGTGAGAGAGAGAGAGAGAAAGAGAGAGAGAGAGAGAGGGAGCAGAGAATGGGCACACCAGGGCCTCCATGTGCCTCCTTGTCCATCTGGATTACGTGGGTCCTGGGGAACTGAAACGGAGTCCTTTGGCTCTACAGGCAAACACCTTAACCTCTAAGCCAATCTCTCTGGCCATGATTTTGCTCCTTTGAGCAGAGTTTATCCTGAGATCAGCCCATACTCCTAGGCAGACACTAGCATGACAGGTACTGCCTGTGATCTTTGCATATTAGGAATAGGGATGGCAGGACTGGGAATTGTTGACTGTTTCATGCTGTAAAAGCTGTGTTTAGCTATTCCATCTTCTTTTCATGATCTTTTTGTCTTTCAGTTTTTCATATTCATTTGTCTCTTCTACTTTCCTGTACTTTGCCAGATAGATCCACATGTTGTTGCGGATGTATTTGTTGCACTCTGATGGAGGTGGCTGCTGCTGACCTTAGGTTCTGATCTGCAGGATCTGCCCTTTGGTTTGGGGAGTTTGTGAACTGATTTTCCTGGTATGTTAAGGAAACAGTCATTAAGGGTGTTTGTATTAGACATCATTGCAGAAGTTTCATCTACATAGGTACAGGGACTACTCTGATAAAGTTTGGGCCACTTAGAAATTTCAGATGTTATATATCAGGGTACAAGTTTATATTTTGTTGAATATAGACAAATAATAATTTTTATTTTGAGGGCCCAAGTGATGTTTTCACATATGTATACATTTTTTTCTATATTGATTACTTTGCGTGCGTGAATCCAAGGTGTGCATATGTGTGATGCTTGTGTGTGATTGTGTGTGTATGGTGTGTTTATGTGTGCATGCTTGCCCCAGTATAAATGAAGGTCAGACGAGGACCACAGGGGCTATCTCCTCTCCTTTCACATTGCAGACAGGGTCTCTCTTGCTCTGCTGTGCTTGTGAGTTTCACAATTTTCCTGGCTCCACCTCTCATTGTTGTAGCCTGTTAGGATTAAAGTATTTAATGCTACAAATTCCCCACTTAGGACTGCCTTCATAGGGTCCCATAAGTTTTGGTGTGTTGCGTTTTCTTTGTCATTCAGTTCTAAAAATTTTACATTTTCCTTTTTGACTTCTTTCACAACCCATTTATTATTTAATAATAGTGTGTAATTTAGTCTCCAGGAGCTGGTGTAATTTCTGTTGCTTCTCTAACTGTTAATTTCTTGCTTTATTGAATTGTGGTCAGATATAATATAGGAAGTTCCATCAATTTTCCTGAATTCTAGAAACATGCTTTATACTCTAACATATGACCTATTTTGGAGAAAGTTCCATGGGCTAATGACAAGTATGTATATTTTGTAGAACTGGGATGGAAGGTTTGTAGCTGTCTTTTAGGTCTAATTGTTCTATGGTGTTGTTATGGTCTATTATTTCCCTGCTGATTTTCTGCTTGATTTATCTGTCTATTGATGATAGTGGGATATTGAAATCCCCTACTATGATTGTAGTGGGATTTATTTCTGGTTTGTTGAGTAGGTTTTGTGTTATAAACTGTGTTGCACCTATGTTTGGTAAATATTCCTTTATGAATGTGAAGGCCTCTTTTTGGAAGAAATAAGTATTTCTAATACAAAAAATTCACAGCCACCAAATACATATGTGAACCATTGTTTTTTAGAGAGAGTTTAGTGGAGAGTGGATTCCTTTTTGCATATGGTTCTGACTTGTTTCCCAGCTCTAGCTATGGGTTCCATTCCATTGAGCTGATTAGTTAGCCAAATTGAGAGCAGATCGTTTCCCACCATGGCTATGCACCACTATTGCACTGGTATGAGGATCACATCAGTTTGTTAGCTGCTACGTAGGTTAGACCATGCGTTGCTTGGGCAGATATTGGTCTTTATCCACCAGTTGCTCATGTAGCACCTTCCAGCACTGGATGCCCTGTCTGGGGACTGATTCTTTCAGCTTCCAGCCATGTTGCTCCATGATACATACCAACAGAGTATGGTGTCTTCACAAGGAGGGTCTTAGCACTAACCTATGGTGGATCCTCAAGTGCTCTGAGATAAATCTGTCTTCTTTTGGAGACCTTGTAGGTCTCTGTGATCAAAAGCTCATTGTGGATGATACCACATGCTGGTACCAGGAGTTATAGGTCAGTGCCCATAAAGGAGCAGGAAGAACAGTATAAGTGATATAAAAGAGATAGAGAGATGGGAAAGAAGAGGAGAGAGAGAGAGACAGAAGAGAGAGAGAGAGAGAGAGAGAGAGAGAAGCATAAATAGGAGGAGATAAAGGGCAGTTTTCATCACACCCTCTCCAGGGCCTTGAGAATCTCTTGTTCCCTCTAAGGGCCTGGTGGAGGTTCAACCATTTGTTCTTTCTTTTAGGATGTAGAGTTTCAAGGTACCATTGCATTTTTGGTCCAGGTTTGTGTCCTCCTTCCTCCCTTTTCCTCCCTGCCCTCCCTGTTGTGCGGTCCTCAACATGCTTGGTAGGTTATGTCAGCAACTTGGGTAGATTCAGGTTAGGAGCTGTAGACTATGCGGTGATTATATTTCTGTGATTGGGTGAGTTCACTGAGAATAAGCTGTTCCAGGTTTGACCATTTTATTGAAATTTCATTGTGTTGTTTTTCGTTACTGCAGTGCAGAATTCCATTGTGTAGATATACCAAAAGTTGGTTATCCATTCGTCTAATGATGGACATCTGGGTTGATTCCTGCTCTTGGCTATTATAAATTGAGCATCTATAAAGATGGTTGAGCAAATCTCTCTGAGCTGAGGCATGGAGCTTTTAGGGTATATGCTCAGTAAGGGAATAACTGGGTCTGTTGGTAACTCTATAGTTAGTTTTTTAAGGAGTCTCCATATTGCTTTCCAAAGTGGTTGTACCATCTTACATTCCCACCAACATTGGATGAGGGTTCCTATTTCTCTACATCCTTGCCAGCATTTATTTTCATTTGATGTTTTGCTGTTTGCCATCCTTATTGGGGCAATATGGGATCTCATAGTAGATTTAATTTGCATTTCTCTGATGATTAGGGATGATGAACATTTCCTTAGGTGTGTGTTTGCCATTTGTATTTCTTGCTCTGTAAACTGCCTGTCCAGTTCCTTGCCCCATTTTGTGAGTGGGTTGTTTGACTTTTATTGTTTAGGATTTTGAGTTCTTTGTAGATTCTAGAAATTAGGTCTCTGTCAGTTGGATATTCAGCAAAGATTTTCTCCCATTCTATGTGTAATATGTTGGCTCTGCTTATTGTATGTTTGTGAAGAAAATTTTCAGCTTCATAATATCCCACTGGTTGAGTGATTGTTCAAGATCCTGTGCTACTGGGGTTTTGTTCAGAAAGACTTTTCCCATTCCTAAATGTGGAATGTTACTCCTATCTTTTCTTCCAGTAGTAGCAAGTTTCGGGTCTTATATTGAGGTCTTTGATCCATTTAGACTTGAGTGTAGTGCATGGGCAGATGTGTGGATCAAGTTTCAATTTCTTGCATATGGTTATCCAGTTTTTCCAGCGCCATTTGTTGAAGAGGTGTATAGAAAGGCTACTGATTTGTATGCATTGATTTTGTACCCTGATACTTTGCTGAAGGAGTTTATCGCCTTTAATAGTTTTGGAATGATGGTGCTTGGGTCTCTTACATGTAGAATCATGTCATCTGTGGATATCACTAATTTCTTCCTTTCCAAATTGTATCCCCTTTATTTCTTTCTCCAGTTTTATTGCTTGATATAGGACTTTCAGTACTATATGGAAGAGCAGAGTTGAGAGTGGACACCCCTGTCTTGTTCCTGATCTCAATGGGAATTCATTTAGTCTCTCTCCATTCAGTATTATATGAAATTTAGGAGCTTTATATATAGCCTTTATTATGTTGAGATATAAACTGACCATGCCACTTCTCTTCAATGTTTTGATCATGAAGTGATGTTTTTATTTTATCAAAGGCCTTCCTCTCTGATGTCAATGTTTAGAGTCTTAATGACACTATGTCTTGGAGAGTTAATCCTTTGGTCCAATCTGTTTGGAGTTCTGTTAGCTTTTTCTATATTCATGGGCAGTTCTTTTGAGAGAGTGAGAAACTTTTCTTCAATTATTTTTTTGAATAAGTTCTCCATGCCTTTGGTCTGAATTTCTTCCCCTTCTGGTATTCCCATAACCCGAATGTTAGGATGTTTGAGAGTATCCCACATGTCCCTCATGTTCTGTACACAGAAATTTTTGAGCTTACTGAAACGTTTGCACTCTCAAACTGTGTCTTCTGTTTTCTCTTCCATAATTGATTTTCTATCCTTCACATGGCTGACTCTACTCTTGAGTGCCTCTAAGGAGTTTTGGGCTTGTTCAATTAGGTTTGCATTTTCTACTAGTTTTCTATGTATGGTTTCCATCTCTGTGTCAAGTCCTTTTCATATCAATTTCTGATTTTCTTGATGCTTCTTGGAATTCCTCGTTGCATTTCTTTATGTCTTCACTTAGTATAGCCAGCTGGCTTTTAGGTCCTCTTTTTCCCACTTTCCTTTCTGTCCATTAACTGTGATCCCTTCTTTTTTCTTATCTATTAGGTCTATTCTAGTGATGGCAGTGCCCACACGATTATCAGTCCTTTGTTGCTTTTGTGAAAGTACCTTGGTCAGGGTTGCATTGCTCATAACTTCATTTTGGGTTTCTGATCCTATTGTCTTTTTTATGTTTTCATTAGAGACTTCCATGGTAGGATTGTGAGATCTCTTTGGTTTTACTTTCACTTGATTTTTTATGTTGTTTCTTTTGTGTTTTGGTCTGCCCATCACAGTGTGGGCACAGGGAGAATGGGACTGTGGTCCTGAGGGGCGGTGGCGGTGGTGCAGCTTCACAGGGGCAGAGATGACACGGGGGTGGGGTTGGAGCATGGGGCAGGTCATGCAGGGTCTGGACAGAGCATCCAGGGTCAAGACTCCCTGGGGGCAGGGAGGTCTGAATTGGCAGGGTACAGAGGTGGGGGCAGAGCAGAGCAGAGCAGGTCTGAAGTCTCATGGGGGGGGGTGGAGCAGAGCAGAGCGGGTCAGAATTTGTGTCGGGGCAGTGCTGAGCCAGTTGGACCTGAAATCCCGGGGGCAAGGGCAGGGCCAAGCAGAACCAGTTGAAGGAAGTTGCATGTGGGCAGGGCTGCACCCTGTTTGTGGAAGTCGAGGGGGGCAGGGCAGAGAAGAGTGAGAAATTCAAAGTCACAGGGGTGGAGTGCGGGGGGCGGGGAGGGGAGCTGGGGGAGGGGGCATTGGGACAGAGTGGTGAATGTGAACATTTGCCTGGGGGTGGGGTGGGGTGGGGTGCGGTGGAGCACAGCAGGTCTGAATTTGCAAGAGCCTGGGCAAGGGTGAGGAACGTGGACCAGAGCAGGTCTGAAGGCTTGCAGGTTGGGGTGGAGCAGAGCAGAGGGGGTGAGAATTTGCGTGGGGCAGGAGCAGGCAGAGGAGTGGAGCTGGTTGGATCTGAAGTCCTGGGGGCGGGGACATGGCCAAGTGGTGGGGGTGGAAGGGAGTCCTGGGGGGCAGGGTCATGCAGGGTGGGTGGAATTCGAAGGAGGGTGGGGCAGAGTGGAGCAAATCCGAAGTCATGGTGGCAGGGGTGGGCGGGGCAGAGAGAGACTGGAATGAGTGGGAGGAGGGGTCTGAATATGGGGGAGGGGGTGAGAATCTCTGATGGCTCAGGTGGGGGCAGGGGCGAGGGGGTGTATCCTGACAATGGCCTGTGCCTGGGGCCGCAGGTGGAACTACTGGCCTGGGTCTTCCCGCCTGCATTTCCTGTGATAGTAGCCAAGGCAGGGACTCTGGATAGGACTGCCACTTGAGGTGACTGGGGGCTGGCGGGTTACCTCAGAGTGTGGAAATCAGCTGGTTCACTTTTTTGCCCCTCTGTGCCCTCCCACTGGCAATATATTAGAGATTTCTCTCTTCTAAAGGTCACAGTGAACCCTTGATTCCTTGCCTCTCCTTCCTTGGAGTCGCAGTGTGGTTAGGTGGACACCATCTTCTCTTCTGTGTATTTTAAGATTACAACAAGCTTTTTTGGGACATACAAAGGAGGTGTTCAGCGATTATCTGTCAGTAGAAGGTCATGTGAAAAGAGAGGACAAATTATATATAATGCTGAAATTTAAAGGTGACCAAGGAGCGAAAATAGAGCAGGATAAGTTCTCGATGATGGGGATATGTGTGTAGACTGGCTCTGCTGTGGGGGCTGGGGAAGATTTTATCAGGGATTAGCTGCTGTAAAGTAACAGGCTTTATGGTCTCTTGATCAACTCCAAGGCTACTTCATTCTGTTCCTTGGCTTGAGTCCAAACTCACCTTTGATAAGCCTCTCCCTGTCAACATGTTCTTAGGTCTGTAACACACAATCTCTGTACTTCCCACCCACACTCTAGCTGGATGATGGGAAGGATGGAAAAAACTTCCATTTTATTTCTACAGTGGATCCACTATTATTCTCCTGTATAACTATTCATGAAAATATTGGCACATAACACTCACCAGTATTAATTTCTCTCTCTCTGTTTTCCCTTCACTGTGGAAACTTCTCATGTTTCTTGACAAAGCTAGTTCTTTAAGGACAATTGAGGTGTCAGCCTTCAGAATTGCACCAATTAACCATTGCCTCAATCTTATGTTTTGCCAGTGATATGTAGGTTAGATTACTTTAGGAGATGAATATAGTTTTCATTATTTTTTTAAACTTTAAAAAATTTTATTTGTTTGGAGGTGGTGGTGGGAGAAATGCAGACAGAGACTAGGTGAACCAGGGCCTTCAGCCACTGCAAATGAATTCTAGATGCATGTGCTACCTTGGGCATCTGGTCTATGTGATTCTGGGGAATTGAACCTGGGTCCTTTGGGTTTGCAGGCAAGTGCCTTAACTGCTAAGCCATCTTTCCAGCCCATCATTTTAAGAATATATTTTAAATAGATATATTATGCATTATATAAATGAGAGAAATAGCCACATAGAAATTCATCATGAAAGAATTGAAAAACTCACCCCAATCCCAGACCAATATTTGAAGATGTCTCTTCTACTTCGCTTGGCCCTAGAAAAACAGGAGTGGCCTCTTCTATGTAAGAGCCACTGGAATATTTTCATGTGGCTTCTACAATGCAATGTTTTCAAAGCTGTGTAGATATTTCCCAGGGTGGAGTCACCAAGTATCCCTGGGTTACTGTCAGGTTCATGATCCACTTAGTACTATAAACAAATACTCTCCATCCTGGGATCACCAAGAAAGTGTAACAATTTCTTTTAACCTCAGATGAATTGGGTCCATGTAGAGTGGTTGACATTGAGAACAGTTTATGCCTGCTTCAGACTGATTCTGAGAACAGAGCTGAAATGAGTTGAAGACACTAATGTGGCACATTTCTCTTGTCTCTTGTACAAGTTTTCTTGGACAAATCACACTTGGACTTGTGTTATCTAGGTCTCTCTATACAAACTGTTCCTCAGATGATCAGCACTGGCACCATTCATGAGATTATTAGAGAAATTTTTCACAATGTGCAAATAAGAATTTATTTCTCAGGAAGTCTTTCAGAAAATACATTTGATCATTAAATGATCCAGAATGGGAGCTGTGCAGTATTTACTGCTAAGGATAATGGACCAAATACTTTTGATTTGGATGACATACAGCCTCTTTGTCATTTACTTCCTTGTCATGATCCTTAAAATTTTGTCATATAAACCAATGGCTATACTTGGTACATTTCAATATGAGTTTGTTGATTAAAACAGATGTGGTCAGATTCTGGTAGAAACTGTGTCATCAGGGGTGTATCTCTCAATGTTCCTGGTAGAACACCTGCAGCTTTCACATTTTAAAGTCATCAGGAGACGGTGATGAAAGAATGGTTCTGAGACCAGGCCCACTTCTAGGCTACTGAGTGAGTTCCAGGTTAGCAAGTGCTATAGTGTGACTTTGTCTATAAAAACAAAAAAAATTCAGAAGAAAACAAAAAGAGGATCAGCTTTTTTATAACCAGTTAATACTTCTACAGGTAATACAATTTATGAACATATTAATGAATTATCATTTTTTGCTTTTAATATAATTACTCTTACTAATGCAAATTAACATTGTAAATGAATATTATTTTACATTTTCATACATGTGTCATGTTATTTTGTTCATGTTTAGTTAACCTCTATTTTCTTTTCCACCAACTGAAAATCTCACCAGCAACCACTTTCAACTCTTGCTTTCCAGTGGCTGTCTGTTAGTGAGATGACAGCCAGTGGTAGAGGACACAGGTGACTAGGACCATGTGGGTCAACACAGTGCCTTGTTAGTGTAAGCCTTGACAATCTTGGAGGAGAGTTTTTGCTGGGGATACTTTATCCCTTCAAATGGTCTGGCTTCACTTTTACTCTCCCTCTTTTGGAACAATATATATTAATGTGCAGCAGAAAGCTGATTTCACAATGTCAACCCAACCTCGTTATTTCCCAATCTATCTTATCTCTTTCCAATTCAGCCAAAGTATGTTCTACCTACATTTCAGTATGAAAGACTCAGTGGCATGACCCTTTCCCTATAAAGGCCCAAACAAGGGACCTTGCATGATTTTGTTGACTCCAAACAACATATTTTCAGCTCCAGAGCCTTTTCTGTAGAGTGTGGTTGATATTTATATTCCTTCTGCAGGGATTTTATTGTCCCGTTCCTGTAGTTAAATTATATATGAGGAAAACTTAACTCTATTGACTATACCAAATGTGACGTATGGATGATTCTGCTAAGGATTGTAGATTTTGAGGCACATGGAATTTAAAGACTTTCCTGGGAACCCTAGTTAAATGTGATAGTCTTTATTCAGGGAAGAGCCTGCTACACAGATATAAGCAGATATACAAGTTATAACAAAGGTTTATAGAGGCTAAATGCTCATGGAAATTGTTTATAGCATATGTACTCTTCTGGTTCATTTCTTGCCATATATCACACACAGGCCAATGTGATAAATATCACTTGTGTATTTTTGCATCATATTGTCTAATGTGCTTTTGGCCTTTTATGTCCTTTTCCCAATGATTGACTATGATATCACAACACCATACTGTTATATCTCAGTCCTCAAATTTAACTTGATAATGACCATTGTTACACCAAAGTATGACTAATGGTGACATCACTCTTTCTTATTGTGATATTATGTTGCTGCACTTTTCATAATAATTCCATGCTGTTAGTACACCCAGCAACATTGTAATGTCAAAAGGCCCCAGGGTAAATTAAAGTGCCCCAAAATGACAACCCAATAAACTACTGTGATCTCACCGTTCCACATGTGAGAACAGTAGCATACTGTGATGTCTCAGTACTCTAATTGGAAAGCACAATGCCCAGTTGGGACAGATAGTGCAACTGTGACCTCATAGTACCTTACCTGAACATCACTGTCCCCTGCCTCAGTCATCAACTTGTCATATTTGACATCTCAGTACCCACAGTGAATCACACTACTCTAGTGTGACATCACAATTCTGCACCATGTGATAATAATGCCCTACTATAGAATAACAATGCCCTACCATGATATCACAATATCCTAATTTTATTGCATTAGGCCTTACATGATAGCACAATGCACAACTGTAGCATTACATGCACTATTTTGACAATACAATGTTATATTTTGACATCACAATGGCTAATATGATTTTTAAAAACTTACTCTGACATCACATTTGCACTATCACATTTCAGTGCCCTTTTGTGACATCAAAATACCCATTGTGATATCTCAATGCACATTCTGACATATAAACACCTTACAATATCATTTCAGCTATAAATTGTGACCTTACAATGCTCAGTTTTTACATCATATGCCCACGAATAGTTCATATCTGTTGTGACATCACAATTTCTTTCCATGACAAACAAACCTCCCTGTGACACACTAGTATCTGAATTGTTTAAAATATCCAGTATAATTACAAGGGATCACTGGGTCATCACAATACACCACTCTGGCATTACAAAGCCCTAGTGTGGCATCCTAATGCTTCCCTAACATAAGAATGCTTCACTGGAATATCATAAAACTTAAATGTAACATCACAGTGCTCCATTCTAACATCAACATTCCTCGTTGTCATTATAGGGACACAGCATGACATCACAAGGTTTTACTGTGATCCCACAATTCCTAGATGACTCTAGCAGTTACTATCCTTTTGGGACAAAACACTTGTCTTACATGAGGGAAGGTTTTCTTTTTTCCTTGCTTACTCTTTAAAAGAGAAGTTTTATCACAATGGGGAGAGAATGGCAGAAGTAAACAACTGGACCTAATTTCTCCACATCAGCAGAAGGAAAGTTGAGAGAGTGAGTGAAGTGGAAGTCACCACACCTTTGCTATGACAATCCAAGTTCTGCCAACAACTCACTTCCTCAAACAGGTCTATACCTCGCAAAGGCTCCACCAGCTGGGAACTAAATACAAGGTTTAGTGAGAAACACATGAGTATGGGGGACATTTTTCAATCAATCTTCCACAGTGACATCAGAAAGCCTTACCTTATATTGTTAGGAGCTTCTTTGATAGCCCAATATATCACTATTACATAACTGTGCCCCATTCTATCACAGTGCCCATTTGCACAGTACAAAATAGCAAAAATCCAAACTAAAGAATCACCATTATGTCTATGACATCACAATACTCTATTGTGAAACATCAAGATCCACTTTGAAACATCATGCCTCACTGTTGCCTTACAATGCCTATTATAAAATTGTAATACCCCACTGTGACATCACGTTTCCAAAAACGTCACCCCCAAATGCTATGGAAGCATAAAAATGCCTGACATTTAAATCAAAATACCCTCTGTGACATAAGAAAAAAACATATGATTCTAAGTAATTCCTCACTGTGACACCTCATTGTCACTTATGAGCCCATATTTACCTTCCAATACCTAAATGCTACATGAAAATTCTCTATAGGACATCATAGTACCATACTATGACAACACATTTCCTCACTGTGACAAAACAACACCCTAATATGAATGGGAGCACCTATTTCAACAGCAAAATGTGACATTCCAAATCCCTTCAGAGGTATTGCTTCTCCCCTCATTATATCACAATTTCCCAGGGTGACATCACAATATCCTAAAGTGACATCAAAATGTCCCATGGTATAATAACAATACAAAAATGTTATGCTATATCACAGCGCTTCATTGTAACATTACCATTCTCCACTTTTCCACTGTGACAGCATAATATCCTATTTGACATCATAATGCCCTATGTAGACATTATAATTACACAGTGTGACCTCAAAATGCCTTATTGTGACACCAAAATGTCCAGTTTTATCATCAAAATAATTTCTCACTGTAATATCTCATTACCTTTGCTATGGCTGTAAACTCCTATGTGATATCACAACGCTCCACTCTTTCAGTATAATGCCCCAGAGTGACCTCAGAGTGTCCCACTATGTTATCATAATACCCTAATGTGTCATCACATTGCACCACTGTGATATCATACTAAGCATATGTGATATCATAAAGCACAATTTTGACATCATGATGCCTGGGGCTTTGTGACATTACAATGTTCAACTGTCCCATCACAATAACTAACCACAGTGATATCATATGGTGTTCGCAGTTCACAGTATTGGGTCACAATGTGGCATTGTGATGTATCAGTGGATTATGAAATTATAGTGTCACATTTTGAGATTTTTAAAATTTTTTTATTTAATTTTTTTTCTTTACTTTTTCAAGGTAGAGTCTCACTCTGGTCCAGGCTGACCTGGAATTAACTATGACTACATACAGTTAACTAAGGGTGGCCTCAAAATCATAGCAATCCTCCTACCTCTGCCTCCTGAGTGATGGGATTAAAGGCATGCACCACCACGCCTGGCTCATTTTGGGATTTTTGATGTGACAGTTGGGTATGATGCATCACAGTGGTGAATCAGTATGTCACAGTGGGACATTGGCATGTCATATTGAGATATAGTGGGTCAGTGTGGGGCACTGTGACATCACAATGTCACAATAGGACTTTTAATTTATCACATTTTGGGATTGTGATGTGGCAATTGGGCAGTTTGTATCATAATTCAGAATTATGTCAAAATGGGACATTTTGAAGACACAGTGAGTTATTGTGGTGTTAAATGGTGTCCAAGTGATGTCACAGTAAGGTCTTATCATTTCTCAATGTGGTTTTATGAGGTACCAATACCGTTTTTCTTTTTTTTTTTCTTTTTTTTTTTTGGTTTCTCGAGGTAATGTCTCACTCTTGCCCAGGCTGACCAAGAACTCACTATGTAGTCTCAGGGAGGCCTAGAACTCACTGGCGATCCTCCTACCTCTGCCTCCCAAGTGCTGGGATTAAAAGTGTGCACCACCACACCTGGCAGCAGTACCATTTTTGATGTCACAGTTTGACATTGTGATTACACAGCACTACATTGTGATGTGAAGATTGGGCAATGTGATGACCTGATGGAATATTGCCAAGTGATCATATGGTTTTGTGATATCACAGTGGATAGCTATTGTTATTTAATACTATGATATGATGTCCAAGAGTAGCATTCTGATGTCATATTTGCACATTGTGATGTTACACTGAGAAATTGTAGTGCCACTCTTGACATTTTGATGTGTCAGTGGGGCCTTGTGATATCACATAGGGTAATTGCTCACTCACTGTAAATATTGCAAGGGGATAAAGTGGGTGGAGATATCATAATTGTATTTGTGTTGTCATAGAAGAGAAATTTGATATCCCAGTCATGCAATGTGAAATCAATTAAAGGTATTGTAATGTCACAGTATTGTGATGATACAATGGGGAATTAAGATTTGAGAGTACATGATGTCATATCCCAGTGGAGAAATGTGATTGTTTAAAGTGTATTATTGTGATTTCACAATGGAACATTCTGATGCATTGTATGTAATCTGTGCCCCTTAATCTTGTGTACTTGAATACATAATCAGTCTTTGGTGGTGCTGTTTGGGAAGATTCTGGAGGCTTTTAGAGGTGAAGAATTGCTGGAGGAAGTGTGTCAAGGGTGTGAAAGTAAAGTTGTATAGTCCAGGTATACTTCCTGTTTTCTTTTAATCTATTTCTTTCCTGTTGAAGTTCTGCTGATCATCTTCCTGTTTTCAATGTGCTTTCTTCACCATGGTGGACTCTACTGTCATGAACTGTAAGTGGGAAATAAACCTTTTCATTATTTAAACTGCTTCTGGTCTGGTATTATATCTTAGGAATGAGAAATAACAGTGATGCTGAAGACTGGTACTGACAAGGTCGTTCTTGCTACAGTAAACCTAACTGTTATATTTTAGTATTTTTGGAACTGGTATGTGGGAAGAATGTGGACAGATTTGGATCTTTGGACTAGAGTAGCCTTACAATGCTATAAACAGAGATTACTGGCTCATTCTGGTTACAGTCTGGAAATCCAGAAAGCCAAGAGAATATCACACAATGGAAGTTTGGCTCATGAGTTTTCAGAGACGAATATGGACTCTAATGGAAATGGGCTACAAGCAGTTCATGCAATATATATAATAGGATCTGGCTCCACCCTACCTAAATGGTGAGAACTTGAGCAAAATGTATTTTAAAAGTAATAGCCTGTGTTAGACAGTTTCATGTCGCTGGGATGAACATCCTAACCAGGAACAGTTTAGGGGAGGAAGTGATTCATTTCATGTTTATAGATCCAGTGGGAGGTTCCATCAGTGGTGTAAGAAGCTGCTTCCATTCATCCAAGCAGAGAAAATCCTTCACCATCCAGCAAACATCAAAAGCTGCAAACAAAATCTGGTATCAAGTTGCTCAGAAAGATATTGATCACTTTCCCCCAGTAGCACATGCAGAACCTTCTGGCACTAGACAGGCTAATTGTCTAAGCCACTCAGAAGCAAACAACCTGACATGATGCTCACACAAGTGCAATAGTGGCACATAACCTTGGTGGGAAACCAATTGCTCTTGGATTGGCTAACAGATCTGCTCAGTGGAAAGAAACCCATATCTGGAACTGTGATACAAGTCAGAATCATATCTAGATAATGAGTTCACTTTCTAATATCAAGTTCCCACCAATATTGGGTTACAAGAGGGCCTAACACCATTGAATTCTCTCTAACCTAACAATGGTTATCCCATTTAACCTGTGCTGACTTCATTCAGTGACATCTTAGAGTTGTACTCCGAGATCTGTCCCCATTTACGCCTCGCCCAGCCAGCTTGTTGGAGATCCAAGTTATAAGCTTTAATAAAACACCTGAGTTATGGGAGACATACATTCAAACTACCAGATTACCCAAGTTTGTTGACTGTAAGAAGTAATTATAATATTCTGGAATGGCCATCCTACCATAAACAGCACAATTCCAATCAAAATTCCAGTATGTTTTATTCAGTAAAATATAAAAACCCTCAAAGTTTACATAGAGCACAAAAGGCTCTGGGTAGCCAAAAGTGCCCTCAACACAAAGAATAATGCTGGCTGTGTTACCCTATCAGTTTTCAAAGTATACTACAAAGCCATATTAATAAAAATAATATGTTACTGGTCAAAGAATAGACACAGAGATCAACTGAATATAATAGATGTTCCAAATATGCATTCTATTTTTATTTTAGAGAGAGAGGGAGAGAGAGACAGAGACAGAGAGAGAATTAGCATGAGAGAGCCACTGCAACCAATCTCCAGACACTTGTGTCACCGAGTGGGCAAGTGTGACCTTTGTGCATCTGGCTTATGTGGGATATGGGAGTTGAACATAAGTCCTTAGGCTTCGCAGGCAAGCACCTTACCTGATAAGCCACCTCTCCTGCTCCAAATATACATCCTAGTAATTGCATCTCCCTGGCCCCCATAAACTGATAACCATACATGATATAAAATGCAATTCACTCAGTCCAACATTAAGAGTCTCTATAATTTTTATCAATGTCAATGATATTCAAACATTCCCAGAGTCTGAGGCCTTTTAACTGAGCCATATTACCAAACCCTCCCCCCTAAACACATACTGGCACAGAATAAACATTCAAACTGCAAAAAATGGCATTGGTCATAGCAAAGAAATATTCAACCAATATAAGATTTATGCAGGGCAAACATAAAACTTTGTAGCTCCAAGTTCAACAACTCTAGTCAGTGACAAATCTCCAAGTCTGATAATTCTAACCAGCAATAAATCTCTGAAGTTCCAATTTTGCCCCTCCAACTAGGCTACTCACAATTCTGGAAAACTTCATCTGGGGCCAGCAGCTTTCCTTAGCAGCCATCTTGTGATCCCAGCATCTCCACGGGATCCCCATTGTAACACAAGTTTCAACCTTTCAATGCCACTGGGTCTCCATGCAGGCATCTAGCAAACCAGCTTCACACTGCCCATGGCCATTTCCAAAACACAAGACTGTGTTGCAAATTCAATGAGCCTATCCTATATTTCTTATACTCCTTAGTACCAGGCAGGATGCCAATTTGTTAATCTAGGGGGTGGGGAATAAAGCAGAATTTGAATAACAGGACACTCCTTGAGCATTCAGGACCCCTCAAAAGAGTTTACATTCTTTCACTTGTCCTAGTGCAAGTCAGCTGGCCCAATCTCAATGGTTGTAATCTCTTATACAATGACAGCAGAACAGGCAGCAGTTTCACCCAAATATTTCTTTCTGTCCCATATCCCTCTGCACACACCAGTCTGTTTCAATGCACGGCAACACTGCACAAGTTTTCAGGACATGGGCAAAACAGTAAGCCTCTCAAACAAACTGTGTCTAGCCCAGTCCAAGCAAACCTCTTTCTCACCCTCATAAGCCAAACCTCACAGCCCATAGTTCTTACTGCATTCATGTCTTTCAACTCTGATCAGAATAGTATATCAATCTGTACTTACAACACTGCAAGGCATCTCATAGGCCAGGGTTACAATCCTTCCATATTCCTCTTGAAAATTGGCTCCAAAAGGCCAAAGCCACACAGTCAGTTGTCTAGCAGCAGTCCCACTCCTCTGTGCCACTTTACTGTTGCAGTCAAGTTCACATTACTGTTAGAAATCACCTGACCAATAGCAGCTTGTAGGAAAAAAAAAATGTTTATTTTGGCTTACAGATTCGAGGGAAAGCTCCATGATGTCAAGGGAAAATAATGGCATGAGCAGAGAGTAGACATCACCCCCTGGCCAACATAATGTAGACAATAGCAGCAGGAGAGTGTGCCAAACATTGGCAAGGGGAAATTGGCTATCATACAGATAAGCCCACCCCCAACAATACATTGCCTCCAGGAGGCATTAACTCCCAAATCTCCATCAGCTGGGAACCTAGCATTCAGAACACCTAAGTTTATGAGGGACACCTGAATCAAACCAGTACAGTAGAAGAAAACCTACAAATCTGTAGAAAATTTTCACCAGCTGTACATCTGATTGAGGTTTAATATACAGAATGTACCCAAAGTATAATGAAAAGTAAGCAATAAAAACATCCATCTGCCTAGTCACAAAATGGCATTAAGAGTGAGCTGAGAATTTTCAAAGAAATACATATGGATAATAAACATCTAAATAATGTTCCAGTTCTTTAGCCTTCCAGGATATACAAATTATAACTATATGGAGATTCCATCTGACATGAGTCCAAATAGATACAATAAAATAATCAAATGAAAAGTGCTGTCAAGTGTGAAAAGACAATAGTCATTCACTTTTCGGGGGGAGTGAGGGGACAGGCTCAGGAATGTAAGTTTGTTCTATAGAAATTAGCATGGAAGTGTCTCATTATGATTTGACCATACAATAAATTTTATTGTTAAGAAATATAAATAAAAATCTAAAAATGTATGTGCCATTTGATCCAGAGGTATATGACCTAAAGTTTCAACCTTTATTATAGATAAATTTGCACAAACATAATTGTTGCTGCTTTATTCATATTAGTTTTGAAATGGAATCATCTCAGATGCTATTCAACTGATGAATGGATAATGTAGTTATGGTATCTATACACAATGAAATTCCCTTTAGTGATAATGTAAAATAAAATTAGCAAAATGGATGTGTACAAAGTGTCAGGGTGTTTGCTTCTGAGTAGCTTAGACCTCTGGTTGCTCAGACTGTTGTTGGCCATTTACCCCCATAGCTCATATAGCACTTTTCAGCACTAGACAGGCTAACTTGATTGGCCTAATTTATAATCTGTTACACGTTCTCGGTTCCATAATCCCTGCTCATTTTCAAAGCTAGCTGTACCTGTCTTGGAGGAGAATCAGAAAAAGCTCATTTTTGTGAGACATTTTCAGTTAGAAATTGAGGCCCAGAGAGACCCAGGAGATGCCATCACACATGCCACTTTACTCTGGCACAAGATAGAACTGTTGGCAGGAAAGAAACGGGTATCCGATAGGACTGATCTATAGTGCCCTCCCTGCTGCCCACAGTATACCCTGCTGCCCAGATAGATAGTGTAGGTGGGCTGGCCCTGGGGTCTTCCCTCAAAATGTACAAAGCAATTGGGTCTTCTCCTCCTGAATCTGACAAAGGAATACATTCTCTGTACTATAAAGGCTTTGGTCTTCTTCCCGTCCCTCTCTCTGGATTCCCTATCTGCCTGGCTCCCCTTGCTCGGGCCAGAGGAATAAATATGAATCTGGCCTCTCCCCTCACCCAGCCTGTAGAATACAATGCTGTTTTTTGGTCTGGAGGAACTTTTATACTTGCTTCTACTTTTCAGTGTGGGATAATTTCTCACTTTAATTAAACTCCTGTTACCTGTGTCTCTAAACTTAGGACAACATAGTACAACTCTATTTCTACATTAAGACGTCTCATCTAAATTTCTTGGTCTCTGCTTTGGTATTTTCACTCTGTTATTCTTTCTTAGGCTCCCACCATTTTCCCTCTTAACTTTATTCCATGGGGAAACATAAGGTGGATACTATGTGTGTTTCTCCTAAGCCTCCCTGCACAAGCTTCTACATTCTATTCTCCATGTGCTGTGCCTCCACTCCAGTCTTTTCTTGAAAGTCTCAGTCTCTCTCAAATGGGCTTCATGAACTCCTCTCCACATGTTTGTGGCTCTGTATCAGTATTTCCCTTAAAATAACACAATTTTTCTTAAGTTATAAAATATACAGTGTTTTCCACATGAGAGCATGTTTCCTACTTCCCATGTGATGATGACTCTGATCTAGCCTTCTTCTTAGATATCAGTATCCCTAAAATAAGCCCAATTTGTGATTTTCCTCTAAATAAACTTAATAATTCATAACTTATCCTGCTTGTGTTCATTTTTATCAATTCTTTGTTAAAAATAGAACAGATACACAAATTTGGGTTCATAAACTTGTGTGATTCCCCCAAAACCCCTCAAACACTCTCACATTTGCAGTCCACTTTGCTTTACAATAGCTATTGATTCTGCTTGGGAGTCAAGTGTCCCAATAGTATTTCTCAGTCTGTTGCATGTTGCAATGGATGCTGAACTCATGATGAAGGTTATCATAACAGTGGGAATGAATGTGAGTGCAAACTTCAGGTGAGACTGGAATGCAGAGTGAGGGAGGGATGGTTACTACACCCAGTAAGGCACACTTCTTAATGGCTGAACCTCAACAGTCTCTCATACTGAGAAGTAGGTCTCCTCTAAGGGACACTTGGGAGACAAGTGGTCTCAAACCATAGCCACTAATACTGGAAATATTTATAATATTCACATTGACACACACACACACACACACACACACAAACAAACACAAACACACAACCATTACTATCCCATGTTAACAAATATGTAAGCAAAATTCAAGGATTTACCTCATGACTGTCATAGTGGCACAGGTTATTTTTGATAGTCAGCCAATTAAAGAATAATTGTAAGCAATGAGATCAATTTAATAAGGATTTCCGTTCTCCATGGTTTCAATATTTCAGTAACATACATTTCTCACTGATTAAAGTACAAGACCATAACAAGATTTGCAGAATCCAAGCCCTCATATCATTTCATACAATATTCTTTCTCAGTAGGAATCATTATATTCATCATCTTATGGGTAACCACTGAGACTGATCCCAACTTCAGGTTCATGGATAAGTCATGTCCCTGTGTTAATATTCTTCTTTAAAACTCCTTATCAATCATTGTCTTTCTGATACAAGATTTGACTTGTCTAAGTAACTCATGTTAAACTGCTCATATGATACATAGCTATCATTGAGAACAAATGCAACTCACTTGTGTGGGGGTGCAAAAACCTAATTTGGATTAAAAAACAATGCTATGATGTCTTCAGTCTTTATAGTAACCTTACTTTAAATTGTAAGGAAAGATATACGTTCAAGAATTGATTTTATATGTGACCTTGGAAGAGAATTTCTATCTGGTCATAGTAAAATAATGTACCACTTGGGGACAAAGATGCAGCTCACTATCCCCGCACTGGAGGCCACAATCAAAAGACGTCAACAGCCACCATGAATTTCCATTGGCTGCTTTGGTAGACAGGGAGGAAGGTGACCCACACACTGCAGAACACCAGCATGCTGAAGGTCAGGAACTTGGCTCTTTAACACCTCTGGCTCTCCACATGGCAAGAGCTCTTTGTACTTTCTTTTCTGTCTTCTCTGTGGTTTTTTTCAGGCCCATCATGTGGGCTCTCATGCTATGTCCATGTAATCATTTTCCTTCTCTTATTTCTGTAATTCCTTAAATAAATATAATAATTTGATGATTACTCTTCTTAGTCTTATTTTATTAAATTCTTTGGTTAAAAGTAGGCATTAACCCAGGGTGTGGGGTTCAAGGATTTTTCTGAACCCCTAACACCTCATTTTTGAAGGAAGAGTTAGGAGGATCGCTGTGAGTTCCAGACCAGCCTGGAGGTACAGAGTGATTTCCAGATCAGCCTGGGCTAGAGTGAGACCCTGCCATAAATAAACAAAAGCAACAACAACAAACGTGTTCTTGTTACTTCAGGAGCATGGTTTCATCTGTTTTTCATTTATAGATTATATGATAAATCAGTGTTTATATTTCAGATAAAGAAAAAGTTGCCAGGCCTGGTAGTACACTCCTTTAAACCCAGCACTTGTGAGGCAGTGGTAGGAGGATCATGATGTGTTGTGGCCACCCTGTAGCAACATAGGGAATTCAAGGTCAGCCTGGGATACAGTGAGACCCTACCGTAATGCCCCCCCCCCAGGCCAAATTTAATCATTATATTGAGGTCATCTTTCTCTAAAATCAATGAGATTCACTAAAAATTTCCTTCCTTTCCACTAACTTTTTAACTTTTTTTTTCTTTTGCAGCAGTGTTTCTCATTAGCCAAGTATGAACTGCAATTCATCCTTTGTAGGGTGTCCTTGCCTCATACCCACAGTGATCTCACTGTCTTAGCTTCCCTAGTGTTGAGATTATAGGAGTCTGTCACCAAACCTGACTCAAAGTCTTCTTCAAGATGTTTACTCACATGTAGATTTACTTGTTTGGACATGACAAAGTACAGAAAGCCTTCTAATTGAGAAAAAGAATCCTAGATAAATAGGCTTGAGCATGTCTTAACAACTTTGAGGATGTCACATTATTGCATGTAAGTACCATTGATTTTAAGATACTTTACCCGAGTGCATGAACCACTTTTCATAAACTCATTTCCTATCCTCTGAGAATCTACTTGTTTAAGAATCATTTCATGGAGGGCATGGGCCACAGCATACACAGCATTGTAGATGTTGTAGCACTCTTCATCCATGGCCATGTCAAAGCTGTGCCTTGGAAACCATCCCAGTGAAGGTTTGGAAGAAGAGTTATTCTGTCCTTTATAAGTAGGATTTGTAGAGAGAACAATTAAAACCCATCCACCTTGATCATCCAGAATTAAAGGTTTCTGTGTATTTGGAAATGTTCACTGTCTGGATAAAAGTTTTTAAACTAGAAATGTCACTATGGTGGTGTAAGAACATAAAAGACCAACGGAATGAGTCAGGGATGAAATTTTCCTCAAATGGCATGGGAATTTCTCATTATGATTTGACCATACAACACATTTTCTGGTTAATAAAAATCAAAAAATGTATATGCCAATTAATCCAGAGGCATATGACATAAAGTTTCAACTCTTTATTATAGATAAACTTGCACAGACATGATTGTTTCTGCTTTATGCATAATAGTTTGGAAATGGAATCATCCCAGATGCCATTAAACTCATGAATGGATAATGTGGTTATGGTATCTATGCACAATGAAATTCTATTTAGTGATAATGAAAAATGATCTTAGCAAAATGGATGTACCATTTGGTTAACCACACTCAGAAAGTGTCTTTTCTATATGTAAATCTTAACATGAACAATATGGTTTATTATGTAGTAAGCATCAGTAGTACTGGTATGAAAACTAGCATCTTGAGGGAGAGAATCTGAGTGGGATAATAGGCTGGCTTATAAAGAGAAATAGGTAATTGGGTAAAAACACCATATAGGTGAGGGGAAATTTTTACTCTAAAACACTAGGCTGTTTTTGATAAATCCAAGTGCTAGAATTGGGTTATACTTGACAGTGTGTTGTTGGTCAGGAAGGGACTTGAGGGCTGCAAAATAACACAGGCCACTGGACATGTCACAATGTGGTTGGTTATCCATGCAAACTAAATGATAAGAATCTATTTTTGGAAGCACCATAGGCTGCAGTCACATGACACTGATCATAATGGAACTGAGAAGGAACTAAGCTTTCTGTCAGCAATTTTTCATGCTGTGGGAAAATAATATGTGAGCTGTCAAGGACAAAAGCCTTCAACAGGGGCTGTAGAAATGACTCAGCAGTTAAAGGCACGTGCTGACCTTATAATGACAATTGCGAAGTCACAATACTCCACTGTGACATCACAATTCCTGACTGTCACCACTATGCTTCTCTGTGACATAACAATATCCTACGTATATTGACATAAAAATACTCCTCTGTGACACCACAAAACTAGATTGTTATATGCAAATTCTCACTGGGACAATACTTGACTGCGGCAGGGAAATTCTTCCACTGGGATATCATAATCCTCCATATACACTTGAAAAATCTTAAATCTCCTGCACCATGCTCCAATGTGTCACTAAAATTCTGAAAGGAATATCACAAATACCACTAGTGGCATTAAAATGTCCAATTGTGAAGTAAGCTGTTTCTCCATTGTGACATCAATAAAACCTATGGTGACATCAAAGTACATAACAGTGACACCATCTTATCTGATACCACAGTACCATACAATGACCTCACCATACCCTATTGTGACATTAATATATTCCCTTTAGTACCATGAAGTAACATTTTGATATAACATTGCCCTAATATGCCATCATAGTGACCCATTGTGGCATCAGAGAGCCCCAGTATGACATCTCAATGTCCAAATATGATTAGTCTCTCACTACAATATCTCAGTACTCGAATATGATTTAACAAAACCCACTGTGACATCACAGTACAGAACTAAATCACAATAGCTCACTTTTACATTATGATGCCACATTGTTATATTCGACTTGCCCAATGTCCCTTCAAAATAACCTACTGTGACAACAAAATGCCCAGTGTTGCAGCACAATCCTCAAATGTGATATGATATTTCCCCACTGTGACATCATAACACTCCCAGTGAAATCACAATTCCATACTGTCTCATCACATGAATGCCCCAATATTCCACACCACACCCTGCTGTTACTGCAACAGGCCTTGATGTAATACCACAATATTCCTCTATGTCAACACAAAAGCTAACTGTGACATTATAATTCCCAACTGACTAACATCACAAATCCCACTGTGACATCTAACACTGTACAACACAATGTCCCATGTTGATATGACCATTCCCCACTGTGCCATCACAAATCACTAATATAAAATTAGCAAACCCCATAGTGATATCACATGTACCATTGGTACATTTGAGTACCCTATTGTAGAAGAATGATGAGTGATTCTAGTTTCTCTGGAGAGTGCAGAGTTTCAGTTGGGCATATGAGTCATCTCAGGAGATGGGTGGTGTGGTGGCCTCACAGTGGGTAAATGACAAGGCAGTGCACATATAAAGATGGATCAGATGGGGACTTCTGGCTAAGATGGCGACCGCCTAACTGCGCCATACATCCCTGGGAAAGAAAGGCCATTCACGCGACAGCCTAGGCCCATTCCACATGTCCACGGAAGCTCAGGCTCAGTCTACCTGTCTGCCTGCACCAGCTCAGGTGCAAGGCCCTCCCTGTCTGCCACACCACCTGACCACCAGACAGCGTCCTGTTGCAGGTGAGCTCAGACTGCTTCTGGGTCCCAGTGTTCCACCAGATGTGAGTTTAGGCTTCTTTGGTGCTTGGTGCTTCAGCATCCCTCTGAGTGCGAGCGCAGGCAGCTTTGGCACATCACCAGTGAGAGCTCAAGATACTTTGGCACCCCTGCCCCACAGGAGCTCAGGCTGCTTTGGCATTGTGCCAAGTAAGAGCTCAGACTCCTTGAAATCTGCCTCAGGCTGCTTCAGCTTCCCACTGTGCTGGAGCTCAGGCTGATCCACCCACCTCAGTGTTATCTCAAGACCACTCAGCCCATCTGCTTGCCTGCCAGGTAGTCCAGGCCAGCTCCCACAAGAGGCAGCACTTTCCCCGCCCATCGAGACCATAGTCCTACTCTCCATGCCCATACACTGTGATGGGCAGACCACAGTGCAAAAGAAATAACATGAAAAATCAAATGCAAGAAAATCCAGTTAGATCACCCAGTCCTGGTGAAAAATCAGCTGGTGATGCTAAGTGAAGACATAAAGAAATGCAAGGATGAATTCCGTGAAGTGTCAAGAAAATCAGAAAATGATGTGCAAAGGGAGCTTGACAGAGGGATGGAAACTATACACAGAAAAGTAGAAGAAAATGCAAACCTAATTGAACAAGCCCAAAACTCTCCAGAAGCTCTCAAGAATAGAGTCATCCATGTGGAGGATAGAAACTCTGATCTGGAAGACAAGATGGAAGAAACAGTTCCAGAGATCAAAAGTTTCAATAAGTTCAAAAGTTTCTGTGAACAGAACATAAGGGAATTGTGGGATACCCTTAAGCGTCCTAATATCCAGATCATTGGAATACCAGAAGAAGAAGAAATTTAGACCAAAGGAATGGAGAACTTATTTAGCAAAATAATCAAAGAAAACATCCCCACTCTCTCAAAAGAAAGGCCCATCAAGATATAAGAAGCTAAGAGAACTGCAAACAGATTGGCCTGAAAGGACAAACTATCCAAGATATATTATCATTAACTCTAAACACTGACTCCAAAGAGAAAATCCTAGAAGCAGCTAGGGAAAAATAGCACATCACTTTTAAAGGTAACCCCATCAGAATTACTCCACACTTCTCAATGGAAACCCTGAAAGCCAGAAGGTCCTGTAATGAAACACTGCAAAGTCTAAGAACCTATGGCTTCCACCCAAATTACTCTACTTAGCAAAAGTATCCCTCATAATAGATGGTGAAAGAAAAACTTTTCATGGCAAAACTCAGCTTTACAATTATATGAACACAAAACAAATCCTACAGAGAGTATTTCAGGAAATTCTCCTCACAGAAGAATCAAATAATCAAACCGAAATGCCTACAAGAAGCAGATCACAATAACCAAACTCAGAGAAGGCACAAAAATATTCAAAGTCCATGAAAACACCAAACCACATATACCAAAACAATATGGCAGGGATCAAATAAAACCTCACAGTCATTACCCTATTAATGGCCTTAATTCACCCATCAAGAGACAAAGCTACAGGATGGATCAGATAATTAGACCCATCAATCTGTTGTCTTCAAGAAACCCATCTCACCACTAAAGACAGACACCTCCTCAGGGTGAAAGGGTGGAAAACAATATTCCAAGTAAACAGAAATAAGAAACAAGCAGGCATAGCTATATTAATTTGGATAAAATAGAATTTGAACCAAGAATAATCAAAAAAGACAAAGAAGGCCACTTCCTACTTATCATTGGAATGATTCATCAAGAGGATAATAAAATCATAAATGTGTATGCACCAAACACAGGGGCACCACAGTTCATAAAGCAAAACCTACTTTACAATAAAACAGAAATAACCACCAACACCATAATAGTTGGGGATTTCAATACACCATTATCAGTAATAGACAGATCATCCAAACAGACCTCAACAGGGAAGTAAGAGAGCTCAACAAAACGATAGATCACTTAGACCTAACAGACATCTACAGAACATTCCATCCCAAATCCACAGACTACACATCCTTCTCAGCAGCCCATGGAACATTCTGTAAAATAGATCATATACTGGGTCCCAAGGCCTGCCTCCATATATTTAGGAAGAATGACATAATTCCCTGTATGATATCATACCACAATTCTATGTTGCTAGAAACTAACAACAAAAGACACACCAAGAATACCATCAGTGCATAGAAACTGAACATTACACTTTTAAACAATAAATGGATAGTGGACAAAAAGAAAATGAAATGGCAAAATTTCTAGAAATGAATGACCATGAGAACACATGGTACCAAAACCTATGGGACACAAAGAAGGCGGTCCTCAGGGGAAAATTCATAGCACTAAAAGGCCTCATAACAGAGACAGAGAGAACCCAAATCAATAACGTAATCATCCACCTAAAGGCATTGGAAAAGCATGAAAAATCCAACCCAAAAAGCTCCAGAAGGAAAGAAATAATTAAGATCAGGGAAGAAATTAATGAATTGGAAACTAAGAAAACAATTAAGAAAATTGACCAAACAAAGAGCAGGTTCTTTGAAAACATAAACAAGATTGACAAACCTCTGGCCAATTTGACCAATCAAAACAAAACAAAACAAAACAAACAAAAAAAAAAAAAAAAAAAAGAGAGAGAGAGAGATACTTCAAATTAACAAAATTCGAAACGAAAGCAGTGAGATCACAACAGACATAAGAGAAATTGGGAGAATCATCAGGACTTATTTGAAAACCCTCTACTACAAAAAAAAAAACTGGATAATGTGGAGGAGATGGATAAATTCCTTGACACATACCATCTATCAAAGCTAAAGTCAGAGTAGATTAACCTCCTAAACAAACCTATCATACTCACTGAGATTGAAAAAGTAATAAAAAACCTCCCCCAAAAGAAGAGTCCAGGACCAGATGGCTTCTCACCTAAATTCTATCAAACCTTCATGGAAGAACTCAAACCAATCTAACTCAAACTGTGTCACACAATTGGAGAACAGGGAAAGGTACTGAAATCCTTCTATGAAGCTAGTATCACCCTAATTCCAAAACCAGGAAGAGATGCCACAAGAAAAGAAAACTACCAGCCTATTTCCTGATGAACTTAGGTGCAAAGATCCTGAACAAAATCATTGCAAACCTAATCCAACAACACATCAAAAGCATTATCTACCTTGATCAAGTGGGATTCTTCCCAGGAACACAGGGGTTGTTCAACATATGGAAATCTGTCAATGTACTACACCACATAAACAAGGTTAAACACAAAAACCACATGATCATTTTGACAGATGCAGAAAGGGCTTTCGACAAAATACAGCATGACTTCATGATCCAAACATTGGAGAGAATTGGTAGGGTTGGTTCATATCTTAGCATAATAAAGGCAATATACAAAGCTCCTAAGGCCTATATAATACTTAATGGAGAGAGACTGGAGGAATTCCCATTGAGATCAGGAACAAGACAGGGTTGTCCACTCTCACCTCTGTTCTTCAATATAGTACTGGAAGTCCTAGCTCAAGCAATAAGACGGCAGAAAGAAAAATCAAAGGGATACAGTTTGGAAAGGAAGAAGTTAAGTTAGCTCTATTCACTGATGACATGACTGTATAAGTAAGAGAACCGAGAGACTCCACCCCAAAACTCCTGTAGGTGATTAATTCCTATAGCAAAGTAGCAGGATACAAAATCAGTGCACAAAATCAGTAGCCTTTCTATATGCAAATCACAAAGATACAGAGGAAGAAATATGGGACATGGTCCCACTTTCAATAGCAACAAAAAATAATTAAAATAGCTTGCAATAATGTTAACCAAGGAAGTGAAAGAATTATACAATGACAACATAAAAACATTCAAAAAAGAATTTGAGGAGGACTTGAGAAAATGGAAAGACCTCCCATGCTCCTGGATAGGCAGAATTAACATTGTGAAGATGGCAATCCTACCAAAGGAAGTATACAGATTTAATGCAATTCAATTAAAATTCCAAGAGTGCTCTTCACAGAGATAGAAAAAATGTTCTCAAATTTCATATGGAAAGGCAGAAGGCCTCGCTTATCCAAGCATAACCTCAGCAAAAGAAATACCTCTGGAGGTGTCACTACACCTGATCTAAATCTATATTACAAAGCCATAGTAATAAAAACAGCATGGTACTGGCATAAAAACAGGAGTATATACCAATGGAATAGACTTGAGGACCCGGACTTTAGGTTAAGCAACTACAGCTACTTGATATCTGACAAAGGCCCTAACAATACAGGCTGGAAAAAAAAAAAAAAGACAGCATCTTCAACAAATGGTGCTGGACAAACTCGATAACCATATGCAGGAAACTGAAACTTGATCCACACACCTTGCCATGCACTACACTCAAGTCCAAATGGACCAAAGACCTCAATATAAGACCAGAAACTGAGCCACTACTGGAAGAAAATGTAGGAAGAACTTTCCATGATATAAGAATGGAAAAAGACTTCCTGAACAAAACCCCAGTAGCTCACAATGTTAAACAGTCACTCAACCAATGGGATCACATGAAGCTGAAGAGTTTCTTTACAGACAAGCATACAGTAAGCAAGGCCAATAGATTCCCCACAGAATGGGGGAAAATATTTGCTTGATATCCAACTGACAGTGTCCTAAAAACCTAAATGGTAAAAAGTCAAACAACCCACTCACAAAATGGGGCAAAGTGCTGGACAGGCAGTTCACAGAGAAAGAAATACAAATGGAAAACACACACTTAAGAAAATGTTCATCATCCCTAATCATCAGGGCAATAGAAATTAAAACAACTATGAGATTCCTCCTTACCCCAGTAACATCAAAAAATCAAATGAAAATAAATGTTGGCAAGGATGTGGAGAATTAGCAACCTTCATCCACTCTAGGTGGGAATGTAAGATGGTACAACCACTTTGGAAAGCAATATGGGGACTCCTGAAAAAGCTGACTATGGAGTTACCTACAGACCCAGTTATTCCCTTACTGGGCATCTACCATAAAACCTTTAAAACAAAGTGCAGAGCAATTTGCTCAACTATGTTTATAGTGGCTCAAATCATAATAGCTAAGCTGGAATCAATCCGGAAGTCCATCACTAGCAGAATTGATAACTAAGATGTGGTATATCTACAGAATGGAATTTTACACAGCAGTAAGAAAACTGACACAATGAAATTTGAGGGAAAATGGTTGAACCTGAAACAAATCATTTTCAGTGAACTTACCCAATCACAGAAAGATAATTGCCTCATAGTCTCACTAATCTACAGCACCTGACCTGAATCTACCCAATATGCCAACATACCCAGCAAACATCTCAAGGACTAGACAATAGGGTGGGCAGGGAGGGAGGCAATGGCAAGGGAGACACAATTCCAAACCCAAACAGCAATGGTACCATAAAATTCTACATCCCAAAACGTAGACCAAATGGCTAAACTTTCACCAGGCACTTACAGGGAATACCCTGAGCCAAAACACACTGGAGAGGGTATGATGAAGACTGACCTTACTTCTTCTACAGCCTCCCCCCCCCTTCTGTCTAACTCTTTCATATTAGTTATCTTTTTCTTCCTTTTGTTAGTGGGCATGCCCTATAACTCCCAGTAGTAGCATGTGGCTATCATCCACAACCAGCTTTTTATCAGAGAGACCTACAAGTTTTCCTAAAAGAAAGACATATTTCTGTCTCAGTACTTGATGACTCATCAAAGGTTAGTGGTAAGACCCTATTGCTGAAGATAGCATAAGCAGTTGACACGTAAAGTGGAATGATATGGCTGGAAGATGGAAGAAAGTCATTCCCCAGACAGTCAGTGTGTCTAGTGCCAGAAGGTGCTACATGGGCGACTGGGGGAAAATGTCCAATATCTGTCCAAGCAACTCATGGTCTAACCTACTTAGTAGCAAATAACATGTCATGATGCTCATGCAAGTGCAATAGTGGCTCATAGCTATGGTGGGATACCAACTTTTCTTGATTTGGCTAACTGATCCCCTCAGTGGAATGGGACCCATAGCTGGAACTGGGAAACAAGTCAGAACGATATCCATTTGCACGTTCTCAATTATCAAGCTACCATCAATTGTAGGTTAGAAGAGGGCCCACACCTATTAAATGCTCTATAAAAAATAAGCATTACCCCATTTGTCTGGTGCTAACTTTACTCTCTGTTGGAGGATCTGCTTCTCTTTATCAGATAGATGCAGATCCTAAGGAGAGAACCACCCCATCATACCTCAAAACTACCCCAGCTGAAACTAAGAATAATTGGCATAACAAGCAAGGGTGTTGCTTTCTTGGTGAACTGGGTACCAGCACAAGGGTGAAGGAGATCAGCACAGAGAACAATCAACTCCTACCAAATCACATATCCAGAGACCCAGGGTCCCACAACACCTCATCACTGAAGCAGACCAAAAATTAACCCAACATTGCTCAGGGAAATTTTGTGGAAAAGGGGGCGGAGAGAATGTCAGAACCACTCGTTGGGCCATAATATACAGAGACATTTCTCCTACCCTAACTGTGGGCTAACCCCACAATGCATGATCCATATACCACAACAAGGAAGGGCTAATGAGAGGTGGTAGGACATGGATGAGGCTAACAATGGTACCAACTTGACTGTATTCATTGAGTACAAAACTAATTTTTAAAAAAGATGGGTCAGGTGGTTAATTCTGGGTTTATGGTTTTTTGCATTATTTGAAATTTTCTCCAAAGTATAGAAAATATGAATTACTTTTTTCTCCTTTCTTCTATGTTCTTCTCTTCATAATTTAAGGTATATCCTGAGTTTCACCAGAGCAAGGAGGCACTCTTACATAATGTCATTACTGTCATTTGTACTCAGCTCCACACTGTTGGATGAACCTCTAATCCAGATATAGTTGATGGGAAGAAGTGATTTATTTCAGGGTGACAGATCCAGGAAATATTACTTAATGGTGAAAGAGAAAAACCAAAACCAGAAACCAAAAACAAGAGCAAAATCAGCAGCGAAACTACAGGGAACCAAAGTAGAACTCATTGTGCATTCCTTAGACAGGAATTCATGTCTTCCCCAGCAACACCTTAGGGCTGGACTGTAGGAGCCACCCAGAGTGCACCTCTTCTAGCCCTGTGGATTGAAATCTAAGTTACAAGCATTAATAAAACATTTGAGTCTATTGAGGGACATGGATTCAGACTAACACATTGTCTAAATCATCTCGATATAATTTTGAATCTCTCTATTTTTTCTAAATTTTGGTGACACTGGTTATTAAACCAGTGTCCCATGAATACTAGGCCAATTAATACAATACATTGAGCTATCTTTGCACCACTATCACTGACATTGTCTCAAAATATTTAATTTATACGTGTAGCTTCCTAAAGAGAGTAAAGGCTTGGCAGTGGTGCATATGTCATCATACTGAAAGGCCAATGAGTCCCTGCAGGAATGGTGAAACAACTGAGAAGAAATTGAGGTGGTGATTCACCTTTTTGATTTTACCTCAATTCTTATATTTCAACCCAGGTTGTAATACTTCTCCAATGCTAGTACTGACATCAGTTCCTTCCCCATGGACCATTGTCTACACATTAGCTCTCATGACACTCCACAGAGATGGTACATCGTTTCTCAAACTAACAACATCAGTGGCAGGTGATTGAACTAGTTGTTTTATGATTATTAACATGTTTCATATGGATACATCATGTGTCAGTACCCTCTTTTGCTTTCTCCCTGAACCCATACTTTTGGTGACGCTCCTCCATGGGTTTACAGGTATTCCCCATGGGGTTGTGTTTTATGTACTGTGGAATCAATAGTCAGTTAATTTTGGGGGAATGCCTCTGAGAATGATGGCTCAACCTATGGCTCTTACAGTCTTTCCACACCCTCTTTCATTAAATTCCCTGAGCCATGGTGGCTGAGTTTTAAGTCTACTTCAGTGCTGATTCTTAAAAGCCTCCGGATCTCTGCTTTGTTAGGTGTTGAGTATCCTTAGAGTCTGTCTCCTATACCATGGCACCGATTAACAGGTATGGAATGGATGCAGCACTCTTCCTTATCTTCCCATTTCCTCTGTGGTTCCAGCTGTGGCTTGGCTAATCTGCAAGGAGCAGAAATTGGGGCCCAGAGAGAACTAGGACATTCCACCCCACATGGCAATTTGCTCTAGCACAAGAATAGAACTCTTAGTGAAAAAGAAACTTGTGTATAATTGGATTGATCTACAGTGTCCCGCCTGGTGCTGACAGTATAGCATGCTACCTAGATAGATAGTCCAGGTAGGCTGGCCCTGGTGTCTTCCCTCCAAGTCTACAAACAACTGGTTCTTCTCCTTGCATACCTGAATCTTACAAGGAATTCATTTTCTATAGTATAAAGGCTTCAGTCTTCTTCCTATCATTCTCTCTGGATTCTCTCTCTGCCTGCCTCTCCTTGCTCAGGCGAACGGAATAAATGTGAGTCTGGGACTTCCGGCCAAGATGGCGACCACCTAGCTGCACTTCAAATCCCGGGGAAAGAAAGGCAAGATACTAAGAGTATATAGTGGCTTTTAGGAGAGAGAAATCTGGGAGGGCACAGAGGCGGGTGAACAGGGAATCGTGGACCACGTCGAGGGCGGGTTGCCCACCCCTCACCCCAAATAACCACTGCGTTCACAGAACCGCCCCTGCCGCTTCTACTGCGCTGGAGCCCGCACGGCTACCACCACGCACCGATTGTTACCTGTGCATGGAAGCTTAGACTGCTCCGCACTCTCTTCCACTCACCCACATACTGAGTGAGCCCAGTCTCACAGCAGGTGCCACACGAGCTCAGACTGTGTCTCTTGCTTGCGCCAGCTCAGGTGCCATCCCCTACCTGTCTGCCGAGCCGGCTGGCCACCATTGTCCTGTGGTGGGTGAGCGCAGACTGCTTCCGTTTCCCAGCGTTCCCAGCCAGAGTTCGAGCTGCTTCAGTGCTTGGTGCCTCAGTGCCACTCCTAGCTCGAACGCAGACACCTTTGGCACATTACCGCTTGACAACTCAGGCAAGTTTGGCGCCCCTGCCAGGCAGTAGATAGGCGGCTTTGGCAAATGAAAGCCAAACCCCAGGCTGCTTGGCAACTGCCCCAGGCTGCATAAGATTCCCCTTGTTCTTGAGCCTAGGCTAATACGCCCACCTACCTGCCCATACACTGTCATGGACAGAACACAGCATAAAAGAAATAACAGGAAAAAGCAAATGCAAGAAAATCCAGTTAGATCACCCAGTCCCACAATGAATACATCTAACCAAAACATGGAAGAACCAATACGACCAGAACACCAAATTGAAGCTATGAGCAATGCAACCCTGACCAACCTACTGGTAGAACATGCAGGAAAGCAACAAAGGGCCGACAATCATGTGCATGCTGCCATCACTAAACTAGAACTAATAGATAAGAAATTGGAAGGATTGGATAAGAAATTGGAAGGATTTCAAAGAGAGTTAAGAGATTTGAGTGAGAGTGAAAAGAAAGACCTTAAAAATCAGCTGACTATGCTAAATGAAGACATAAAGACATGCAAGGAAGAACTACAAGAATCATAAAGAAAATCAGAAAATGATGTGAAAAGGGAGCTTGACAGAGGGATGGAAATTATACATAGAAAAGTAGTAGACACGCAAACTTAATTGAACAAGTCCAAAACACGCTAGAAGCTCACAAGAATAGAGTCAGCCAAGTGGAGTATAGAAACTCTGATCTGGAAGACTAGATGGAAGAAACAGTTAGAGAGTTCAAAAATTTCAGGAAGTTCAAAAGCTCCTGTGAACAAAACATGAGGTAATTGAGGGATACACATAAACGTGCTAATGTCAGAATCATTGGAATACCAGAAGGAGAAGAAATTCAGACCAAAGGCATGGAGAACTTGTTTAACAAAATAATTGAAGAAAACTTCCCCAGTCTCTTAAAAGAAAGGCCCATCAAGATACAACAAGCCAACAGAACTCCAAACAGACTGGACAAAAGGAGAAACTCTCCAAGACATATTATCATTAAGACTCTAAACATTGACACCAAAGAGAAAATCCTAAAAGCAGCTAGGGAAAAACAGCACATCACCTTCAAAGGTAACCCCATCAGAATTACTTCAGACTTCTCAATGGAAACCCTGAAAGCTAGAAGGGCCTGGAATGAAACACTGCAAAGTCTAAAAACCTACGGCTTCTAACCCAAACTACTCTACCCAACAAAAGTATCCCTCATAATAGATGGTGAAAGAAAAACATTCAACGACAAAACTCAGCTTTACAATCATATGAACACAAAACCAAACCGACATAGAGTATTTCAGGAAATTCTCCACAGAGAAGAAACAAATAATGAAACACAATTGCCTACAAGAAGCAGATCGCAATAACCAAACTCAGAGTAGGAACAAAGAACTTCAACGTCAATGAAAACACCAACCCACATTTACCATCACAATATGGCAGGGAACAAATCAAATCTCACAGTCATTACCCTAAATGTTAATGGCCTTAATTCACCCATCAAGAGACACAAGCTAATGGGATGGATCAAAAAATTAGACCCATCAATCTGTTGCCTTCAAGAAACCCACCTCACCATCAAAGACAGACGTCTCCTCAGGGTGAAAGGGTGGAAAACAGTATTCCAAGCAAATGGGAATAAGAAACAAGCAGGTGTAGCTATATTAATATCGGATAAAATAGACTTCAAACCAAAAACAATCAAAAAAGACAAAGAAGGCCACTTCGTACTTATGAAGGGAACAATCCATCAAGAGGATATTACAATCATAAATCTGTATGCACCAAACACAGGGCACCACAGTTCATAAAAAAAAAACCTACTTGACAGTAAAACAGAAATAACCACCACACCATCATAGCTGGGGACTTCAATACACCATTATCAGAAATACACAAATCATCCAAACAGAAACTCAACAGGTAACTAAGAGAGCTCAACAAAACCATAGATCACTTGGACCTAACGGATGTCTAAGGAACCTTCCATCCCACATCCAGAGATCACACATTCTTCTCAGCAGCCCATGGAACATTCTCTAAAATAGACTGTATACTGGGTCACAAAGACTGCCTCCACGTATTTACGGAGGTTGACGTAATTCCCTGCACAATATCAGATCACAATGCTATATTGCTAGAAATCAACAACAACAGACCCACCAAGAATGCCAACGGCATCTGGAAACTGAACAGCACACTTTTAAACAATAAATGGATAGTGGATGAAATAAAAAATGAAATTGCAAAATTACTGGTATTGAAAGATAATGAGAACACATCGTACCAAAACTTATAGGACACAATGAAGGCAGTCCTCAGTGGAAAATTCACAGCATTCAATGCCTTTGTAAAAAAGACAGAAAGATCCCAAATCAATGACCTAACCATCCACATAAAGGCACTAGAAAAACAAGAAAAATCCAACCCAAAGAGCTCCAGAAGGAAAGAAATAATTAAAATCAGAGCAGAAATCAATGAACTGGAAACGAAGGAAACAATTAAGACAATTGACAAAACAAAGAGCTGGTTCTTTGAAAAAATAAACAAGATTGACAAACCCATGGCCAATCTGATCAAGCAAAAAAAGGAGTAGCTTCAAATTAACAAAATTCAAAATGAAAAAGGAGAGATGGCATTAGACATAAGTGAAATTGGGAGAATCATCAAGACTTATTTCAAAAACCTCTACACCACAAAACTGGATAATGTGGAGGGGATGGATAAATTCTAGGATGCATACCATCTACCAAAGCTAAACACAGAGGAGATTAATCACCTCAATCAACCCACCACACTCATTGAGATTGAAAAAGTAATAAAAAACCTCCCAAAAAAGAAGAGTCCAGGACCAGATGGCTTCTCAGCTGAATTCTATCGAACCTTCATAGAAGAACTCAAACCAATGTTCCTCAAACTGTGCCACACAATCGGTGAACAGGGAAAGCTACCTAACTCCTTTTGTGAAGGTAGCATCACCCTCATTCCAAAACAAGGCAGAGAGGCCACAAGAAAAGAAAACTACCAGCCTATTTCCCTGATAATTTAGATGCAAAGATCCTAAACAAAATCCTTGCAAACAGAATCCAACAACACATCAAAAGCATTATCCACCTTGACCAAATGGGATTCATTCCAGGAACACAGGGGTGGTTTAACATACGGAAATCTGTCAATGTAATATACCAACTAAACAAGGTTAAACATAAAAACCACATGACCATTTCGACAGATGCAAAAAAGGCCTTTGACAAGATTCAACATCATTTCATGTTCAAAACATTGGAGAGAATTTGCATGGTTGGTTCATATCTTAACCGAATAAAGGCAATATACGAAGCTCCGAAGGCCCAAATAATACTTAATGGAGAGAGACTGGAGGAATTCCCATTAAGATCAGGAACAAGACAGGGTTGTCCACTCTCACCTCTGCTTTTCAATATAGTACTGGAAGTCGTAGCTCAAGCAATAAGACAGGAGAAGGAAATAAAAGGGATACAATTTGGAAAGGAGGAAGTTAAGTTAGCTTTATTCGTTGATGATGTGATTGTGTATCTAAGAGACGCGAGAGACTCCACCCCAAAACTCCTGAAGGTGATTAACTCCTATAGCAAAGTAGCAGGATACAAAATCAATGCACAAAAATCAGTAGCCTTCCTTTATGCAAAGGACAAAGATAGAGAAAAAAGAAATAAGGGACATAGTCCCATTTTCAATTGCAACAAAAAAATAAAATACCTTGGAATAATGTTAACCAAGGAAGTGAAAGATCTATACAATGAAAACATAAAAAACACTGAAAAAAGAAATTGAGGCGGACTTGAGAAAATGGAAAGACCTCTCGTTTTCCTGGAGAGGCAGAATTAACATTGTGAAGATGACAATCCTACCAAAGGCAATATACAGATTTAATGCAATTCCAATTAAAATCCCTACCTTGTTCTTCACAGAGATAGAAAAAATGATCTCAAATTTCATATGGAAAGGCAGAAGGCCTCGCATTTCTAAACATATCCTCAGCAAAAGAAATACCTCTGGAGGCATCAACATACGTGATCTAAAGTTATATTACAAAGCCATAGTAATAGAAACATCATGGTACTGGCATAAAAACAGGAGTATAGATCAATGGAATAGACATGAGGACCCAGATATTTGGTCAAGCAACTATAGCTACTTGATATTCGATAAAGGCCCAAACAATATAGGCTGGAAAAAAGACAGCATCTTCAACAAATGGTGCTGGACAAACTGGATAACCATATACAAGAAACTGAAAACTTGACCCACACATTTAACCATGCACTACTCTCAAGTCCTAATGGATCAAAGATCTCAATATAAGGACAGAAACTCGAATACTACTGGTACAAAATATAGGAAGTACTTTCCATGATATAGGAATGGAAAAAGACTTCTTGAACAAAACCCCAGTAGCTCATGAACTTAAACCGTCACTCAACCAATGGGATCACATGAAGCTGAAGACTTACTTTACAGAGAAGCATACAATAAGCAAGGCCAATAGGTTAGCCACAGAATGGGAGAAAATAATTGCCGGTTATGCAAGTGATAGAGGCCTAATCTTTCGAATCTACAAAGAACTCAAAAATCTAAACAGTAAGAAGTCAAACACCCCACTCACAAAATGGGGCAAAGAGCTGAACAGGCAGTTCACAGAGGAAGAAATAGAAATGGCAAACATACACTTAAGAAAATGTTCATCTTCTCTAATCATCAGAGAAATGGAAATTAAAACAACTATGAGACTCCACCTTTCCCCAATAAGGATAGCAAACAACAAAAAGTCAAATAAAAGTAAATGCTGGCGAGGATTTGGAGAAGTAGGAACACCCATCCACTGTTGGTGGGAATGTAGGATGGTACAACCACTTTGGAAAGCAATATGGAGACTTCTGAAAAAGGTGAGTATAGAGATACCAACAGACCCAGTTATTCTCTTACGGGTGATCTACCCTAAAACCTTCAAACCACAGGCTAAAGAGATTTGCTCAACCATGTTTATAGCGGCTCAATTTGTAATAGCTAAGAGCTGGAATCAACCCAGATGTCCATCACTAGAAGAATGGATAACTAAGATGTGGTGTATCTAGACAATGGAATTCTATACAGCAGTAAGAAAAAATGACACAACGAAATTTGAGGAAAAATGGTTGAACCTCCAACAGATCATTCTCAGTGAATTTACCCAATCACAGAAAATAAATCGCTACATAGTCTCACTCATTTATAGCACCTAACCTAAATCTACCCAAGATACCTTATATACTCAGCAAGCATCTGCTAGACTAGACACTGGGATGGAAAGGGAGTGAGGGGAGGGCATCAAAGGGATGGGAAACACAAAGCTAGGCCCAAATGGCAATGGTACCATAATCTTCTACTTACTAAAAGACAGACCAAATGGCTGATCCTTCACCAGGCCCTTACAGGGAACACCTGAACCACAAGACAATAGAGAGGGTAAGATCAAGACTAACCTTAATCTTCTACATCTTCCTTCCCTCACTTCCCCCCCCTCTCTCTCTTATCTCTAACTCTTGTATATTAGTTGTCTTTTTCCTCATTTTCTTAGTGGGCACTGACCTGTAACTCCCAGATCCCGCATGGGGCTATCATCCACAATGAGCTTTTGATCAGAGCAACCTACAAGGTTTCCTAAAAGACAGACAGATTTCTGTCAGATTACTTGATGACCCACCAAATTACTTGGTGTGATGCCCACACAGGTGCAGTGGTGGCACACAGCCATGGTGGGGAACCAACTGCTCTCAATTTGCCTAACTGATCCCCTCATTGCTTTGGGACCTATAGCTGGAGCTGGGAAACAAGTCAGAACCATATCCAAACATAAACCCACTCTCCAATATCAAGCTACTATCAATTGTGGGCTACAAGAGGGCCTACACCTATTAAATTCTCTATAAAAAAAAGTTAGAGTTATCTTGTTTGTCCTGGTGCTAACTTACTCTCCGTTGGAGAATCTGCTTCTCTTCTTCAGATAGACGTAGATCCTAAGGAGAGAGCCACCCCATCATACCTCAAAAGGGCCCCGGCTGAAACTAAGAAAAATTGGAGAAACAAGCAAGGGGTCTGTTTTCCTGATGAACCAGATACCAGCACAAGGGAGAAGGAGATCAGCACAGAGAAAAATCAACTCCTACCAAATCAGAGAGCCAGAGCCTCAGAGGCCCCCAACACCTCATCACTGAAGGAGACCAAAAATGAACCCAACATGGCTCAGGGAAATTTTGCGGAAGAGGGGGTCGAAAGAATGTCAGAGCCACATGTTGGGTCATGATATGCAGAGACTTTTAGCTTATCCATAACTGTGGGCTAACTCCACAATGCATGACCCGTATACCTCAACAAGGAGGGGTCAAGGGGATGGGGTAGGTCACGGATGAGCCTCATAATGGTACCAAACTGACTGTATTTGCTGAATACAAAACTGAATAATAATAAAAAAAAATGTGATCATGGTGTCTACCCCCACCCAACCTGGAGAATGCAATACTGTTTCTTGGCATGGAGGAACATATTTTTTACTTGCTTCTACTTTTTATTTTGGGGTAATTTGTCACTTTAATTATGTGCATCATTTTCCTCTGGTCTCTAAATGTGTCTATTTTCCTTAAACTTCAGACCTACCTTGTAGATGCTTTTACTAACTCTAGGCCTGTTACCTGTGTATCTAAACTTAGGATAATCATGGGTACAACTCTATTTCTACATTAAGACATCCTATCTAAATTTCTTGGTCTCTGCTTTGGTATTTTTCATTCTGTTGTTCTTTATTAGGCTCCCACTATTTTCCCTCTGAATTTTCTTCCATGGGGAAACATAACGTGGACTCTATGTGTGTTTCTCCTAAGTCTCCCTGCACAAGCTTCTACATTCTATCCTCCATGTGCTGTGCCTGCACTCCAGTCTTTTCTTGAAAGCCTCAGTCTCTCTTAAATGGGCCTTATGAACTACCTTCCACATGTTTGTGTCTCTATATTAGCCTTTCCATACAAACCACAATTTTTATTAAATTATAAACTGTACAGTGTTTTCCACATGAGAGCGTGTTTCTGATTTCCCATGTGATAATGACTCTGCTCTAGCCTTCTTCTTAGATCCCAATATCTCTTAAATGAGCCCAAATTTGTGATTTCTCCCTAAATAAGCTTAATAATTCATAATTTATCTGGCTTGAGATTATTTTTATCAATTCTTTGTTAAAAATAGAACAGGTCAGCAAATTTAGGTTCATAAAGTTGTGGGACCCTCCAAATCCCCTAAGAACATGCCTCATTCTTACATTTGAAATCCACTTTGCATTACTTTAGCAATTAAGCTGCTTGGGAGTCAAAGTGTCCCAACAGTATTTCTCAGTCTGTTGCATGGTGCTGTGTATGCTGAACTCATGACGAAGGTTATCATAACAGTGGGAATGCATGTGAGTGCAAACTTCAAGGTGAAATGGGAATGAAGAGTGAGGGAGGGATGGTTACTACAACCCAGAAAGGCACACTTCTGAATGACTGATCCTCAACACTCTCTCCTCCCAAGGACTCTTGGGAGAAAAGCGACCTCAAACCATAGCCACTAATGCTGGGCAATATGTATAATATTCACACATACACACACACACACACACACACACACACACACACACACGACCATCACTATCCCATGTTAACAAATATGTAAGCAAGATGCAAGGATTTACTTCATGGCAGTGTCATAGCTGCACAAGTTATTTATGATCGTCAGCCAATTAAAGAACAATTGTAAGCAATGATGTCAATGTAATAAGGAATTCCTTTCTCCATGGTTTCAATATTTCATTAATGTACATTCTCTTTAAGTAAAGTACAAGACCATGACAAGATTTGCACAATCTGAGCCCTCATATCATCCCATACAATATTCTTCCTCAATAGGTATCATTATATTCATCATCCTATGGGTAACCATTGAGACTGAGCCAAACTTCATGTTCATGGATAGGTCATGTCCCTGTGTTAATATTCTTCTTTAAAACTCCTTACCAATCATTGTCTTTCTGATACAAGATTTGACTTGTCTAAGTAATTCATGTTAATCCACTCATACGATACATAACTATCACTGACAACAAATAAAACTGACTTGTATGGGGGTGCAAAAAACTAATTTGGATTAAAAAATAATGCTATGATGTCTTCAGTCTCCATAGTAACCTTAGTTTAAATTGCAAGGAAAGATATATGTTCAAGAATTGGTTTTATATGTGACTTTGAGAAGAGAATTTCTATCTGGTCGTAGCAAAATAATGTAACACTTGGGGACGAAGATGCAGCTCAACAACCCAGCACTGGAGGTAACGATTGAAAAGACTTCCACAGCCACCATGAATTTCCCTTTGCTGCTTTGGTAGACAGGGAGGAAGGTGACCCACACACTGCAGAACACCAGCATGCTGAAGGTCAGGAACTTGGCTTCATTGAAGGTGTCAGGCAGGTTCTTGGCCAAGAAAGCCACAGTGAAGCTCACTATGGCCAGAGATCCCAGGTATCCCAGGACACAGTAGAAGGCAGTGACTGAGCCCTTGTTGCAGACGATGATGATGTGTTCATATTCAGAGTGTGCATCTGTGTCAATAAAGGGAGGAGAGGTTCCCAGCCACACTGCACAGAGAGTAATTTGGACCAGGGTGCAGGTGGGAATGATGACATTAGGTGCCCCTGATACCAGCAGTCCCCTTATCCTTCTTCCTGGAGTGGTGACCTTGAAGGCCAGGACCACAGTAACTGTTTTGGCCAAGACAGTAGAGACAGCTACAGTGAAGAGAACTCCAAATGTGATCTGCTGCAGGATGCAGGTAACAGTGTTGGGACGTCCAATGAAGAGCAAGGAGCACAGAAAACAGAAGTTGAGGGAGATGAGCAGAATGTAGCTGAGGGTGCGGTTATTGGCTTTCACGATGGGAGTGTCTTGGTGCTTCCAAAACACCCCAAGAACAAGAACTGTGAGTACAGAGAAGCCTAGTGCCAGGCAGGCAAGAGTCATCCCCAAGGGGTCTTCATAAGCCAAATAGTTCACAGATTTCTGCAGGCAGTGGGTTTGCTGTACATTGGCGTACTGGTCACCTGGACACTTCACACACTGCTCCATGTCTGAGGAAGAGAGTAAAGACTCATCAGTACAGCTGCATTTTCATGTGTCACTGATGTCTCACAGAAGTGTGTCCAGCATGTTCCTTCTGTGTTGGCATTGACAGCAAGATAAGTGGATTATCCTGAACACATGACTCCAAATTAATTGATCTCACATGTATGGTGAATGACACTTAGGAGCCATTACTACTTTCTCTTATCTCACATAAACACAATAATTTACTTATCTTAATACTCCTTGTGTCAATACATTCAGTGTCATAATAAAATTATTAATTGCTTGGTGTGGTGCCTCACACCTTATATCACTCACTTGGAATGCAGAGGTTGGAAGACCACTGAGAGCTTTAGACCAGCCTTCAGCTACAGAGTGAGTTCCCTGTCAGTATGGGCTAGACTGAACTCTTGCCCCCCAAAAAAACTTGAAAAAAAACTTAAATTGGGTAATTCATAAATTGTAAATGTAATATATGTAATTATTCAGACTGTGCATTCCAACTTAGTGTGGAAGCTAGTATATTCTACTATTTGACTCTGGGTGGAACTCTGTGTTGGTTATTCACAGTAGGGAAATTCAAATCTTCCACCATTATCTTGTTAAGTGATAGTAATTTATGATTAAAAGTGGATACCAGGATACAATTATCACCAAAACTGTACACCATCACCTTGGAGCAGGGTTTTGCAAATTAATTTTGAGAGGACATGGATAGCATCTATGCATTTTATTGAATTTTACCTCCATAATCTTTTGTCTTAGTAATTTATTCAAGACCTATTAAGAAAGTAGGATGAGCAATTTCAGTAAACAAATCACCAAGGAATAGATGACATGTAGTGAGAGAAGGAAGAAGTCATTACTCCTAGCTGTAAGATAAAGTTTTTGTTGTGACATATGTGAATATTTAATTTTAAATACATTTGTTCATTAGATATACTTGAAGAATATCTTTTTATATTGAATATGTACAATGATGAAGATACCTTTATTTCTTTTTAGTGTGTGCATGTGTGTGTATTTGTGGTGTATGTGTTTGTGTGTGTGCACACGCATGTACAAAGTCCTTTGTGATTTACATGCTTCTTTCTGTGTGTGCATGGACATGTGTGAGTGGGAATTTGGAGATTAGAGTTCAGCACTGGGTAGCTTTTTCAATTGCTGTCCACCTTATTCTTGAGACAGGGATCATTACTTTATCTGGAGCTCAAGAATTGGTCTAGACAGCCGGGCGTGGTGGCGCATGCCTTTAATCCCAGCACTCGGGAGGCAGAGGTAGGCGGATCGCCATGAGTTCGAGGCCACCCTGAGACTCCATAGTGAATTCCAGGTTAGCTTGAGCGAGAGTGAGACCCTACCTTGCAAAACCAAAAAAAAAAAGAAAAAAGAAAAAAGAAAAAAGAAAAAAAGAATTGGTCTAGACTCAGTCACCAAGGACATCACCACCCATTGTCAGGCCTTCCAACAGACAAATGCCTCCTCTGGTAAGGTACGACCAATGGAGGCCAGCGATCATGGTACATAGACAGTTAGATAATGGGAAGTTGATTTCACTGAGGGAAAGCCAGATCAGTGTGGATATAAATATTTACTTGTTTATAATGATACATTTTCAGGATGGGTGGAAACTTTCCAACCATGTCTGAGACAGCTCAAATAGTGACTAGGGAATTGTTAGAGGAGATAATTCCTTGCCATGGGTTCTGCCTCCAAATTAGATCAGATAATGGGCCTACCTTTTTGTCAAATCACTAGGGAATTGACCAAGACATTTGGGATTAATTGGAAATTACATTGTATTTATCTTCCCCAAAGTTCAGGACAGGTAGTAAGGATGAATCGGACCTTGAAGGAGACTTTAACTAAATTTATCCTAGAGACTGATGAACGATGTGGGACTCCTTCAGGGCCAGGTGACCCGTTATGTAAAAAGAATTACTCCATTTAAAATTATGTGTGGAACCCCTCCCCCACTCATCCTCCCCAGATGGGTCTTGAACAGATAATTAACTTTACTAATGAAAGGATTCTTTCTATCCAAATCTTACAAAGAGTGCATGAGTCCATTGTTCCAGAAATCAAGGCTGCTTTTCCCATACCTCTGTTTGCCCATCCCTTTCAGCTTGGTGACAGTCAATGATTTACCTTAGTGTCATATCATAGGGGGAAATGGAGAATGGAATGTGAAAGGAATGGGATGATCCCTCTGTGCAATGTACCATGACCTCCCTGTATCTCTTTGTTTTTAAATATCTTTGTGATTACATAGCATAGAATGTTTCTTGCCTCAGTTTCTCTTATGAGATGTATGTAACCTTGTGACTTCTTGTAATAGCTTTCCCTTGTTTAACAGAATGTGATTTTGTGATTTAACTCTCAATCCTTTTTTGTTTAAACTATAAACATCATGTGGTTATTTCCAATAAAAGCTGACATTCCTAACATATCAAGGCTGCATCTTGAGATCTTGAACTTGAAGCTTTCTTCTTCTTTCTTTTTACCTAGTAAAACTTTGATACACACACACACACACACACACAAAACAAAAAAATGTAAGGGGTTGAAATAATAAGGTATTTTTTTCTGTAATTCAATAATTTATCCTTTTAAAAGTGTGTAAAAGTATATAGGTCTCATCCACAAGGTATATATGAATGACATTTAAAATGGAGACCTTCCAGGGCTGGAGAGATGGCTTAGTGGTCAAGTGCTTGCCTGTGAAGCCTAAGGACCCTGATTTGAGGCTCGATTCCCCAGGACCTACTTTAGCCAGATGCACAAGGGAGCACACGTGTCTGGAGTTCTTTGCAGTGACTGGAAGCACTGGCACACCCTTTCTTTCTCTCTCCCTCTATCTCTCCCTCCCTCCTTCTGTCTGTTGCTCTCAAATAACTAAATAAAAAATAAAATTAAAAATTAAAAAAAAATGGAGACCTTCCGTTTCTGTTTTTTTTTTCTATCAAATTTTTAGTGTTCTGTACCAGAGCCATAGTGTAGTTTTATATGAATCTCACATACTTTTGTATTCTTACACATTGTTTGCTATATATAAATGAAGCTCACTGCAAAATGCTCATTGGAAAAAGAAATTCAGAATTGTCAACAAATGTACAGATCCTACTTTTAAAAAAGATTCTGAAATATACATGGCAGTATGTCAGACAATTCCACCTTCTCCCATTCCTGTTTATAACTTTTAGATTAAACCATGGCAAAAGTTCTGATTTCTGCAGAATTTCCAAAACTAAAAATTAAACAAATAAAATAACTTCCCACTCTGTAGCAAATCCATGGCTTGTACATTTCATATCATTTCTGTACAAATCTCAAGAGTAAAATAATGTATACTTAAGGGAATTCTTACATAGACTTTCACACAGTAGTACATAGGAATTTTTTTACAACAATGAGTTGAGTAATAGGGTGTGTATATTTTAAGAGGCAATATTGATACATAAATTCAGTGATTAGTAAGACAGAAGAGATTCTTTTCTCTTTTCTTTTTTGTTTTTTTTTAGAGTATGGTTTCACTGTAGCTCAGGCCGACCTAGAATTCACTATGTAATCTCAGGGTGGCCTCCAACACACAGAGATCCTCCTACCTCTGCCTCCCAAGTGCTGGGATTATAGGCATGCGCCACTAGGCCTGGCTGAATTTTTTCTCCTGAATTTCCTTCCAGGACCCTTGACATCCTCATGTGTGTTACAGAACATAATCAATCTGAAGTATGTTTTTCTTTCTCACATGCAGTTACCTGTCTCATTGGAAATCTCATTTTTTGGACACCGACAGCAATCGAAGCAGCAGGCTGCTTGTCCCTCCTGACGGGATTTCCTGAACCCAGGATGGCATGGCACACTACACACTGAAGGCAGGATCTGAGGAGTTAAGATATGTGTCAGGGAAAGAAATCTAAGATACTGCTCTCAAACCAGACAATTTTAGCAGATTGGACCATGAAAAATTTATTTTTAGTGCTTGATGATCATAGTAATTTTGCTATGTTGTATAATGTCTTTATATAATCATATAGAAACAAATTCATGAAAATTACAGTTTTTGTCAAATATTTAAAAAATTTATAAAGTATATCTAGGAATCAGTGTATGATGTGGAAACACATATTCCACAAGAGCGTGGTCATTAATGTCTAGTGTAAAGCACCACCACAGAACAACCCACCTGTCTACTTCCTGTGGCCCACTCTGGCATGTCTTCAGATAAATACAACTGCTGACCATGTGGAAAATGTGGGGAAAACTCTCCTATTTTCACCTTCAGATCAATACCATGGGGGAAATTCCAAATGTTCAGAACATCATACTCATCACTTACTTGTCCTTTCTGGTTCATATTCACTACACCTCCAACAGGGTTAATAAACAGAACCTTCTTCAGAAAAGCATGCACCTAAAAGATACACATCATTCCATGACTGGAAAGGCCCACATGCCATGACTGAATGCACGATGTAGAGAATGCCCTTTATTTTATAGTTCTTCCTTACTATGCACATTCACTGCTGAAAAGAAACTGGTAAAATACATGACTTTACACAGATCATTTAAAAATAACATTATGGTTTTTATAATATTACTTTCTAAGCTGTGTGTGGCAGTACATGTCTTAAATCCCAGCACTCAGGAAGCTGAGGTAGGAGGATCACTGTGAGTTCAAGGCCACCCTGAGATTACAGCATAAATTCTAAGTCAGCGGTGGCTAGAGTGAAACCCTACCTTGAAAATCAAAGAAAAATAGAAAATGATAATAGTTTGTCTTACAAAAAATGACAAGACAGTTGCTAAAGAAATAATAGATAGACTACACAGTGATAAATATCATTATCAATATCTATATCCTCTCTGGTTGCTTTTAGAGCTTCAAACATGAAAAGGAGATTGGGAACATGTTTAGTTTTGGAGGAATTACTTTATGCCAATTATGGAAACTGTTTCCCAGATTCTTGAAAACATTTTTTAGAAGCAGGCATGTTAGCACACACCTTTAGTCCCAGTGAGAGAGAGAGTCAGGTAGCTTTGTTAGGCAGCTAGCGTAACTGGGCATCTGAAAGTAAGGAGCAGGAATGTCTTTGGGCCTATCCTTCTAGTCTCTACTTTGCTAGAGATCAAAATATGATCTGATTTCTCATCTCTTCATTAGGTCTATTTTTCCACACAAAACCTGAACCCCTACTGGGAGAGAGGTCTTTCCTAGGATTTAAATCTAGTCCTAACATTGTAGTTCCTGAAGTTTAGCCCCCAAAACTTGATGTCATGACTAGCCTCTTAATGAGACAGCCCCTAGCCCAGACCAATTACTGTCTCTCTGGTTTACCTTAGCCAGAAGGTAGGGCCCACCACCTTAATGTTTTAAACAGATGTATGTGAGGGGACAAACTTCTCTTTCTTGGTGATCCATTCATTATTTATGTTGAATTTCTCCTTGTGTTGGCCTGGCTGGGCTGAGCTGAGGTGGGACCCCTAACACCTACTTTCCACATGGGCTCTTTACCCCCTCCGGCTCTCCACATGGCAAGAGCTCTTTGTACTTTCCTTTTGTTCCTTTCTGTGTGGGCTCTCAAGCTATGTGCATGTAGTCATTTTCCTTCTCTTGTTTCCCTACTTCTTTAAATGAATATAATAATTTAGCAATTACTCTTCTCAGTCTGATTTTATTCAATACTTTGGTTAAAATTAGACATGAACCCAGGCTGTGGGGTTCAAGGACTTTTCTGGACCCATAACACCTCACTTTGGGAGGCAGAGTTAGGAGGATGACTGTGAGATCCAGGCCAGCCTAGGGTTACAGAGTGATTTCCAGATCAGTCTGGCCTAGAGTGAGACCCTGCTTTAAATAAACAAACAACCCTCCCAGAAAACAACCCCTTGTTCTTGTTACTTCAGGAGCATGGTTTCATCAGCTCTTCATTTATACTTTATATGGTAAAGTCTGTGTTTATATTTCAAGTAAAGAAAAAGTAGACAGGACTGGTAATATATGCCTTTAAGTCCATGACTTGGAAGGCAGAGGAAGGAGGATCACAATGTGTTGTGGCCACCCTGAGACAACATAGTGAATTCCAGGTCAACACCACCAAACCTAAGCATTATATTGAGGTCACCTTTCTCTAAAATCATTGAAGTTCCCTAAAAGTTTCCTTGCTTTCCACTAACTTTATTTATTTCTTTAGTTTTAATTGTGGGGCAGTGTTTCTTACTAGCCAAGTATGAACTGGAACTCATCCTTTGTAGCCTAGCCTTGCCTCAAACCCACAGTAATCTTTCTGTCTTAGCTTCCCTAGTGTTGAGATTATAGGTGTCTGTCAGCAAACCTTACTCATAGTCTTCTTCATGATGTATACACACATGCAATTTTACTTGCTTGGATGTAACAAAGTACAGAAAGCCTTGCAATTGAAACAAAGAATCCTAGACAAATAGGCGTGAGCATGTATGGACAACATTGAGGATGTCACATTTGTTGAAAGTAAGTACCACTGATTTTAAGGCACTTTACCTGAGTGCATGAACCATATTTCATAAACTCATTTCCTGTCCTCTGAGAATCTACTTGTTGAAGAATCATTTCATGGAGGGCATGGGCCACAGCATACACAGCATTGTAGATGTTGTAAAACTCTTCATCCATGTCCATGTCAAAGCTGTGCCTTGAAAACCACTCCAGTGAAGGATTGTAAGAATAGTTGTTCAGTGTTTCATAGTACGATTTGGAGAGAGAGCAATTAAAACCCATCCACCTTGATCTTACAGAATTAAGGTTTTCTGTATATTTGGAGAAGTTCACTGTCTGGATAAAAGTTTTTAAACTAGAAATCTCACCATGGTAGTGTTTGAAACTGAAAGACCGACGGAATGAGTAAGGGATGAAATCTCCCTCACATGGGAGGACATCCCACTGTGAGGTGGTGACCCAGATTCTCTGTGTGCCAGAACATTCCCATTTTCTAAAGCTCATTTCCAGAATAGAGTTAATGTTACCATAAATGACAACAGCATTTGCCGATGATGTGAAGATTGGATAATGGAAATTTATAAGAGCCTGTCAATAATATATCTTATTTACAGAGATCATATTCACATGTGCTAAACAGATGCCATATCTTTGCATTTCTACTCTCAAGTTGGAGAGAAATTGAAATCCTTGGTCATCATCTGAGATGAACACCTCCACCCATGTCCAGCTGAAATGAAGCATCAAGGAGACCATGGCAAGGGGCAGGTTTGTATCCTTGGGGGCCACCTGATAAAGATAAGGAAACTTCTCCTGGTCACTTAGTGTAGGATGAAAGGGTCCATAGGAAACCTAAAGAAAACAGAACATTGGAATCTACAAAGGGAGAAGGATTTTGTCAGGTACAAGGTAACTTCTGACTTATGTTTTAAACCAGCAGAAAATGGAAGAAAATCTTGTTCATGCTATTACCACAGTCATATCTTATTTCCAAGAACCTAATTGGAAATTACTGACCAGTGAGTCCTCTAGAGAATCTCATTTCCTCTTACCCTGTTCTCCTTTTCTATTTCAAGCAGGTAAAGGTTAATAATCCACCAAATCTTAGTGTTTATCCATTCAGTTCAGTTAAAATCATGATCAACATAGGCATAAACCATTTGTCCAGTTCCTAGAGAATGCCACTAAGTGACTGAGTTTCAACTCCCTCTATAGACACAGACTCACCTGTGGCCTTACATAGAGTTGCATGAGTGGTGCTAGTCTGGCAGATCCTGCCCATGAGGGTCCTGTAAGTGCTATCTGACATGCCTTCTGTTCACACATATAGTTCGGAGAATCCTTCATGAGATTTGGAAATTCATCTTTATAACCAAAAATTGAAAAACTTTGACAAATCTTAGAAATGGGATGCAATTGCAATGACACATTGTGTAGTAGCTGGGAGTTATGGTTAATATCTTCCAAGGCAAAAATCAATGCCAGCACATGCTGCAACCTCCTGATTGGCAATCTGAAAAGGGAGCACAATCATCATCATGGATGAGGTGTAAATCATAAACTTCATATCAAGCACACTGAACATTATGTACCTAATGAGATTCTCCCTGAACTTCTCTTGTTGATCATGTTCCTTCTATTATGAGGATTGGGGGACATGACATCTTTACAAGCTAGTATTTGAAAATTCATAAGAGTACAACAATTATAAATAAGTTTATTCTCATTGTTGTGGTGGTGTGAATGTGAAATGTTCTCTATACCCCATGTGTTTATGATTAAGTCTTAGACTCAATCCCTAGCTAGTGAAACCATTGACAGGTAGAGCTTTGCTGGAGGAGGTGTGTCACTCTGGGTGGGTCTGGCTTTTATAGTCTACCCCCTTGACATTACAAGATAGCTTACTGTTGCTGCTTCTTCCAGCTGAGTTCGAAAGATGTGAGTTCATGCTGCCTATTCTTGATATGTGCCCACACTGTGATGAAATTTCCCCTTATATTTTCTCTGAAGTTGCAGGAAGCTGAAATAAACCCTTTACTCTCCTAGTCTGCTTCCTGTCAGGCATTTTGTCCCAGCAAGGAGAAGTTAACTGCTACTAAAAAGTGGTAATGAGAATTGGAGCGTTTGGTGCAATAATCCTCACTACGGGGTTCTTGCCTTTCAGAATTGGTTTGTTGGAGGAAGATGGAAGCATATGGAACTTGGACTAGAGAAGCAGTGCTAGAAGTATTGCTTGGTAGACTATTCTATTAAGTGTTTAAAAACCTAAATGCAGAGTGAAGTGTGAACTGGGAAGGCTTATCATTTGAGGTTTCAGAGTGGAAACAGGATGTTTTTGGGAAATGGGCTAGAAGCAGTTTGTGTGATATTATGGTAGAGAGGCTGGCTGAAGTCTACACATGTGCAAGAAATTTGAGCAACGTTGAATTTAAAAGTAATGGACAATTGTTTGATGGAATAAATTACAGAGTAGAATTATATGAAGGATATAAAGCTTGGCATAGATTATTGTGTGTGCTGTTTTAGGCTCCTTTAGCTGAAATATTTTTAAAAGGTTAACATCATTGAGGATATGCAAGTTGTTCTCATCTTGACAGTAGGAGGAGTGCTGATTCTTTTCAAAGGAAACGCCGGAAGGAAGCATCCTGAAGGAGATGAATGTTCTTCAAAATCACATTGGATTGACAATTTTGTTGGTATTCCTCAACTGATAGTGGTTTTGGAAGCATCAGGATGCAAGAAGTTTGGGGCATTAATTTATACCATTATTTCAGAAGTCATCGAGGGTAGAAAATATGAGGAAAGATAAGGACCCTGTAGGGAGACCCATGAGCCCATGATATGGGTTACAATTGAGACTATATAATTTTGAAGATGCCAGGCAACAAAGGAATCTTCTTTCTTAAGAAGACCCTGTCCTGGCTGCAAGCAACAGAGCTGGAGGGACAGAGACGCTGAAGTGTTTTGGAGTCCTGAGGATTTCATCTTATGACTCAGATGCCGGGGAGGAAAATTTAAATTTTAATGCCATATATACATATATATGCCAAATATATATGTTTGACAGAGAAAGAGGGAGGGAGGGAGAGAGAGAGAGAGAGAATGGGCATGCCAGGGCCTCCAGCCACTGAAAATGAATTCCAGATGCGTGCATACCCTTGTGCTTCTAGCTAAAATGGGTTCTGGGGAATCAAACTTGGGTCCTTTGGCTTTGTAGGCAAACTCCTGAACCTCTAATCCATCCCTATACATGTCTATGCTTATTTTTAAGCATATTTTTTCAGTTTAGAGAGAAAGAGGGATTGAGAGAGAGAATTGTCACACCAGAGCATCTGCCATAGCAATCAAACTCTAGATGCTTTCACCACCTACTGGGCTTATGCGACCTTGCACTTGCCTCACCTTTGTGCATGTGGCCTATGAGGGATGAGGAGAGCTGAACATGGGTCCTTAGGCTGTGATGGCAAGGGCCTTAGCTGCTAAGCCATCTCTCCAGTCCATCTATGCTTATTTGTGATCTAGCATTGACCCAGTCTTTACTTACTCTTCCCTCATTTTCTTATTTTTTATTTTTTAATGTTTTTTGAGAATAGGAATGTTGCCTTTGTGCCATGATGTGCTGAAAGCCTGAGTAACTTTTGTTTTGATTTTACTGGGTTCACAGTTAAGATATGGTGTTGTGTCCCTGATGAGGCTTTGGAGTTTTGAACAGTGTTGGCACTTGTAAAGACTATGAGGACTGTTAATGTTGGACTGAATGCATTTGGAATCATGAGATGGCCATGTGTTTATGAGACAAGTGGCAGAATGTGCTGGTTTGAATATGGAGTGGCCCTTATAGCCTCAAGTGTTTGTGATTATGCCTAATACTTAATATCCTGCCGGTGTAGCCTTTAGGGGATAGTCTTGCCAGAGGGTGTGTGTGGCTTGGGTGGGCCATGGGACTTTATAATCCAGTCTCTGTTGCTTGTATTAGCTACATCCAAACTGATGTGATGCCTGGCTATCAATACTTAATATGCTTCTCTACCATACTGAAACTTCCTCTAAAAACTTTGTGCCAAAATAAACCTTTCCTTTCGCAAGCTTGTTCCAGTTTGTGTTTTGTCCCAGCAATGTGATGGTAAATGCTACCATTCAGATAATCATTTATTAGATTATTACATCTTTACCATATAATGGTGCAGGGAATTCTTTATTATCTTAATAATAAACATGAACATTGTCCTGAACAGATAATTAGTTTGTCCATGGATTGATCGTGGAGTTATCATTCTTGAGAAACATGGCAAAATATTGGCATGCCCGCTACCATGTTGATGGTGTTTTCTTAATAGCAAACTAGAGGAAAATCAGGACCTAATTAATGATTACTTTATAAAAATTTGTGGTGAGGGCTGGAGAGATGGCTTAGTGTTAAGGGCTTGCCTGTGAAGCCTAAGGAACCCAGTTCAATGCTCTATTCCCCAGGACCCACGTTAGCCAGATGCATAAGGAGACACATTCGTCTGGAGTTCATTTGCAGTGGTTGGAGGCCCTGGTGTGCCCATTCTGTCACTCTCTCTCTCTCTTTCTCTCTCTCTCTCTCCCTCTTTCTCTATATGCCTGTCACTCTCTAATAAATAAATAAATTTTAAAAATTGTGATGTTTATTTTCCACACCTTGAATTGGCTGGTTATTTTGTCTCTGGTAGGATCTCCTGCTTGTTCATGCTGTTGGTGACCATTGTCACCACAATAGCTTGTGGGTTGCACAGAGAACAGCTTACTGTGTGGGGCAACCCAGATCTCCATATGGAATTTATGAGCAAAACTTACAGATTTAGAGTTAAGCTTTCTCCACACCCTACATGGTTTTTAGCCCATACTACTCTTGCCCATCTTACTAAGTATTATATCTTTTAATTAACTAACCAGGAGAATGCTTTCTACAGTACTCATTCATGACATCATTAGTTTTGTATATTTCCACCTTCCAAACATCCATTACCCAAATATTTCTGAAGGTTTTAGCCCCCTGTATTCTATTGTTCCACTTCTCTGTCTAGTATCGCTTCCATTCATCCCTCCCTCCTTCCCTCTTCTCCTAGTGTCACTCTAATTCCTTGCCAATAATTCTTATGTTTATTACAACTTATACACAACTCAATTTGTTCCATCTTATGGGAGAATGTGTGGTTTTCTTTCTTAGCCTGCAAACTTGCTTAGTATGATTTTTTTCAAGGCCATGCATTTTCCTGCAATATTCACTGTTGAATTTTTCCTTACTGCTGAGTAGCATTCCATTGTGTTTATGTAATACATTTTCATTATCCATTCATCAGCTGGTAGGTGCCAGAGACAGCAAACATGCCACTTCAGGATCACAAAGAATTGAGTGCTAAAGAGCTGCATGACACAGTTCCAGCCCAGCTGTCTCTTCCCTGGAGTCCAATGTGGCCCCTCTATAGAAACATCTTTGGCTCTCTGCGCTACAGATATCTATGGTTTTCTGTATAATGTTTGTCTTTTTCTGTCTTTCACTTGGTGCACTAATCTCTAACTTTACTTTTCCAGCAAAAATTGATATTAGTGAGATGTTGGTCTATGTACCAGAGAAGCTCTGGTATAGAATTGAAAAACAAGACAATGGGTCAGAAATAATTGTTTTCCCTAAGGCCCTAAAGAAAGGCAGGCATGGAGTACAGTACACTGAGAAGGAAATAGTGAACCTCCTGGAACAATGTAAAAATTGTTCTATGACTAATTTTTCTGAATGGTGGCAATTGCAGCAAACTATGACTCTTTACCAAGAATCCTTACAGGGAAAACAACCAAGGTCAGAAAAAGTTCAATCAGGGGGGACCAAAGTCTACATATTGGAGAGACATGAAAAGGAAAATTCAAAAGAAATGTTTGAGGGATAAATGGGTTTATTGGGTCAATGGTGGGAAACGCCATTTTGTGGTTGTTCTGTCTCTCACCTTTAATACAGTAATTGAAAGTAGGAGCTCAGGAAACCACAAGTGCTAGACCACACATACATGGGGAAAGTGTGAAAACAGTTAATCATTATAGGGGCCTGATGACTATACTTGAGGCAAATAATTTGTGGGATCGTTTGATGTAAAGAAATAGCAAAAAGTTTCTATGAATTCTGTGGAACTGTACCTTTCTTGAAGTTTGCTCTTGCATGATATTATCAGAAAATAAAAGACTGAAGCTAAGAGGTATGACAGCAGAGAAAAAGAGAGAAAGAAAAAAAGAGAAAAAGAAAAAAAAATAGAGAAAATATGGGAAAAGCAGAGAAAAAGAGAAACAGAGAAAAGGAGATGGAGAAACTCAGCTGCCTTCAGCATTAGCCTGTTGGCTTGTACCAGAACTTGACTTCAAGCAGTTATTGTGCCAGTCCATTTCACACCTGTCTTCAGGGACCCTCCTTTAAACCAGGGCTGGACCCCAACAGGTAGGCATCTGGGAAGGTTCCAATTCTTAGTGACTGTGAAAAGAGCAGCAAGATATATTGCTCAGCAATTATTGCTGTGGTAAAGAGTACAGTCTTTAGGGTATGTACCCAGGAGTGGTATCCCTGGATCAAATGGTGGATATATTTTCAGACTTTTTTGTTTATTTTTATGTATTTATTTGAGGGAGACAGAAAGACATAGAGAGAAAGAGGGAGGGAGAGAGAGAGAGACAGAGAGGGAGGGATGGAGGCAGGGAGAGAATGGGAGCACTAGGGACTCCAGCCACAGCAAACGAACTCCAGATGCATGTGCCACCACTTTTATCTGGCTTATGTGGGTCCTGGGGAATTGATCCTTGAACCAGGGTCCTTAGGCTTCACAGGCAAGCGCTTAACTGTTAAGCCATCTCTCCAGCCCTATTTTCAGACTTTTGAGGCACTTCTATTCTGATTTCTATAATTGTACAAGTTTACACTCCTATTAACAGTGAATGAGAGTACTTTTCTGACACCTTTGCCAGTACTTTGTTATTTGATTTTTTTGATAATTATTATTCTGACTGGAATGAGGTAAAATATCAGAATACTTTTAATTCTCATTTTTCTGTTGGCTAATGGTGTTAAATACTCTTCTTAGATGTTTATTGGCTCTTTGTATTTTGTTGAAGGCTTTCTTTGCATCTATTGAAATAATCATGTGATTTCTGGTCTTAACTCTATATATGTGATTTATTATGTTTATCTATATTTTTAACAATTACTTCATTCTTGGGATGAAACCTACTTGATCAAGTGGATGATATATTTGATATGTTATTGGATTCAATTTTCAAGAATTTTATTCATAATTTTCACTTCTAAGTTCATGAGGGATATTGTTTATAATTTTCTTTTCATGTGTTTCTGTCTGTTTTGGGTATTAGTATAATTTTGGCTTCATAAAGGAAATAAAGGAATATTCCCTCCTTTTTAAATTTTATTTTTATTTACTTGAGAGAGACAGGAAGAGAAAGAGAGAGAGAGAGAGAGAGAGAGAGAGAGAGAGAGAATGGGCACATCAGAACCTCCAACCACTGCAAACAAACTCCAGATGCATGTGCCACCTTTGTGTATCTGACTTACATGGGTACTGAGGAATTTAGCCTTGAACCAGGGTTCTTAGGCTTCACAGGCAAGCACTTAAACACTAAGCTAACTCTCCAGTCCTTCCTTCCTTTTTTATTGTGGGAAATAACCTGAGAAGAAGTGGTTTTAATTCTTCAATGACGATGTGGTAGAACTCAGTGGAGAATACATCTCGGCCTGAACATTTTTTGTTGAGAGGGTTTTAATTACTTTTTCAATCTCGTTACATGTTATACTTACATTCATGCATTTTGTCTCTTCTAAACTCAGGTTAGGTAAGTGATATGAATCAAGAAATTTACTTATTTTCCATATCTTTCCATTTTTTGGAATATATATTTTTGAAGTATGCCTTAATGACTCTCCCTGTTTCATTAGTATTTATTGTAATACCTCTTTTCACAATGTTCTCTAGTTTTCTTTTGATAAATTTGGCCATTAGTTTATTAATCTTGTTTAAATTTTAAAGAATCATATGCTAGTTTCAAGAATTTTTCAGTTTAATAAAATGAATTCAAAGGTTTCTGTACCTATCATGATTATTTCTTTTTGTCTGGCATTTTGGGTTGGAATTGTTCTAGTTTTTCAAAAGTATTCATGTGAATGGTCAAATTATTTATTTTAGGTTTCTCTATTTTAAAATATAGGCATTTAGAAGTATCAGTTTTCCTCTTCAGACCATCTTCATTATAGTCCAGAAGTTTTGGTAGGTTGTGATTCATTGTCATTTTGTTCAGGTTTTTTTAAAATCATTGGTTTTTAAATCATTGATTTTTTTAAATATCATTGTTTAATACAGTGTTGTTAAATCTCTAGGAGTTGGTATATTTTGTTTTGTTTTACTTGTTTATTTCTAGTTTCATTAATTTCAGTCAGATATAATACAGGGTGTTAGGTCAATTTTCCTGAACTTGTAGAGTCATGCTTTATGCCATAATGTAGGATCTGCTTTAGAGAAATTTCCACGAGCTGCTGAGAAGAATGTGGATGCTATCAAGTTTGATGGAATATTCTATAAATGCCTGTTAAGTCCATTTGATCTATGATGTTCTTTATCTCCACTGTTTCTCTATGTTTTTGGCTAAATACTTTGTCTCTTGACTATGTTGTGGCATTAACATGATATATTATTGTTGTGTTCGTATTTATTTGTTTAATATCAAATAAATTTTGCTCTAAAATTTTAGTGCAGTTGTGTTTGGCACATAAACTTTTATGATGGTAATAATATCTTGTATTTTTCCCTTAATAAGCATAAATTGTCAATTTTATCTCTCTTGTTTAAAGTCTATTTTGTCAGAGAGTAAAATAGCTGGACCTAATTGTTTCTTATTTTCATTTGGTTGGAATGTTTTCTGATTTTTTTCTCAATCTTTAATCATAATTTTTTCTCTATCTTTAATCATAAATGTGAATTTCTTATAGACAGCAAATAGATGAATTCAGTTTTCTGATTCAACCTGTTATTTTGTGTCTTTTGATTGGGGAGCTGAGTCCAATAATGATCAGAGTTATAATTGAGAGGTGTGAGTTAATCCCAGTTAAATTGAAGGCTTTTGACTTTTGAGTTTCCTATCTTCATATGCTTTATGTCTGCTGCAATTTTGATCACTGTTTTTTCTCCCTCCTATAGGATTTTGTGTATGTTTGTTCTCTGCAGTATGAAGTATATATTCCAGTTTTCTCTGTAGGGATGGCTTAGCTCTCAAAAACTTATAAAGCCAGCATTTCCCATGGAAAGATATTTTATCTTCTATAATGAGGACTAATTTTGTTAGTATAATATTTTGGATTGACATCAATGGTCTTTGAAAACTTGAAATAGTCAATGCCAAACTCTTCTGGCTTTTAGTTCTCATTTGCAGAATCTGATGTACTCAGATGGGCTTACCTTTGTTAGTGATGATCTGTTTTTCTCTTGTAGCTCTTAGTATTCTTTCTTTGTTTTCTATGTGTAGTGTCTTAAGTATTATGTGACATGAAATTTTTTTCTCTGTTTCTTTATATATTGTATTCTGTTTTCCTCTTATCAGCATATGTGTCAATAGTGCCAACACTTGTCTCTTGTAAGGTTCTTGATGTGAATGGTAATTCAAGTAACAGTTATTTTCCCTCTTCGTCCTCCTCTTCCTTCATTTTACTCCTGCTATCTCAGGCTATGAAGTAATGGATTACAAGTATTTGACATTGTAATTTACATGCATGTGATCTGTAGAAAAATATTTCATTTATGAATCCTTGCAAATACTTCTCCCTTGTTAGTTAACATTACATCAATATATTGAGCTTACATTTGTTTGAATGGGTTTTAATAATGAGTCTTTGAGTTATCCATATGTAATTTATACCCCACATCTCTTTTGGTAACTTGGAGTTTTGGAATGTGATGTGTTTTCATCATTAATGTGTTAATTGAGGCACTCTCCTTTGCATTTTTCTACATATTTCCATTAATACTGCACTCTACCTCCAGTATACCAGAGCACATTATCTGGGTTTTATACAATATCTCAAAAAGTAAGAATTTATTGTTCCATTGTCAGGATTTCATACCTGAACCACTTTAGCTCTTATCAATTATTCTATTCTTTCATATGTTAAGTATATCATGTACTCAAAAATATAACTATTATCATCTAGATTTCCAATAGTGTACATGTGTACTATGGATTTTGATTCTTTCAGATTAAATTTCAGTTTTTTAGAGTTCCGTCATCTGTCAGCCTTTTTTATTGTACAGGTGTGTGTGTGTGTGTGTGTGTGTGTGTGTGTGTGATGTGTTCATGTGTGTTTGTATCTGTGTGCATGCACATAGTTGTCCAGGCATATGGAGGACAAAGGACAAACTCAGACTCAGATGCCATGCACTTTATTGAAACAGAGCCTCTAATTGGTCTGGATCTCATCAGTTAGGCTAGAATGAGAAGTCAGAAAACCCCTGAGCTGTCTGCCTCTGTCTGCACAGTACTGTGATTACAGGCCAAAAAGAAAAAAGAAAAAAAAAAAAGAAAAAGAAAATCATTGTCTGTTTGTTATCAAAGAGTGGCATGCTGACTTGTGTTTTACTATGCTTTATATACAGGTTTTTCCTTTCAATATATTAATCTAAGGAACATCTGGGGCTTTGACTGTGGATATTTTTCCTGTTTATGGGACATTATTTTTTCCTGAAAGTATTGCAGTTGAATAAATTTAAATATGATTTCCCATTCCTCTTGGTCACTCAGTGAAACACAAATTTACTTGCAGTATTTTGTATGTGAATCAATAGGAAATTCTTACAGGTTAGCTTTACTCTTGGCCATCAGCCACTGGTAGTCCAGTTTTCTAACTGATGACATCCAATCATATTTTTCATGGCATTTCTTACATTGTTCATACTCAATGTACAATTAAAATTATAGTTCATGGAAGAACTTGCTGCCTAGTATGGTAGAATTTTACTAGGGTAATAAACTACCACGAATGTTGTAAGTACCCATTTGATTTCTTTTAATTAAAATTCATTCTTTGAGCAACAACAAACATTTTCAATTAAAATGCACTATATTTTATTTTTAAATGGGAGACATCAGGCAATGAAACTCCATTCATATATGTATAAAGTATGTAAGAAGAGGGAACAGAATGAGGTGGACAGCACTTTACTCTGATAGGCATATTAGTGAACTAGAAGGCTCTAACATGCTGTTTGGGATTGGAATGTGTAGGAAAGCATGCCCATAATTCTCTTCTTTAACCACCTTTGCATATTATTCTTATGCAATGGCATAGCATTGATGCAATTGTGTAGGAAAAAGTAAAGAAAATTAATTCAGTCAAAGAATATGTAATAAAATTGTCTGGATAGTTCATGCTATTATAATTTTATAAAATAGGAAATAGATTTTGGGACATGGAAATTGCCCAGTTGGTAAGGTGCTTGTCTTGCATTCATGAAAACAAAAATTCCACATAAAATTCATTTTAAATGGGAACTAGAATTAAAATACACCAGTATAAAAATGTTAAGCTTATTACATAGCAAGCAGATTAGTATTCAACTAGACATATTCTTGAGTTTATTTACTAGGCAAACTATGAGGTGTGATTATTTTTACACTCTAAACTCTTCCACTAAAATAAATGTATATATTTTCACATATATAAAGATAATTAAAGGAACAGATATTATTTGTTATATAACAAGATCATACAATGTATATAAATGCAAATAAAATAATGTAGTATTTAATAGGTGACACAATATAATCAAGGCAGGCACTTGGAGCAGAAGAATAGTCCACTAGGGTATTAATGACAAAATTCACTGAAAGACATGATTGAGGGCTGGAGGGATGGCTTAACAGTTAAGGAGTTTGCCTGCAAAGCCAAAGGACTCAGGATTGATTACACAGGACCTACATTAGCCAGATGCACAAGGTGGCACATGAATCTGGAGTTTGTTTGCAGTGGCTTGAGGTCATGGTGTGTTCTTATATCAATGTCTCTCTCCCTTTCTCTGCCTCTTTCCAAGAAAGATAACATAGGAGATAAGTGGCTTTACATTCATGATGTATCTTACATCTTATTATCTTCACCCGAAAACATAATGTGAACATGGTCAAAATAAATGCACTATTAGGATATTAGATAAAATCTTAAATTTTTACAAGTTACATTTATCTATCTATCTATCTATCTATCTATCTATCTATCCATCCATCCATCTACCTGTTATATAACTATCTATCTATATTTATATGTATATGAGATAATAGTTTATCAAAATACATAAATATGTTAATAAAATTGAACATCCATTTGTCATGGGATATTAGTAATATGGGAGGACATTTTGTCAACATTTTTTCTAAAACTAAAAACAATTAAAAAATCAGTATGTAAGTGATCATACATATGAAAGGTAAGTGACCTTCAGGGTCATCAAAGTCTAAGAGTGAAGACTGGGTAGTAGCTAAGTAAAAGTACTCAGAAGTGAGATGGGTCAGAGCAGTGCGAGGAGGATAGTTATCCAAAATCATGTACATGTATGAACCAAGAATAATAGCATGCATATGTAAGCTTGTTCGAGTGCAGTGAGAGTTATGTTACATGGTAGACATGCTAGTTAGATTTATGTTATATTTGTGAAGTCAACTTATTGAGGTAACCCAGATGAGAAAGCCAAATTGTCACATGTTGTCTCTCATATGTGGATCCTAGCTACAAATGATTGAAACTCTATGTGAGCAGGAATAAAACTCAGTAACAGAGGTCAGTAAGCTGGAAAGGGGATATAAAAGGAATAGACAGGGAGGAGAGACTTTATAGGATGGTATGGTATATATGTAAGTAGAAGAACAGACTAATGTGGGTGAAAAGGCCTAAGTGAGGTCAGGGGAGGAGATTGCATAAAGGAAGGGAGGAGGAGAGCTGATCAAAATCTAAGAGGCTATAAATAAGTCATACAGAAATGTACATTTTTGGACAATGGGGCACTCAGAAGCTATAGATTGTTACTAGAAAATTTTCAGTGCTAGTGATAGGATACCTTCCAGTGAGGTATTGGCCAGGGAGGTCTCTGATGCCTCCAAAACATTACAGGCCATTGCCCAGGCTATTGGTTTCCCACCAGGAATAGATGGTAAGACGTAATTGCTAAAGACTCCACATACTTGGGCTGCAAGGTCACTGAGAAACCCTGCTGGAACTGAGCTGATAACCTCCTCCATGTAGACAAGCTGACAGAAAGCTGGAAAAATCTATGCTGCATGCAGTTCAATGGGAGAGACAGAAATCACCAGTGGAGATACTCAACAGTGGACACTGCAAGCCTTAAATTTGGTGAGCCAGGCCAAATGAGCCAACGAGTTCAATAGTGGCACGTCTGTTATGGGAGCAATGAGCTACTCTCTAATTGGTCTGGAGGCCAGCTCCATGGGAGGTAATGCATCACTGACACTGAAAACCTACAACAGGGGTAGTCATGAGCCCTAGTGGTGTTGTGTCTGGCTAAATGTATTCACCAAACTGCCTTGTAAGCAATTCTATCAATGTTCTTACCCATATACTAATGCTACTCTCACTTTTGGTTAGAGAATCTTCTCTTTACAGATGGCAATGACCTTGGGATGACTCAGAAGGCACCACAGTGCTGAGAAGAAACAGAGGAGTGCTCAGTGCTGAAATATGTGTATCATACTTTCCAAGGCTTAGGGTCCATTTCAAAAGAGGTGACAGAAAGAATGTAAAAGCCAACGGAAGTGTAGGACTCCTTACAATGCACTCCTCCAGATACAAAATGGCTTGGATATCCATGACCTCACAGAGTCTGACACTACCTACAGAACTCCATCACAACAGGTGGACAAGATAATGATATTAAAATAAAAGAGAGACTCATTGAGAGGGAAAAGTGCATGATGGAGAGTGCAGTTTCAAAGGGGAAGGTGGGCAGAGGGAAGGAATTACCCTGGGTTATTTTCTACAGTTATGGAAGTTGTCAATAAAAAATAAATTAAATTAAAATAGAAGAGAGGGGCTGGAAGTCCCCAAATGTTTAGCTCATCTAGTGCCAAAAGGTGCTACATGAGCTACTGGGGGAAAATGGTCAACAAGGACTGGAGGTCTACTCAGCAGCAAACTACCTGATGAGATTCTCACCCAGTGCAATAGTGGCACACAGCCATAGTGGTTAACCAACTCCTCTTGGATTGGCTAACAGATCTGCTCAGTGGAATGGAACCCCTAGCTAGAACTGGAAAACAAGTCAGAATCATATCTCAATAACAACTTTGTTCTCCAATATCAAGCTCCAACCAATCTTGGGCTACAAGAGGGCCTACACCTATTAAATTTTCTCTAAACTAATAATGGATATCCCATTTATCCAGTGCTGACTTAACTGTCCATGGAAAATCTGCTTCTCTTTCTCAGATGGATGCAGAACCTGAGGATAGAGTCAACTCAGGGCACCTCACCAGGGCCCCAGCTTAAACCATAGAGTAATTGGGGAGATAAGCAAGAATGCTGCTTTCTTGGTGAACCTGGTATCAGCACAAGGGTGAAGGAGATAGACACAGAGAACAATCAACTCCTACCAAACCAGAGATCCAGAGACACAGAGGCTCCAAAGATCTCATCACTGAAATAGACCTAAAATAAACCCAACATGGTCCAGGGAACTTCATGGAAGAGGGGGAAGAAAGACTGTTTGATCCACAAGTTGGGACATTGGACACAGAGACATTGCTTCTTCCCCATAACTGATGGCTACCCCCACAATACATGACCCACAATCCCCAAAAGGATAACTGGCACCCCAAAATGGAGGGTCCCTTTGGAGGGGGCACAGGGATGAGTATAAGGATGGTGCAAACATGTGCTATTTACACACTGAATATGTATATAACTAATAAAAATTAAAATTAATAGTAAAAAAGAACATATTACAATTAGTATGCTTTGGAATAGACAAGTTTTGCTATATTTTTTCATTGGGTAAAAGTTTGCTTCTTTGTTTTACAAAATAAGATCAAGAAACAAAAATCATTGAGAAAATTTACGACATGACAAGGAACAGGGGCATAGATACCATATTATATAAGTGAGTTCTCTGTACAAATAAGAACTACAAACTGACCAGTCCAATAGAACATGATGAAAGCAGATGTCATCTAATAGAGCTCTACTACATTTGAAATGAAATAGTCTAAGCAGCAGGAGGCCTAATATCTTTGAGATGAACAATGTAAACCACAATGTATTGAGCATGTATTATAAGCCAGGAACTTTATCTGTGTTAGTATATTTAAACCTTGTAACAACATAAGTACCACTGTTCTTACTTAAGAGATGAAGAAACAGAGAGAAAGATTTTCTTAAGTATCTTACATTTAAAGCATCCTTACCCCTTGGAATTTTCATTTTTCATTGATCACTTTAGTATATAAACAAATTGAAAATTAGGCCCCACATTATCATCACAGTTGTAACCTGTCTTGGGTGAATTAGCACAACCAGTAATAACAGCTATAGAATTACATTCCGGAAAAATAATCATGCATCTTAGCCCTGTCTGATTGGTTAAATCTAGACTAGCTGGAGCCTACAGTGTGTTATCCCCTGAGCATCTTATGTGCTATTTTTCTTATGATTCGATAAAAATCTCATTCACAAAAAAAGGAGAAGGGTTGGAGAGATGGCTTAGCAGTTAAAGTGCTTGCCAACAAAACCAAAGGATCCAGATTCGAATCACAGGACCCATGTATGCCAGATGCACAAGGTGACACATGCATCTGGAATTTGTTTACAGTGGCTGAAAGCACTGGTGCACCCATTGTCTCTCTCTCCCTCCCCCTCTTTCTATTTGTCTCCCAAATAAATGACATAAAAACATTTTTTAAAAGAAAACATTACATTATGACCTAAATCATATGTATAATTCCTGCAACAATATATTGATTCAAATTAAAGCAAAAATGGTATAAACACCTATATAAAAGCAAACAGTTTTTTCTCATACATGGTGGGGGTGTGAGTAGGTACATCCTAGTACACTATGAAGCTACCTGCACAGTAGGTGCCTGTAGCAGTCAGGTTCACATTGCAAGCAGAAATCACCTGAGCAAGAGCAGCTTTTGGGAAAAAAAAAAGGGTTTATTTTGGCTCTCACACTTGAGGGGATGTCCCATGAGGGCAGGGAAAAGAATGGGATGAGAAGAGGGTAGACATCACACCCTGGCCAACATAAAGTAGACAACAGGAACAGGAGACTATTCCAAACACTGGCAAGGGGAAACTGGTTACAATGCCCATCAGCCTGCTCCCAACAATACACTGCCTCCAAGAGGTGCTGATTCCCAAATCTCCATCATCTGGTAACTTAGCATTCAGAACACCTATGTTTGTTAGGGGCACCTGAATCCAACCACTACACAGCCCTACAGCTTCACATGATCAGAAGCTATGAACAGGGAGATCCACAGACTGTCCTGTGAGATCTCTTCTTGTCATCAGTGAACATGCCTATAGGATCCATGTTTGAAATCCCATAAAATATTTCCACCATCATGATATATACTTATTTCTGGAATTCTGGACAATTGGAAGTGCAGTGAAATAGCAGGAGGGAGAACAGGAAAGGGGTTTTGTTCACTTTCTAAGCACATGGAGCATGTGAGATGCTATGTGACCCACAGAGATGGGCAAGAGGTAAACAGGCATAACCGGCAATGCACTTACCAAGGAATTCTCAAAAGATGTAATTAATGCATGAAAATGCTTTCCTTGGCTTAGTGTTCCTTTTATTCCTTATGAATTTAGGGTGATTGAAGCAAGCCATGGGACCCCTAGAGTCCAGTGCTGAGAGGATGTGTCACCTGAATGTGAAAAGCTAGTATAATTGTAATTATGTTCTTTCAGTCACAGAGAACATTCCCAGGGCACATGACTGGAGAGAAGCAGTCACTGAGGCGCATTGGTCTCTTATATGAAAGTGAGAGCAGGAGAGGATTTGGAGTACCCGAGTCTCACTGCTAATGAATACAGAATATATCTCTACCCAACATCCAGCATTATAAGGCTGTTGGGTCAAACTGAAATTACTCTGCTGTATTCAAAATCAAGATATGCACTCTGTTCAAATTCTAGAGCTTTCTCTGATTTCTTTTACCACTAGGACCCTCACTTAGAATTTTGTTTTCATTTCCCATTATTAAATTTAGCTATGAATTTCTCTGACAATCTACCTAATATCGATGTCTGATCACTTGATATCCATGTGTTCCAAATTCTACTAAATCAAGTAAGGGTTGTTTGATCACCCATACCATCTTTCCCTAGAAATCCACATTACACCAGAACATCTCCCTATGCTCCGTTAACTCTAATTAATTATTTTCAGACATGGGAATCTGAAACCTGCTCCTTTTCTCTCAATTTGCAATTGCCAAACATATGTCCAGTACAGAGCACAATCTTTTTTGAGATAGTAGAATTGTCTATAGCAGATATATCCAGCTTACACATAGTTTTATTAGCAATGCTCTTAAGTATCAACAATGAGTATATTTGAGCCAATGACAAGAGGATGGAGGCAAGAACATCCACTACTGAAAGGTCAGATTCTGCACCCCTGACATCACAAAACACTTTGCAGCACCATCAGCATCACTGTGTGCACATTGGTCACAGTTTGAAAATACATTTTATAAAATTACTGAAAAAGAGAGGTATATATAATAAGAATACTTAAAAATATAGGGGAGTAGACAAAATGCTGTACCAAAAAAAAAAATGTAAGAAAGATGTGGGCATATTCCATAATTGCAAAGGTAACCTGCAGTGAAAAACATACCCCTGCTTTCAAATGTTAGTGGCCAGCACTGTAGGTCACTGCTGCTTTAGGATTTTACCAGGATGACAGCATTCAGTGCTTCCAGTGACTTCCCATTTATGTCAGAAGGGCAGACACAGATTCACAGATGACAAAGTGCCGGCTTCTTTCATTAAGTAGAATGTTTTGCAATTACCTAAAATTCATAAAATTCAAATTGGTGGCTGTGCATATGTCACAGTGATGCACAGTTTAACATCACAGAGCATAAACTCCCTCAGTGGGCAACTGTCTTGTACCTGTGCTCAATGTCAGATCCATAGGTCACAGAGCACACGTGTCATTACATGATGCAGCCACATCATTCTAATGAGTCACTAAGTATTTACATGAATGGTTTTCCCTATCAAGTGTTGTACAGAGTTAAGTGACCCTTCTGAGGCTTTAGGAACTAATGCCAGTGAAGAAACACTGGAGATATGAAGGGACACTTTGCTGAAGCAGCTCATCCCTGAACTCAGTCACTAGGACTGTTTCTGAGAAGATCACTGAGCACATACTGCAGGGTTGGCAAGAGAAGGAGACCTGTGAGGAAGCCAGGCAGAGAGGACTGTCTCTTTCCGCTCCTCCCCTTTTAGGTGAGGTGTAGAAAGAAACACAAAACACTGTGGCTCATTACAAGACCAAAGTAATTTTTGGTCACATTATATGGATGTGGTTGGAAGTAATACGACAGAAGACCTACAGTTTTAGCAATCAGCTACATATAATTTATGCATCAACCGATGATGATAATACACAGAAAATGAAGCAACTACAAAGACACTTACTTTTCATGAAGGAGATTCATGAAAAATCCTTTTGGTATATGTTCATTCTGTACATAAAGATCAAAAACACAGTCATTTGTCATGTCTTGAAAAATATGCTTTTTGGGATTTATTCTCCAAAAGCACTTGTTTCCAAAGAAATTGCAAAGTATGTGTGGAATGTTTGAGAGCAAAAAGATGAAAACTAGGGAGAACCTCTTCTCCATGTCTGTCAAGACATAAGCATGAGCACAGGTAGGACCTGTGCTGTCATGCTGATATTCATCATACATGAGATGTGTTTGTGCATGTCCATGGGTGTCTGTTTTATCTCTGTGTATGATTGGAAGTGCCGCTCAACTTCCCAGGTGACTTTCCACACAGCTTGTTCTCTCCTCTCTGGAGGAATATGAGACGCTCTGCCCTGGGCATCTGCATCTGAGGTCCCCATCCGAGTGACAAACAGAGGCTGAAAAACATGTTGTGAAGATCCTTTTCTGCCTCAGGTGCCATGACCTCACTCACGTCCACAGATGCCTTCTCGGAGTGAGTTAATCTGATGAAATATTTTCCCAGGTCTGTGCCAATAGTGATCTGTTTTCAGAACAGTTGAAATGATGCAAGAGGATTACATGAGAGGGTCCAAGAAACATGTGAATTGAAAGGATTAGAAAGGATCTATGGGAGTCAGAGCTCAGGCAAAACCATGGGCCCTACATAGTTAACTGCCAAACGCAGGCAGTGGCTTGCATGTGCCCTGTGTACAGTCACCCAGAGAACTCACAATCACTATGTCAAACATGCCCTGATGCTTACCAGTCATTTGGGCAGAATCCCAACAACTATACCTGCTTTCCAATGTTTGCATTACCAACCATGAAATTCCCAACTTCATGGTGAATTGAACTCTGTCTGGTCAGTCCCTCAATGTCAACACAGACACTAAGCTTCATATGAATTCCCACACCATGCGTCCCTCTCTGCTGCTCAATCCCCATGGATATTTATCTTGTGGTGATGTCTTTATTCATGTAAACCATTGCCTTCCTCCATTGTTTGTGGTTATCTGTATATAGCTTAATGTCTGAAAAACATCCATATATTTAAAGGTAGGGAATAAAGTCCTTGGAGAGAATTAAGAGGCAGACACAAAGAGTGGGACCCATTATGGAGGGAGGGAGAAATTTAATCCTTCATGAGAGAAAATATATAGGATAATGCCTAGAACATATATCTATTTGTCTTCTTTTATTAGTGGGCATACAAAATAGTGGATTTCACAAGTATATTTCCATACACATATAACATTGTGTTCCACATTGTACACTAACCACACCCCTGTTCTCTCTTTCCACTGGTTCCCATCCTCAACCCAAATGTCTCTTTTCTGCTTTTGTATCATAAGTTTTACATGTAAGATTATATTTGTTTTCTGACTATGAGATAATGTGATGTTCTTTTCATATTCCCTCACATACCACTGTGTCCCTACACTGTCTATACTACTTCCTCTCCCAAATATTACTTTCTGAGATCTATGTCATGATTATATAAAAGAAGAATGCAGATCCTACCAATTAGAGAAAATCTGCTATCCATCATTGTGTGACTTTCTTGTTTTTTTTTTTTTTTTTTACTTGAAGTTCTATTTCATCTATTTAGAAATAAGTTTCATAATTTCCCTATGATTCAAGGGTGAATAAAATTTCTAGGTGTTTATATAACAAGTTCTCTTCATGCACTCATATGACAATGGGTGCATAGGCTGACAGCTGGTCATGGTGACTCTGAGTTGGGATCCAACCCAAGGCCTTATATATGTTAGGCAAATGCTTTACCACTGAGCCACCACCTAGCCTTGAAGCTGTCTGCAATTCTGTAATTTTCTTTTTCTTTTTTATTCTTTTGGTTTTTTGAGGTAGGGTCTCATTCTAGCCCAGACTGACCTGGAATTCACCATGGAGTCTCAGGGTGGCCTCGAACTCACGGCGATTCTCCTACCTCTGCCTCCCGAGTGCTGGGATTATAGGTGTGCACCACCACACCCGGCTCAATTCTGTAACTTTCTTAGCAGCAGAGTTCAGGGATCCTTTTCTTGATAATTCATGTAGGTACAGCTCTGCATGGTAACGCAGGTAACTCTTCTACCGTAGTCTTTTTTAACATCATGTGATTGGATTTCATCTTCATTTATTCATCCAATTGGCTGTTAACATAGTATTTTCAAAAATCATCTTAAAATATGTCACCATTGGGAAAAATTCTCACATCATTTTCAAGTATTTCTGAAAGGATGAATTCATGGAAAGGAGGTTGCTGTGTCAAGGGGCATGTGAAATATAAGCTATTATAGATTTCAGCTTACTGTACGCTCTAAAGACAATATAAATTTTATTCCTAAAGGGAATGCTCCAGTCAGATAAAGGAGGCTTGCTGGATGCCCCCCCCCCTTTTTGTTGGTGTTTTGTTGGTGTTTCAAGATAGGGTTTCTCTCTTGTCCAGGCTGACCTGGAATTCACTATGTACTCTCAGGGTGGCCTTCCACTCACAGCAATTCTCCTGTCTCTGACTCCCAAGTGCTGTAATTAAAGGAATGCACTACTATGCCTGGCTCTGTTTTTCTTCTCTTTTTTGAGGTAGGGTTTCATTCTTTCCCAGGCAGACTTGGAATGGAATTCACTCTGTAGTCACAGACTGGGCCGCAACTCATAGCGATTCTCCTACCTCTCTCTTCTGAGTGCTGGGATTAAAGGTTTGCATCACCATGGCTGACATAGTCTTGAATGTCCTTGGACTTTCAGCCCTCCTGCCTCTGCTTCAGTGCTGTGATTGGAGGAGTGTACTATCACATCAGGTGGCCTGACTCTCCTTTGGCCTCATTCTCATCCTACTCTTCTGATGAGAGGGAAGACATAGATTACTTCATTAATCAGAGGAAGAGGAGGACGAAAGGTAAATGAAGAAATGATAGAGAAACACAGGGAAAGTGAATAGGAACAAATATTTCCTTTTCAAAAGCTTTATGTATATGACGTGTGTATGTGTGTACATGTGGACTTGTGTGTGTGTGTGAGCATAGGTACATGCATGCATAAAACAGGTGTGGAGATCAGAGATCACCATTGGGGGTTGGTTCTCACCTTCCGCCATGTTTGAGACATATGCCAGGCTAGCTGGCTTGTGAACTTCCTGAGGATTCTCATGGCTTTTGTGAAGGGTTTCAGTTCTCCAACATGTTTGTTGCTATTTCCCTGGAGGCAGTTCTCAGTCTAGCATTGGGAGCAATACTCATGTAGCTGCTTCCTCTGCAGGTTCTTCTGGATCCTGGTGACTGTGGTGTAGGTGGCCCATCTCATGGTGAGCACTTGGTTGTCTTTTCCGGTCGAATTGGTGGATGTGGGATCTTCCCAGTATTGTCTGCAATCTGTAAAATAAAGCAGATATTCCAAGTTAGGGAGAGAGCAGCTCTGGTAAAGGGGGACAGGCATATAATTTTGGGGAAATGCCCATGAGGACACTCACTCAAGATGTGTAGAGAACAATGGGGCCTTCTTTCTGGATGTTGTGAACTTCCTGCCCATGGGACTATGACTTGCTTCCCAGTACAGTTATGACTTCTCTCCCATTGAGTGGGCCTTATGCCCAATTAGATGGCGGTTGGTTATCCACAGAGGTTGTGTCTCTGTTGGCCAAGAGGGTATTTCTTGTTCAGGGTTTGGATTGTGTGGTTTGCAAGTTCTCCCACTCTATTGTGCTGTTGGTGACCAGTGTTGCTCAGTACCTCCCTTAGTACTTTCCAGTGCCACAAGAGTTTGTCAGGAGAGGACTGGCTTTGCTCTCTGTTCCCCTGATCTCTTGGTGTCCTAAGATAGCAGTCTGTGTTGTCTTTAGCACTGGGGTCAGACTTTTTAGCGCTGTTACATAACCAAGTGTTTGGCAATGACTAACGTTGTTCTGGGGACCTCATGGTTTCCCAGGCCAACTGCTCACTGTGGGAGTAACTCAGTTCTGGTCCTGGGATTCACAAGCCAGAGACATGATTTTAGGATTTAGGGTTCTTCACTTTCTGCTGGGCATATCAGTCTAGTGTGACTGCCTCCCTTACCTGAGGTTAAATCTTGTGTGCTGACATTCAGGGGGAAGGTATTTAATGTACCAACTATTATAGTCTATAGCTTTGGGTATTTACTCCCCCTTTTTTCCCAGACCCTTCCACTCTCATACTCTCCCATGTTCTTTCTCTTAAGTAGGTTTTCTGGTAATCCCTTCTCTACTCTCTCTCTCTTTTCTCTTTTTCCTGGTCTCATTCTAATTATATACCCATCGTCTTAATGCTTACTGCCTATTGCCCTTCTCTCCAGCTGGTCTATTTAGAGCCACATATGAGAGAAAACATGTGTTATTTGACTTTCTTAGACTGTGTAACCATGTGGGGTGATATTTTCCTTACTGCTGAGTAGAATTCTGTTGTGTATATGTACCATATGTTCATTATCCATACATTAGTCGATGGGTATTGTGTTTGACTCCAATGTTTAGCTAGGTTGAGTAGGTATATTTGAAGTAGAGTCTTCAGGAGAGGAAAAGCTGGGTCTGTTGGTAGACCAATTTTCATCTTTTCCAGAAGTCTCCATACTGATTTACATAGTGGTTGTTCAGGTTTGCACTTCCACCAGCAGTAAGGAGGGTTCTCCTTTCTCCACATCCTCACCAACATTTATTGTCATTTCATTTTTTTAATGATTGTCATCCCATTGGAGTAAGGTGCAATGTCATAATTGTTTTAATTGACATATTTCTTATGGCTAATGATATCCAACAGTTCTTTAAGTGAGTGCTGGTCATTTGTAATACTTTCTTTAAGAATTCCCCATTTTTTCCTTACTTTCTTCCTTCTTTCCTCCTGTCCTCCTTCCCTTCCTTCCTCCTTATTTTCTTCCTCCTCCTCCTCCTCTTCCTCATCTTCCTTCTTGTTCTTTTTCTTCCTTTTTCATTCCTCTTCCTTCCTTTCTTTTCTTCCTTCCCTCCATCCTAATTCCCTCCCTCCCTTCCTCCTTCTCCCTTCCTTCCTTTATTCTTTCTTTTCTTCCTTCCTTCCTTTATTCCTTCCTTCCTTCCTTCCTTCCTTCCTTCCTTCCTTCCTTCCTTCCTCCCTCTGTATTTCTGTCTTTCTTTCATTCACTATGTAGTCTGAGGCTGCATTGAACTCAGTGATCCTCCTCCCTTGGGTTCCTGAGTGCTCAGATTAAAGGAATGCAACACCATGCCAGGCTTTCCTTTGTTATTTTATCAGTATTGTCTGACTACTGTAATTAATCTACCTTGTGTTGACATTAATGTTTTGCTATTCTATCTTCTACTTGTTTCATTCTCTTGGTGAAGTTTTATAATTTGATACATTGAGTTCTTTATTCCCAAAAGTTCAGTGTGACATTTTCAGTACTTCTATCTCCTTTGCACTTGTCTTTCATATCCTGTAGTATCTGCTTTATTTCATTCACCTGTACACTTATATTCTTTTCTCATTTGTTGAGGTGCTTCTTCATGTCCTTTTTGACTTTGCTGAATATTATTATAAATCCTCTGAATTCCTTGTTTAGGATTTGATCTACTTCATCTTCATTGTAATTCACAGCTATAGATTAGCCACGTGCCATGACTTTTCATGCTTCATTTGTCCTTGTCAAGTTTGCATATCTGGATTAGGACACTTGCTTGATTTTCTAACACCTCGGTTGAGGTATTTTCTATATTCAAATGGCATAGGTTGTGTTAGGGTTGAGGGGTGGTTTCACCCCACTGGGCCTGGGTGTAGTTTAGAAGGTATTTCATCCAGCTGCTGTCTTTTGTCATCTTACTTGCTTCTAATCGGATTTCAATTTCTGTCTCTTTCTGTTTCTTCCCTCCTCCCTCTCTTCTTCTATTTCTTCCTTCCTCTCCCCTTTCTTTCACATTGTTTAGTTTTCAAGAGAAGCTCGTGCTATGTAGCCCAAGCTGACCTAGAACTCAGGATCTTCCTGCTACCGTCTCCTGAGTGCTGGGATTACACACAAATCTTTTTAGCTGATATTTTGTTTGTCAATAATATATGATCACTAGCTATAATCCCACATGTTTGTTTGTTTGTTTCCTTCTTTCTTTATAATCCCACATGTTTGTTTGTTTGTTTCTTTCTTTCTTTCTTTTCTTTCTTTCTTTTCATTTTTGAGGTAGAGTCTCACTTTAGCTCAGGCTGACCTGGAATTCTTTATGTAGTCTCAGGGTGGCCTTGAACTCATGGTGATCCTCCTACCTCTGCCTCCCGAGTTCTGGGATTAAAGGTGTGTGTCACCACGGCCAGCCCTCATATTTCTTGAAAGTATGACTTCTATGTAATTGGAATTCATATCCTCTGACTCACTCTATAATGTCGCTACCTCTAGGGACCACTCTTCTATATATCACTTCTATGAAATCAGCTTTCTTTTGCATGTATAGTATGTGGTGATGGTGGTCGTGTTGGTGTTGTGTGTGTGTGTGATATGCACATGTATGTGTAGATGTATGTGCAGGCATATTGAGGCATAAGAGAAAGTCCAGTGATCTCCTGTTACTTATCCAAATATTTCCTTAAGGCAAAGTCTTTCTCTCAATATGGATCTGTGGTTTTTATGAGCCCCAGTGATTCTCTGGTCTCTTCTCCCCACAGGACTACATGGTCAGGTCCAGCTGCTTACATGAGTCTAGGGGAATTGAACTTGGGGTGGTCTCAGGCCTCCATGCTTGTGGCAAGCACTCCTTCCTGCTGAACCATATTCTGAGACCTCAAATCAACTTTTAAAATTCCACATATACATTAAATCACATGGTATTTGTATTTCTCTTCCTGACTTATTATACATATCATGATGTCTTCCAGGATCATTCATATTATTGCAAACAATAATAATTTTGGAAAATGTAGCCTGTAGATAATGAATCTTTTCTTTCCAACTAAGTTCTTTTCTATTTCGATGACATTTTTTGCTCTTCTCCACATCCATGACATGTTGATACTTCCTACATTGTACAGGTCTTGTGTATGTAATGACAGCTGCTGTGAGGTCATGAATGCAGTGGCCACTGCATGTCTGGAAGGCAGCATTCCAGAGCACTCCTCTACATTCTGTGGCTCTTACATTATTTCTTCCACCTCTTCTGCTGTGTTTTATGAGCCTTGGAGAATGTATAGAGGTGCCTCATTTAGCAATGTGGTATGGGTGTCTCTTTAGCACTGAGCACTCAATAATAGTCCCTTATGGTCATCACTTTGATGAGTTGTAAGCTTCTAAAGCTAAAGATGATGGTAACTCTAATCTATGGGCATAAACATAGATATTTAGAGGGCAATTTGATGGTCACAACATATCCATTTAACTAAACAACAGTTGCAACTCCACTGACCCAGAATCTATGTCCTTCCTAGCCATAGACTTTTGTCTAGATTTTCAGTACCAGGCATGAATTCTCCTGTCATGTAGTTGGCCTGAAACCTTATGAGAGAAAAGCTGATTATTCCATAACCAACGTGCCCGTATTTCATATGTCAGTCCACCTTACCTGGCTGATCCATTGTATACTGGGTAGTTTCCACTTCTTGTTATGACTACTGATGACTTTCACCCCCCACCCCCAGCATCTTGCGCAGAACCTTCCAGCACTATGACAGCAACTCCTTGCCAAATGTTCTTGACTCTCCATCAGCAGGAAATACAAGCTAGATTCCAAGGCCTTCTTTCCATTTCAATGTCTGCTCTATTTACTTGTGTTGCATCGTGCCCCAGCCAATCTGGAAGTTAAATCGTCAGAGTAGGCTGGTAAAATGTGTGGGAGTATTGACATGTGTGCATACATCTACGTGTCTGTAGAGCCATCTGTATTAACTACAGGGCATATAATTCTTTTTTATTTGTGGAAACATACAGGGATGAGTGGAGTGGCTTTTGTGTCCTTGGCACACATGGAGCTGGTTTTAGATGAGCGCTTCTTCCATGATACTCAGATCTCCAGAACTAAGTCTGAAAGAAAGCTGAAGATGAATTCCTGTGTTGTTGGGGGCATCATGACTGGGTGGGAGAAAGAAAACTTCTCCAATCCAGTTATCTACACTCTGGAGCACATCCAGGTTTGTAAGGAGACCTCTGTCCATGCACAGAGGAGTCCTGTTTCCCCAGTTGCTACAATACTCATTTTTAAATCAAGGCTTTTATTTTGAAAGGGTCATAGATTCCATTGTGTGGAGACAGCGCTGTGGGGAAAGCATTTTTGGAGTAAGCATGAGGACCTGAGCTGAGACCCCAACACCCACGTGAAAGCCAAACACGGCAGTATGTGGCTTCAGTCTCAGCACTGCGGAGGTGGAAATGGGAGGATCCCCAGGGGTCACTGGACAGCTAGTCAAGTCGAACTCGTGAGCTCCAGGCTCAGGGAAACTGACTCAAAGAATAAGGCAGAGTGATCAAGGAAGATACCCAGTGTCAACGTCTGATCTCCATATGCACACAAGTGCCCTCACATGTGTGCCTATGCACTTAAAAACAGGCATACACACACATGCACACCACATGTACACACTCATGCCACAAAAGAAAAATTGTTCAGAGGAATCACATATACCTGTGTTGGGCACTGCCAGGCATAGGCTGGAGCCTACAGGAGATGGGCCTGAGCCACCAGGCATGGCTAGAGATCCCTGGGCTACAGGAGGCCACACCCTCTCCAATGCTGGCACACCCGAACTTAGGCTTTGCCCTGTGACCTTTGGCCAGTTGCCTTGTGAACCTCCTTATATTGTATCAGCCAGCACCATGGAGTGGCAAGAAAAAAAAAAGGTCATGTTTAACTAAACCCTATGGTGAACTGAAGTTTTATGTAAACAATGTAATTTATTACATGATACCATAAATATAATTACTGAGTTTATGTTCTAGGTGAACTTCAACTTACATAGAGGATTATTGAAAGCAACAAATTTCTCTCTGAGGTGGTGTTTTATAATTTGCCAAGTATGTTAAAAAAAGACTGTAATGTCCTGTTACTTAAAAGGAGGAGGCAACTGAACTGATTTCTAGCCCAGCCTGCCTCAAGACGGGAACAAAATTTGCCTTAGTTAATCCTGATAAATTCATTTCCAAGTATTTTAGAGGAATTAATGATATAACTTGTCTTTAATCTAGACTACTTGCTTGTCAGTGAGTAATAGGATTAATAAATTTGGTGCAGTTACTCTTAATAGTCTTATAAACATGGTTAATGATGGGGTGAGATGAGTTGAATGAAGAAACTGGGAAGGAACTTTTCAATGCTGGACATAAAGTGCTCAACTAAAAATGCTTTTTGAGGGACTTCCGGCCAAGATGTTGACCGCCTAGCTGTGCTGCAAATACCGGGGAAAGAAAGGCAAGATATTAAGAGTACATAGTGGCTTTCAGGGGAGAGAAATCTGGGAGGGCACAGAGGTGGGGGAACAGTGAATCACGGATCCCCTCGCGGGCGGGTAGCCACCACTAACCCCAAATAACCACAGTGTTCACAGCACCGCCACTGCAGCTTCTGTGCCGACACTGGCACTGCTGCCAGCGCACGCCAATTGTTCCCTGCGTGCAGAAGCTTAGAATTCTCTGCACTTTCTTCCACTCACCCACTTAATGAGCGAGCCCAGTCCCACAGTGGGTGCCACGCAATCTCAGACTGTGTTTGTCACTTGCGTCAGCTCAGGTGCCATCCCCTACCTGTCTGCTGAGCCGGCCGCCCGCCATAGTCCTGTGGCGGGGAAATGCAGACTGTTTCTGGGTCCCAGCATTCCCAGCCAGAGTTCGGATGCTTCAGAGTTTGGTGCCTCAGTGCCACTCCTAGCTCGAATGCAGGCACCTTTGGCACATTACCGCTTGAGAACTCAGGCAACTTTGGGGCTCCTGCCAGGCAGTAGATAGGCGGCTTTGGCAAGTGAAAGCCAAAGCCCAAGCTGGTTGGCAACTGCCCCAGGCTGCATAAGATTCCCATTGTCCTTGAGCACAGGCTGATACGCCTACCTACCTGCCCATACACTGTCATGGGCAGAACACAGCGCAAAAGAAATAACAGGAAAAATCAAATGCAAGAAAATCGAGTTAGATCACCCAGTCCCACATTGAATACTTCTAACCAAAACATAGAAGAACAATAGTACCAGAACACCAAATTGAAGCTATGAGCAATGCAACCCTGACCAACCTACTGATAGAACTTGCAGGAAAGCAGTAAAGGGCCGATAATCATGTGGATGCTGCCATCACTAAACTAGAACTAATAGGTAAGAAATTGGAAGGATTAGATAAGAAAATGGAAGGATTTCAGAGAGAGTTAAGAAATATGAGGGAGAGTAAAAAAAAAAGAAGACGTTAAAAATCAGCTGGCCATGCTAAATGAACACATAAATAAATGCAAGGATGAACTCCAAGAATCATCAAGAAAATCAGAAAAAGATGTGAAAAGGGAGCTTGACAGAGGGATGGAAATTATACATAGAAAAGTAGTAGACAACGCAAACTTAATTGAACAAGTCCAAAACTCGCTAGAAGCTCTCAAGAATAGAGTCAGCCAAGTGGGGGATAGAAACTCTGATCTGGAAGACAAGATGGAAGAAACAGTTAGAGGATATTACAATCATAAATCTGTATGCACCAAACACAGGGGCACCACAGTTCATAAAACAAAAGCTACTTGACAATAAAACACAAATAAGCACAAACACCATCATAGCTGGGGACTTCAATACACCATTAACAGTAATAGACAGATCATCCAAACAGAAACTCCACAGAGAAGTAAGAGAGCTCAACAAAACCATAGATCACTTAGACCTAACGCACATCTACAGAACCTTCTGTCCCAAATCCACAGATTACACATTCTTCTCATCAGCCCACAGAACATACTCTAAAATAGAACATATACTGGGTCACAAAGACTGCCTCCACATATTTAGGAAGATTGACGTAATTCCCTGCATGATATCAGATCACAATGCTATATTGCTAGAAATCAACAACAAAAGACCCACCAAGAATCCCAACGTCACCTGGAAACTGAACAGCACACTTTTAAACAATAAGTGGATAGTGCATGAGATAAAAAATGAAATTACAAAATTACTGGAATTGAACGACAATGAGAACACATTGTACCAAAACTTATGGAACACAATGAAGACAGTCCTCAGGGGAAAATTCATAGCACTAAATGCCTTTATATGAAAGACAGAAAGGTCCCAAATCAATGACCTAACGATCCACATAAAGGCACTGGAAAAACAAGAAAAATCGAACCCAAAGAGCTCCACAAGGAAAGAAATAATTAAAATCATAGCAGAAATCAATGAACTGGAAACGAAGGAAACAATTAAGACAATTGACAAAAGAAAGAGCTGGTTCTTTGAAAAAATAAACGAGATTGACAAACCCCTGGCCGATCTGATCAAGCAAAAAAAGGAGAAGATTCATATTAACAAAATTCAAAATGAAAAAGGAGAGATCACAACAGACGTAAGTGAAATTGGGAGAATCATCAGGACTTATTTCAAAAACCTCTACTCCACAATACTGGATAATGTGGAGCAGTTGGATAAATTCTTGGACGCATACCACCTACTAAAGCTAAACACAGAGCAGATTAATCACCTCAATCAACCCATCACATTCATGGATATTGAAAAAGTAATAAAATACCTCCCAAAAAAGAAGAGTCTAGGACCAGATGGCTTCTCTGCTGAATTCTATCAAATGTTCATGGAAGAACTTAAACCAATCTTCCTCAAAGCTGTGCCACACAATCGGTGAACAGGGAAAGCTACCCAACTCCTTTTATGAAGCTAGCATCACCCTAATTCCAAAACCAAGCAGAGATGCCACAAGAAAGTAAAACTACCAGCAAATAACTTGTTGTGTTGCCCACACAAGTGAAGTGGTGGCACACAGCCATGGTGGGGAACCAAATGCTCTCAATTTGGCCCTCACTGGTATGGGACCCACAGCTGGAGCTGGGAAACAAGTCAGAACCATATCAATCATAAGCCCACTCTCCAATATCAAGCTACCATCAATTGTGGGCTACAAGAGGGCCTACACCTATTAAATTCTCCATTAAACAAAGTAAGTGTTATCTCATTTGTTCTGGTGCTAACTTACTCTCCGTTGGAGAATCTGCTTCTCTTTTTCAGATAGATGTAGATCCTAAGGAGATAGCCACACCATCATACCTCAAGAGAGCCCCGGCTGAAACTAAGAAAAATTGGAGAAACAAGCAAGGGGGCTGTTTTCCTGATGAACCGGACACCAGCACAAGGGGGAAGGAGATCAGCACAGAGAAAAATCAACTCCTACCGAATCAGAGAGCCAGAGCCTCAGAGGCCCCCAACACCTCATCACCAAAGTAGACCAAAACTGAACCCAACATGGCTCAGGGAAATTTTGCAGAAGAGGGGGTGGAAAGAATGTCAGAGCCACATGCTGGGTCATGATATGCAGAGACATTTAGCTTACCCATAACTGTGGGCTAACTCCACAATGCATGACCCGTATACCTCAATAAGGAGGGGCCAAGGGGTGGGGGTAGGTCACAGATGAGCCTAATAATGGTACCAAACTGACTGTATTTGTTGATTACAAAACTAACTAATAAAGAAAAAATAAAAATGCTTTTTGAGTGGTACTTAGATCAGAATGTTTAAGTATGTGGATAAAGGTGTGCATATGTAGGAAAAAATTTTCAGGCTAAACCTAAACACCATGCCTAAAGATAAAGATTTTTCAAATGTTTACAAACTCTAAAGTTTGCTGTATGTAATTTAATTTCAGTCACTATAATTTTTATGCTCATATTAGGGAAAATATGTTGGGATATCTTGCTTAAGCTTTATGAAATTTAAGCCGTGTGTAAAACATAATTTTTTATGTTAATAAAACTTCCTATTACATAAAATTAATGGCTGTCAAAATTAAGCTAAAATCTGGTTGTCACAAGTTTTCTTTCAATTAAGAGAGATTTGTCAACCATTGTGTTAGAATTTAGCTAGCTGTTTTAGCTCAAATAAGACCAGATTCTGCTCTATTGTATGTAAACTAACTCTCTCGTTTCTGGCATCTTAAGTCCAGTGTTTACAACAAAATTAACTCTTACGACATATTCCCTGCTTTAGTGTACAGCCTCATGCTCAAACAATGGTCCTCTTCTGTAAAAAATAATTTCAAGTTCTGTGGTTCTGTTTCCAATGTTCTCTGGATAATTGGTACCCACACAGGTATCTAAACCAATCAAAGTTGTTTATAAACACAGGTGTTAAGGCTGTATAGTGTCTTACTTGTTCTCTTCTGAAAATTTCTAAGTTAAATTAACTAGTTTGTTTGTAAATTAATTGGTATTGTTTCAAAGACTAGTAACAGGTTCTGCCTGTATTTATAGCTATTGGATAGTTAAAGTGTAAGATGTAATTACTTTCTATGCCTGAGATATGGCTTATGCTGCCACAGGACAAGGATCCTGAAGTGAGCTCTAATGAATGTATTAGTTTCATAGAGTGAAGGGATCTGGTTCTGAAGTACCTTGCTCAACAGACTAAATATGACTTCTTTTTCCTTGTCATGGAGACACTAATTGATACAGAGAAGACTGTGTGGGAGCCTCTGTGTCTCTGGATCTCTGGTTTGGAAGGAGGTGATTGTTTTCTGTGTCTATCTCCTTCACACTTATGCTGGTACCAGGTTCACCAAGAAAGCAGCACTCTTACTCATTTTCTGAATTATTCTTGGTTTCAGTTGGGGCCCTGGTGAGGTGCCATGGGCTGATTGTCTCCTCAGGCTCTGTGTCCATATGAGAAAGAGCAGCAGATTCTGCAATTGAGAATGAAGTAAGGAGTGGATATATGAGATAACCATTATTAGTTTAGAGAAAATTCAACAGTTGTAGCACCTCTTGTAGCCCAAGATTGGTGGGAGCTTGATAGTGGAGAGCTAACTCATTTTTTGGATATGATTCTGACTTGTTTACCAGTTCCAGCTATGGGTTTTATTCCACTGAGAGTTAGTTACCCTCTGTGACTGTGTGCCACTATTGCACTTGGGTGAGCATCATGTCAGTTTTTTTGCTGCCGTGTAGCATAGACAATGAGTTGCTTGTATAGATGTTTGCCATTTTCCCCCAGTCACTCATGGAGCACATTCTGGCACTCAAGAAGCTAATTGTCTGGAGACTGACTCTCTTCCAGATTCCAGCTAGGTCTCTTCATGTTCTGTACCAACAGCATATAGTGTCTTTGTCAGTAGGGTCTTACAATTAGCACTTGGTTTCTAATCAAGTGCTTGACTTCATCTACTTAAAGGAGGGATTCACATGGGTAGCTGGTGGCTCACAACACCGCCAAAAAGGGATAGAGGTGTTGAAGTTTGAAGGCTGAGCCTTGGATTTTTACCTTCAAGGTCACCCCCCTTTGCAGCTTAATCCAGAGATCAGAAAGTGCTTATCAGGGCAGGGAGATTGTTGCGTGGGTAAAGTTCTTGCACACAAGGATGCAAACCTGAGTTGGGATCTCTGGTACCCACATAAGGTGGTGAGTGTGGTGTCACTTATTTGTAATCGCAGTGCCAGGGAGGTGGAGACAAGAGACTATCTAGGGCTTGCTGGCCATCTATCCTAGGCTGATGTGTCATGTTTAGGTTCAGTGAGAAAGCCTAAGTCAAAAATAAAGTGTAGTGTTTGAGGAAGATATCTGATGTAATTGACCTCTGATCCCCACATGCATGTACATACATGTGTGTCCATATGTGCAGTAGATGTCTGATGTCATTGACCTCTGATCTCCACATGCATGGACATACATGTATGCCCATATGTGCAGCATGCACACACACACACACACACACACACAAACAGAAATTGCTGATGTCACGTCTACTCCTCTGCTATGCACTTAAGAGTTAATAGTTGGAATGTGGACTCCATCCATAGTGCACTTTTATCTGCAGGAAGGTACTATTTTCTTCTTTCCCAGACTTTCATAACTATCTCAATGGAGAATCTGCTTTACACAGAGAAACTCAATCGCAAGGCATTCTGGGAAGTGTAGTTTGTAGATGTTCAGCCTCAGTAACATGGAAGTTGGTGGATATGCCAGGTGTGGGAATGAGCACTGAGGGGTATCAGTGGATGTGTAAGGAGCATGAACAACGTGCAGTGCATGATGACTATCAGGAGAAAAGCCTCTGAGTCTGTGCTACCAACTCAAAATGGCCTGGGTAATTTTTTCCTGCTCAGGGGGAGGAATGTTTTTTGATTCTGTTTGAAGGCAACAGTGGATCTTCTTCCTAACAGATGGAGTTCTCCTTGTACATCATTAGCTACATGGGGACCATCATCTCACTGCTGTGCCTCATCTTGACCATCGCCACCTTCCTACTATGTCATACCATCCAGAATCACAACACCTACCTCCACCTCCATCTCTTCTTATGTCTCTTCTTGGCCAAGCTTCTCTTCCTCACAGGTATAGACAAGACTGAGCACCAGGTCAATATCCCTTGTACTATTCTCCTACCAAGCCTCTTCATCTGCTCCCTGTCTTCTGCTCCCTCCTATCTCTGTCTTTCCCCAGGGCCATTGCACATGCTGTGCCCTCCTCCCTAAGGTCTCTCCTAGTTGACTTCTTTTATTTATTTATTTTTGACAAGTGTCATTTAACAATCTGTTCCCTAGGGCTGGAAAGATGTCTCCATGGATAAAATGCTTGCTGTGACATGTGTGTATCCATACTCACACACACAAACACACACACACATCATACATACACACAACAAAAAAATAATAAAATAAATTTTATGATCATGTTATGAATTGCTTCAGTTCCTTCTTTTACTCAACTAACAGAATCAGTGATTCTTATATATAGTAATTTACCCTCAAGAGACAGTGGGGAATGTCTAGAGACAGTTTTGATGATCACACCTCTAGGGTGATATTACTGGCATCAAGTGGACAGTGGTCAGGGATGGTGCTGACCATCGTGCATTGTGCAGCATAGCCTCTCTCTCACCCAGTATTAAAAATGAATAGTGATATGTCTCAGGGGATAGGGAGATGGCTCAGTGTGTAATGTGTTTGCCATGTAAGTGTGAATACCTGAGTTCATATTTCCAACACCCTTGTAAAAATCTGGGTATATTGGTTCATGTCTCTAATCAGAACAGAACAGAGGATCCTTTTCTAACTAGTCTAGCTGAACTTGTGTGTTCCAGGTTCAGTGAGAGACTTATTTCAATACATAAGGTGGAGAGCAAATGAGGAAGATACCTGACATTGACCTCTGGTTTCCCCTTGCATGCACACACATGTCCATGCATACCCACACACAAGTGCACCCACAAGCCTATGAATATAGATACCACATACACACATGCCACACACACACACAAACTTCACTTAGAGAACAAGTAACCTACAAGTTATAGTTTGCTGAGCCTTCCCACAAGGTTTTCAAATTGTCATTAACATGAACAATCAACTGTATAGTTGGGACAAAAGTTTTCTACCTGAATCACTAAGTGTCGCATTTCCCAATGGCTCTCAATTTCAGATAAACAGAACAGCAGATCACATTATCCAGTGGCTGGCTAGCGTCTGGAGAGGAGTAACCATGTACTTACAGAAATATGTGTGGAATGATGAGGGCTTGGGATATGGCAAGTGCACTTGCCACATAAACATGTGGGTCTGAAAGGGCCTCAATTATATGCCCAGCATCCATGTAAAAATCTAGGTGTGTCCACACATGCCTGGAAACCAAGTTTTAAGTGTAGTGATGACAGGAGAAATACTGGGGCTCACTGGTTTGATAGTTTGACCCAAAACAGAACCTCCGGATGCACTGAGGGACTGCATGTCAAGGAAGCATGTGGATGAGCCATAGAGGAGACACATGATGTTCTCCTCTGGCTTCTACATGTGGGTAGTGGGGCACATACAGCTGAACACATGCATTCACACACACACACCAAAATTTATAAAAATGAAACCCAAGACCCAAGAAATATTTGTGGAATGAACAAATGGGCCATATTTGGGCAATTTTCTTTTCTTTCTGTTTCTTTCTTTTTTCTTTTTTTTTTTTTTTTGGTTTTGTTTTTTTTGTTTTTTTGAGGTAGGGTATCACTGTAGCCCAAGTTGACATGGAATTCAATATGTAGTCTCACAATGGCCTCAAACTCAAGGCGATCCTCCTACCTCTGCTTCGTGAGTGCTGGGATTAAAGGAGTGTGCAACCATACCCTGCTTTTTCATTTTTTGTGGGAGGGTTTTTGCTCTAACTCAGGCTGACCTGGAATTCAGTATGTAGTCTCAGCGTGGCATTGAACTCAAGGCAATCTTCCTACCTCTGTCTCCAGAATGCTGGGAGTAAAGGCATGCACCATCATGCTCTGCTGGGGGAGGAGGCTGACGCTTGTGCTTCTCCTCTCCAGACAGCATCATCATAGGATCTCTGCACTACCTTTTCCTTGTCTGCTTTTTCTGGATGCTGGTGGAGGCTGTCATGCTCTTCCTCATGGTCAGGAACCTGAAGGTCCTGAATTATTTCAGCTCCTGCAATGCTAAGATGTTGCATTCTATGCCATTGGCTATGGGATCCCAGGACTGGTGGTCATCATCTCTGCCAGTGTGCAGCCACAGGACTATGAAATGCATAATCGGTGAGTGACATTTTCTCTTTCTAAAGAGCCTGCTTTTTGTTTCATGATGATTATTAACTTCATGAGATCAACAGCATGGTTACCAAGAAACTGGCTCTTTTTAGTGTGTGTTGGGGGGGGGGTGGCCCCTGGATCCTGGGGGCTGTAGTTCCCTGAAGACATCCATGCAACCATGGACAGCAGGGTCTTGAGTGGCTGTGAGTGTAAATGGATGTACACCTGGGAGACGACTTCAGAGAGTAGTTCCATTTATGCAATAGGGAAATGGGTTTATGAGTAGTTAATAGTGAGAAGAGGGTCCTAAGGGGATTGGTGGGCTCAAAGGTTGCAAGCAGATGCCTAGGTATGTTCATTCTGGCACATAGGGAGAGAATCATGTGATCTACATAGTGGAGGGAAGAGGATCATATGTTGATGGGCTGTGTGAAGGCTGCTGGCTGACACCATATAAGGAGTTTCCTTGGCAACTGGCCAATGGTTACAGAGTTATGGGCAAAGCTTAATTCTTATCTGAATGTCCAGGTATCCCAGGCTTGGAGAGAAGTGGCCTTTGTTCCTGCTGATCTCGGGTCTGAGATTTTGTCCGGGGACACAGATTCACTGTGACTCCGAAGAATGTGGGGAAGAGACTGGCTTACTGTGACCCCCAAGAATGGGTGGAGGAGCTCCCCTGCAGGTCTGGCCCCTGAGATATGACTGGCAATTCAGGCTGCTGTGACCACTCCCTAGCTTGGGTCCTTCATGTCAGACAGCTTAGGCTTGCTTTCCCCCAGGGCCCTGTCTGTGTACAACAGATCCCCATTGTTTTTATGATGGGGAGGTGTCATCATATTGAGTGAAATCTTTACAGTTTATTGTTGGACATAGGCAGGGCACAGGGGTTAAAGCAAACCTAAACTGCCTGACCTGAAGGACCCAAGCTAGGGAGTGGTCACAGCAGCTCCAACCTCTGCTGGTCATATCTTGGGGACGAGACAGGCAGGGGAGCTCCTCTCCCCTTTCTTGTGGGTTGCAGTGAGTCAGGATCCTCCCCCCATTCTTGGGGGTCGCAGTGAGCCTGGACCCCAGACAAAATCTCAGACCCTGAGAATGGCAGGAAGTAAGGCCACTCCCTCTCCAAACATTGGATACCTGGACATTCAGATAAGTCTTCAGCTTTACCCATAACCCTGTGGCCATTTGCCAGTTGCCTAGGAAACTCCTTATCAGCCAGCAGCCTTAACACAGCCCTGAAACTCTGTGTACTCACCTGACTCTCTCCCTAAATGCTGCACCTCACTCTCTATGTGCTGGAATGCCCTGGGGCATAGGTTAGTAACCTTTAAAACCCCTATTCCCTTAGGATCCTCTTGCCATCTTCAACTGCTTGTAAACCAATTTCATTGACAATAAACTGGGAGCTGTTCACTGAAACCATCTCCTGAAAGTCTTAACATTTGCTTGCACACCACCCCGGTTACCTGGGCACATTTGGGGGTCTGTGGCTGGCCCCGGAGGGAGGACCCAGGGACCAACAGTTTATCATAGGCTCAGATACAGCTAGATGGTGTATGAGGAACTGATTAGTAGCAACCTTAGCAATACTAGTTATTTGGTGACAGAGAAATTTGATGAGGTAGGGGCTACATGTAATAGGTTTCCTACAGCAGGGAGAGGGCTAAGGAGGAGGAGAAGCTAAGTGACTAAAGGGTTGGACAACCAGTTGGTGTGGTCCTCAGTCTTGTAGCAGTCATGCAGCTCCTTGTGGAGTTTTTGTAGAGTTTTAACATTGTGTTCAACAACATTTGATTCATTAACAACACCAAATAAAGAAATAACAACCTTCTTCTCCCAAGACCATACATGTCCCCCATGTTCAGCAGTAGTGAGGTCTAAGGCTCTACTGTTTGGAAGTATCACACTGGCAAGAGAGTTCAATTGTTTCTGGAGAGGTTGGAGGCTTTCGGTAGTAGATATCATGGCCTAGTCAAGCTTCTTTTGGAAGTCCCCTGTGAGGTGGTTGGTTTGGATAAGTGCAGCTCCTGCAGCACCAGAGGCACCCAGGGTCAGTGTCACACTGGGGTCCACCAACAGAAGGTTGAAAATTTCTCTCAGTTGGTGTGGACAGAGTTGATAGGTCATTTCCTCTTCCTTATAGAGATACACATGTGAAACAATCAATACTGGGGGGAAAATAAGTTGGAGAGGAAACATTTTTGCATGGGGTGGTCAGCTCTTCACACCATAGGAGAGTGGGTGTCTTGACGCAAGTGGTCCTGGTAGTGCAAATATTGAGGAAACATTCAGGTCTGGTTGGCTTAGAGCTGGACAGGCAGATAGGCACACCCTTACCAGCATAAAAGAGGGAAATATCAGTAAGGCGTTTTTGGAAGTAGCTTGTTATAGATGTAGGGTATTCAAGGGTGGAATTAAAAGGAACTGTGGTTAGCAGGGGACGGGTAGGAGATGCACAAAAGAAGCAGTTAGAAGAATTAGGACATTTAGTAAAGGGAATAAGGTCAGCCACATTTTGGATATATTGTGTCCATGTTATAGTGGCTTGTGTATTTTTTTTTTTTGTGTGTGTGTGTGTGTGACTTGTTTTTCCCATGAGAGAATATGGTGGGTAGTTTGCACTGGGAGGTAGCAGGGATATACTGTCCAGAGGGAGATGATGAATAGTAGATATGAGCATAGAGGTTTTCCATTACCCCTATCCTCCAATGTTCATTCCAGGGGTCTCGCATGGAGACAGTACATTATCTAGTTTTCCAGGAGGCTTTGAAACAGCATCTGGATGCCTAAGGCTGCCAATGACACAGTAATCATATCAGTATCCTTGATAATAGTCCTGGTCTTTAAGACACTCTTTGTTAGTTTGGTGATAGGCAATGCATGCCATGCTGTTTATACAAACCACAGACTTAGAATAGACACAGAAGGTGACAGTGTCTTGGGCACCATTAGTAGGGAAATATCCTGTGACAATGACTTTTTTATTAATATATATTTTTATTGACAACTTCTATAATTACAGACAACAAACCAAGGTATTTCTCTCCACTCTACTTTCCCCTTCATAGCACTGCTCTCCATCAAATGTCCTCCCTCTCTTCATCAGTATCTTTTAATTTAATGTCATCATCTTTTTATCCTATTAAGAAGGTGCTGTGTAGGTATTGCTGGGCACTGTGACGTCTTGGATGTTGAGGCCAAATTCTGTCCAGGCAGTTGTATGTAAGGAGTGGTACCCTTCTTTGGCTCTTACATTCTTTCAGCCACGTCTTCGACAGTGGACCCTGAGCCTTGGAGAGTGTGAGATGTTTTAGTGCTGGACACTTCTCCTACCCAGCTTCTCAGCACTATGCTTCCTGTTGGGTCACCCCAATGGTCATTGCCATTTGAAAAGAGAAGCTTCTCTAACCAGAAGTGAGAGTAGCATTAATATATGAGTATGAACATTAAGTCTAGTGCTTTCAGGGAAATTTGGTGAGAGTAATATGTATTTATCCAGACAAAAGCAGGCTTTATACCTCTAACGGTCATGACCACCCCATCATAGGCTTTTTATTAGGTTTTCAGTACCAGGCATGTATTCCCTCCCATAGAGTGGGCCTTTAGTCCAATTAGAGAGCAGTTGATTTCCTCCAGAGCAAACATGCCACTATTGCACTCATTCAGACATTGGGCCTATCTGGCCATATTCGAGGTTTCCATTGTCCACTCTTTTCACCACTGATGACTTCTGTCTCACATAATGCTGCATAGAGTGCAGCTTTTTCCATCTCTCAGTTGGCTGGGCTACAGGGAGAAGGTTTTCTGATCAGCACCAGCTTGATTTATTAGTCACTTTGCCGCTCAGGCATGTGAAGTCTTCAGCAATAGGTTCTTACCATCTCTTTCCCATGGGAAACTAGGGCCTTGGCAATAGCCTATAATGTTTTGGAGGCAACAGGGACCTCCCAGGCAACAACTCACTGGAAGGTATCCTATCCCTGGCACTGAAAAATTTCTAGTGACAATCTATGGCTTCTGGAAGTGCCATTATTCAAGAAACTAGATTTTCATATGTCTTATTCAGAATAGCTTGAATTTTGATTGGTCCTCCCCCCACCCACATTTCACTTATAAAATCTCTTCTCCTGACCTCATTTAGACCTTTCCCCTCCCTGTAATCTGTTCTTCTACTCTCATATATACCATACCCTCTCCTTAAGACTGTCCCTCTCCTCCCTCCCTTATAGCCTTTTTCTAGTTTATGGGCCTCTCCTGCTGATTTTTGGTTCCACATCACACATTATTATGGGCACTTAAGAGCACTTGGGTCTCTGGTTTGTGACAGTTGTTCTCCTGTGTTTGTGTGAAATCTGGTTATTGCTTTTGGTATAATTGCCATTTTCAGAATATTAATTCTACCTCTCCAGGAGAGTGGGAGGTCTTTCCATCTTTTCACATACTCCTTTGTTTCTTTCTTGAGTGTTTTTATGTTTTCATTATATAATTCTTTCACATCCTTTGTTAGTGTTATTTCAAGGTAATTAATTTCTTGCTGCTATTGAAAATGGTACAGCCTCACTGATTTCTTTCTCTGTATATTTATCCTTTGCATATAGAAAAGCTACTGATTTTTGTGCATTGATTTTTTTTTTTTATTCTGCCACTTTGTTGAAGGAATTTATCACCATTAGAAGTTTTGGGATGGAGACTTTTGGGTCACTTATATATAGGATCGTGTTATCTGCAAATAGGGCTAACTTGATTTCTTCCTTTCCAATATGAATCCCTTTTATTTCTTTCTCCTGTCTTATTACTTTGACTAGTACTTCTAGTACTCTGTTGAAGAGCAGTGATGAGAGTGGGCACCCCTGTCTTGTTCTTGACCTCAGTGGGAACTTTTTGAATTTTTCCCCATTAAATATTATTTGGGCTTCAGGACCTTTATATATAGTCTTTATTGTGTTGAGATACAAACCCTCCATGCCTCCTCTTTCCAATATTTTGATCATGAAGTGGTATTGTGTTCTGTGAAAGGTCTTCTCTGCATCAATTGAGATGATCATGTGGTTCTTATGGTTCAGTTTATTTATGTGCTGTATTACATTGGCCAACTTCCATATGTAAAGCGTACATGCATCCCTAGGATGAAGCATACTTGATCAAGTTGGATAATACTTTTGATGTGTTGTTAAATTCTGTTTGCAAGGATTTTGTACAGGACCTTTGCTTCTAAGTTCATAAAGGATATAGGCCTATTACTTTCTTTTCTTGTTGCATCTCTGTCTGGTTTTGGTATTAGGGTGATGCTAGCTTAATAAAAGGAGTCAGGGAGGATCCCCTGGTCTCAGATTTTGCAGAATAGTTTGAGAAAAAATTGGTTTCTGTTCTTCTGTGAAGGTTTGATAGAATTCTCCTGAGAATGAACCAGGCGTGGTGGCATGCGCCTTTAATCCCAGCACTCGGGAGGCAGAGGTAGGAGGACCACTGTGATTTCAAGGCCACCCTGAGACTACATAGTGAATTCCAGGTCAGCCTGGGCCAGAGTGAGACTCTACCTCGAAAACCAAAAAAAAAAAATCTTCTGAGAAGCCATCAGTGGTCCTAGACTTCTTTCTGGGGAGGGTGTTAATTACCTTTTCAATCTCCACAAATGTGATAGGTTTGTTTAGCAGATTAACCTTCTTTGAGTTTTGTTTTGGTAGATGGTATGTGTCTATGAAATCATCCATTTCTTCAAAATTATTTAATTTTGTGGAGTAGACATTTTGAAGTATGCCCGGATGATTCTTCCAATTTCATTGATGTCTGTAATGATGTCTCCTTTTTCATTTCTGATTTTGTTAATTTGAGACTTGTCTTTATTTCCTTGGTCATTTTGCCAGGGGTTTGTCAATCTTGTTTATTTTTTCAAAGAAGCTCTTTGTTTCATCGATTTTTAAAATTGTTCTCTTACATTCCACTTCATTAATTTCTGTTCTACTCTTGATGAGTACTTTCCATGTGGACCTCCTTGGGTTGTTTTTTTCTTGGTTTTCCACTGATTTTAGGTGGACAGTCAGTTTATTGATTTGTGATCTCCGTGTCATTGTAATGAAGGCATTTAAGTCTATGAATTTTCCTCTTATGCCTGCCTTCATTGAGTCCCATAAGTTTTGGTAGGCTGTGTTTTCATTATCATTCAAATCTAGGACATTTTCAATTTCTTTTTTGATTACTTCCATGACCCACTCATTGTTTAAAAGTGTGTTGTTTACTCTCCAAGACTTGATGGAGTTCTTGATGTGTCTCTTGTTGTTAATTTCTAGCTTTAAAGCATTATGACCTGACATGATGCAGGAAGTTTCCTGACTTTATGAAGGCTTACTTTATGGCCTAATATATGGTCAATTTTAGAGAAGGTTCCATGGGATGCTGAGAAGAAGGCGTATTTTGTAGAGTTGAGGTGGCAAGTTCTATAGATATACATTAGGTGTAGTTTATCTATGACGTTGTTGAGATCTATTATTTCCCTGTTTATTTTCTGTTTGGATGATGTGTATGTTGATGACAATGAAGTATTGAAGTCTCTGAACATGATGGTGTTGGTGTTTATTTCTGGTTTACTGTCGAGTATATTTTTTTTTGATAAACTGATGCACCAGTTTTGGGCATATATATATAATATATATATATATATACATATATATATATATATATATATATATATATATATATATATGTATATATATGTATATATATGTGGTTGTGATTGTGATGTGCTCATGGTGGATAATTTCCTTGATGAGTAAGAAGTGGCTTTCTTTGTCCTTTTTGATGACTTTTGTTTTGAAGTCTACTTTATCAGATATTAACATAGCAATTTCCTCTTGCTTTTTTTAAAAAGTATTTTTAATTTATTTATTTGATACAGAGAAAGGAGCACAGAGAAAGAATGGACATGCCAGGGCTTTCAGCCACTGTAAACGAACTCCAGATACATGTGACCCCTTGTGCATCTGGCATACGTGGGTCCTGAAGAATTGAACCAGGATCCTGAAGAATCAGTCCGGGATCTTTGGCTTTGCAGACAAATGCCTTAACCACTAAGCCATCTCTCCAGGCCCCTCCTCTTGCTTTTTATTTAAATTTGTATAGAATATAATTTTCCAACCTTTCATCATGAGGAGGTATCTATCTTTAGTTGTGAGGTGGGTTTCTTGAAGACAGAAGGTAGAAGGGTCCAGTTATTTGATCCATCCTGATAATCTGTGTCTTTTGATGGGTGAGTTAAGTCCCTTAATATTTAAGGTTATTGATGTGAGGTTTGAATTAATACCTGTCATGATGAGGTGTTTAGGTGATTTCTTCTGTTTTGTACTATTTTGAGTCTGACAATTTTAGTTTTTGTGATCTTCTTGTTGGATCTTGAGACTGGTTGTTTGACTTCTCTGTGTGGAGTATTCCCTCAAGTATCCTCTGTAGGTTTGCCTTTGTGTTGATATAATGATAGAGTTGACTTTTTTCATGGAAAGTTTTTCTTTCACCATCTACAATGAGGAACACTTTGGCTGGGTAGAATAGCTTAGGTTTGAAGCCAAAATTTTTCAGACTTTGAAGTGTTCTATTCCAGGCCCTTCTGGCTTTCAGGGTTTCCATTGAGAAATCTGATGTAATTCTGATGGAATTGCCTTTATATGTTGTGAATTGTTTCTCTCTTGCTGCTTTTAACAGTCTCTGTTTTCTTTGTTAAGAGTTTTAACTATGATATGTCTTGGGGAGTTCCTTCTTTGGTCCTGTCTGGTGTTCTGTGGGCTGCTTGTGTCTAGATGGGCCTCTCTTTTGAGAGATTGGGAAAATTTTCTTCCATAATTTTGTTGAATATGGCTTCTATGTCTCTTGCCTGGATTTGCTATCCTTCTGCAACACCTATGACCCAGATGTTTGGTAATTTTAGCATGTCTCACATTTCCCTCATATTATCTTCACTTGATTTTTTGAACTTAGCAAAGTTTTTGGCCTCCCAAACAATTTCTTCTGTCTTAACTTCCAGGCCAGAAGTTCTGTGTTCCACATGATTGAGTCTGTTGGTGAGAGGTTCTAGAGAGGTTTTTATAATTTGTATTTGAGTTTTGTTTTTTGTTGTGTTATTTTGTATCATGTCCATCTATTTTTTTGAGGTATGATTTCCATTTGAGTCCTGATTTTCTGATGCTTCCTGGAGTTCATTCTTGCATTTGGTCAAGTCTTTATTAAGCCTAATCCACCAGTTGTTGAGATCTTTCATTTCTTGACTTACCTTTAATTAATTCATATCTCTTTGGAGTGTTCTAGCATTTTCTTCAATCAAGTTAAGTCTACTGTCAAAAGCTGAACCCTATAGGAGATTATTCTGTTCAATTTCATTGATACAATTGTTGTTTCTTTGATAGTTTGCTTCCAGTTTAGCAATTGTTGTGATAAGTGTCTCATTGGTTATTGTGTTTTCATTTTGGAAATGACTTTCTGTTGATTTCTCTGATTTCATTGGAAGCTTCTGTTGTAAAACTATGGCTAGCAAAAGGCCTGATTCCTCAGGCCACTTAGGATCAGGCCTCCCCAAGCAAGGTACAATGGGATCTACCTTGACCAGGGACTGGAAGGAACAAGGGAACAATGGTCTGGCCTTCTTTGTTCAGAGCCCTCCAGCACACAGACCAGAACAGGCAACCCAGACCAGGGAGGTGGGAGGAGTCAGGAAACAGGGGCCTTGCCTACTCACTCCTGACCACTGGGCCAGCCCACACACTGTGCTTTCAAGGAACTCAGACTGGGAGGATGAGAGGAGCCTGGAAGCAGAGTTTTGTCCTACTACCTCCAGACTGGAGTGCCTGCCCACACACTGTCCACACAGGCACCCCAAAAGAGGGAGGTGGAAGGAGCCCCTAAGGAGGGGTCTGGCCTACTTACTATGGACCCATGGACCATGATGGGAACGAATCTCTACAGACTGTAAACCAGAAAAAAAACTACTTGTCAGGAATGTTTTCACAGCAATGAGAAAAGTTACTTAATAAACCACTTCCATCCGTGCCTTTTATTGATGATGGAAGAGACACTTTGTCAACTAGAGGGATGGATCAGCATGGTGTATCTCCTATTCCACTGCAATGACCCTGTCCTCCTCACTAGGAACTCCAAGCAGCCTTGGGGTTGGGAATATCTAGGATTTGTGTGTGTGTGTGTGTGTGTGTGTGTGTGTGTGTGTGTGTGTGTGTCTTGGGAATGAATCAAGCTTCTTTGTGACATACAAAGGAGGGGTTCAACAATTATCTGTCAGCAGAAGGTCATGTAAAAAGGGAGGGAAAATTGTACATAATGGAGAAAATTAAAGATGACCAAAGAGGGAAAATAGAGTAGGATAAGTTCTCAATGATGGGTACATGTGTATAGACTGGCTTTGCTATTGGGGCTGGGGATGATTTGATCAGGGATTAGCTGTGAGTTCACAGGCTTTACAGTCTCTTAATGCCCTCTATGGCTACTTCATTCAGTTTTTTGGCTTGAGCCCAAACTCCCTTTTGGTAAGCCTCTGCCTGTCAAATTGTTATTAGGTCTATAACAACCAATTTCTGTACTTTCCAATCACCCTCTAGCTGTGTGATAGGCAAGATGGATGGAACTTCCATTTCTATTCTACAGTGGATCTACTCTTAGTACTCTACCCTGAATGTGAAACAAAAGATTAGCACATAACACTCACCAGTATTAATTTCTCTTTCTTCCCTTCACTGTGAAAATGTCCCATTTTCTTGACCAACTTATTGTTTTAAGGACAAGTGACATGTCAGTCTTCAGAATTTCACCAACTAACCATTGATGCACTCTTATTTTTTGCCAGTGTTATCTATCTTAGATTGCTTTAGGAGATGAATAGAAACACTTTTCAATCTTTTATAGACTTTTAAACAATTATTTGAGAGAGAGAGTGAGAAATGCAGAGATGTACAGACAACAGGTGTGCCAGGGCCTTCAGCCACTGCAAGTGAACTTCAGATGCATGTGCCATCTTGTGCATGTGGCTTTTGTGGGTCCTGGGGACTCAAACCTGGGCTTTTCAGGGAAGTGTCTTAACTGCTAAACAATCTCCCCAGCCCATCAATGAATATATTATGAATTATTTAAATGTGAGAAATAGTCACATATAAATTCATCATGAACAAATGAAAATCTCACATTAATTCCAGACCAGTGTTTAAAGATGTCTCTTCTACTCTGCTTATCCTTAGAGAAACAGGAGTGGCCTTTTCCATCTATGAGTCACTGGGTCACTGGAATCTTTACTGGGTTTACTGAGCTTCTTCAATGCAATGTTGTCAAAGCTCTATAGATATTTCCCATGATGGGGTCATCCAGTACCCCTGGGTTACTGTCAGTTTATGATTTACTTGGTACTATAAGCAGATAATCTCCAGATACTCTTTTGGATCTCCAAGGATGTCTAACAATTTCTTTTAACTTCAGATGAATTGGGTCCATGTAGAATGGTTGACATTGAAAATAGTTTCTTGCTGTTCCAGACATTGATTCTGAGACCAGAGATGAAATGAGTTGTAGACACTAATCACACCTGGACTGGTGTTATCTGGGTCTCTCTGAACAAACTGGGATCCTCAGATAATCAGCATGGGCACCATTCATGAGATTACAAGAGAAAATTTTCAAAATGTACAAATGAGAATCTGTTTCTGGGGAAGACTTTCAGAAAATACACTTGATCATTAAATGATCCAGAATGGGAGCTGCCCCATATTTGCTGCGCAGTGTCATAGTTCAAATACTTTTGATTTGGACAACACCCAACCTCTGCATCAATTGCTTTCTTTATCATTGTCATGAAAATTTTATCATATAACCCCATGGGTATATTTAGTACATTTCAATAGGAGTTTGATGATTAAAAGACGTGACGTCAGCGTCAACTTGAGGCCCATTGACTGACCTTGATCCTGGGCTCTGACTGTATCCTCAGCAGTGTCACTCTCAATGTTACTGGAGCAACACCTTCAGCTTTCATATTTCAAAGTCATCTGGAGGCTGTGGTGACAGAATGGCCATGATGAGGCTCGGCCCAGTTCTGGCCTACTAAATGAGTTCCTGGTTAACTGGCGTTATAGTGTGACCTTTTGTATAAAAATTTAAAAAAATATTAAAAAACAAAATGTTGGTCAGCTTTTTTGCAGCCAGTAAATACTTCTGCAGGCAAAAACACTTATGAACATATTTGTGAATGATCATTTTAACTTTTAATATAATTATCCTTACTAATTCAAATTAGCATTGCAAATGAACTTTATTTTGATATTTTCATACATGTATGTCATGGTATTTTGTTCATATTTAGTCAATTAATCTCTATTTCCTTTTTCACCAACTGACAATGTCACCAATAACCACTTCCAACTCCTGCTTCCCAGTGACTGTCTTCTTTAAGATGGCAGCCAATGGTGGTGGGCACAGGTAACTATATCCATGTGGGTCAACACAGTGACTTTTTATTGAAAACCATGACAACCATTGGACTGGAGTTCTTGCTAGAGATACTTTATCTCTTCCAGTGTACTGCCCATACTCTTGCTTTCCCTGGTTTGGAAACTTCTTGTATTCTGCTGGAGCAGAAAGCTGATTTCACAATATCAACACAATCTCCTTAGATTACCAATCTATCTTATCTCATTCTACAGTCAGCCAATGTGTATTCTACCTACATTTCAGTATGAAAGACTCAGAAAGACCTTTTCCCTACAAAGGCCCAAATGAGGGACCTTGCATGATTTTGTTGGCTCCCTACAACATATTTGCAGCTCTAGGGCCTTTTCTATAGTTCCTTCTACAGTGATTTTATTGTCCAGTTCCTGTAGTTGAATTATATATGAGAAAAACTTAACTCTACTGACAAAACCAAATGTGAGGAAGAAGGATTCTGCCTAGGCTTATAGATTATGAGGCCCAAGGAATTTATAGACTTTCCTGGGAACCGTGTTATTCAGGGAAGAGCCTGCTACACAGATAAAAGCAGATATACAAGTCATAACAAAGGTTTCGAGAGACCAGATGCTCATGGAATTGTTTATAGCATATGTGCACTGCTGATTAATTTCTTGCTATATATCATACACAGGCCAATGTGGTAAATACCCCTGTGTATTTTTGCATCATATTGTCTAATATGGTTTGCCCTTTATGTTCTTTCCTCAATGACTAATATTGACATCAAAGCATCATACTGTGACATTTCAATCACTGAATTTAACATGACAGTCTGTGACATCAAAATAGAGAGCAGTTGTGAATTCCTAATTCATTGCTGATTGTGAGTTTTTAGTGATAAAGCATCATTTTACATTTTTAAACAAATTGTAGAAACTGCCAACTCTAAAGTTTATTCCTAATTCATTGCTGATTGTGAGTTTTTAGTGATAAAGCATCATTTTACATTTTTAAACAAATTGTAGAAACTGCCAACTCTAAAGTTTCCAGTATGTTGTTATGGAGACCTTATGTATTTTGAGGAAAATGTTGTCATTGTATTTGAGAAGCTCTTACCTCCGTCCTTGGCATATAAATTACATGGCTAGGGTATTGTTGGAAAGAGCTGGTAGGTTATAGCCATGGGTATGGTGATTAGATACTTTATGTGAGGAGTATAATTGCATGTGGAAAGAGATGGGCATCATTTATTGAAGGTGAAATTAAAAAAGGAATATTGAAATAGCCTGAGCACATTGCCAATGGCAACATTACTTAAACTGGTCTGTTTAATGCTAAATAAAAATTCAATTTTCATTTAAAAATATAACCAGAGGTGATATCACCCTTTTTTATTGTGATACTATATTGATGCACTCTTTCCTATCAATGCCTTGCTGTTAGTTCACCCAGCCACATTGTAATGTGAAAATTCCCCAGCGTGAATTACTATGCCCCAAAATGACAACCTAATAGACTACTGTGACCTTACTATGTCACCTGTAACAACTGTAGCATACTGTGATGTCTCAGTACTCTAATTTGAAAGCACAATGCCCAATTCAGACAGATAGTTTAACTATGAACTCATAATACCTTACTTTGACATCACAGTCCCCTACCTAAGGTATCAACCTGTCACATTTGATATCTCGTTACCCACTGTGATTCACCATACTGTAGTGTGACATACAATTCTGTACCATGAGCTAATAATGCCCAACTATGGACTGAAAATGTCCTACCATGATATCACAATATCCTCATTTTATTGCATTAGGTCCTACATTATAGTACAATGCACAACTTTAGCATTATAATGCACTACTTTGACAGGACAGTGTGATATTGTGACATAACAATGGCCAATATGGTTTTAAAAAATATTACTCTGACATCACAATTGCACTATAAAACTTCAATGCCATTTTGTGACATCACAACTCCCATCATGATACCACAATGCACATTCTAACATACAAACAGGGTACAATCATTTCACTTCTAAACTGTGACCTCAAAATGCTCCAATTTTATGTCATATGTCCACAATGGTTCATATCTACTATAACATCATGATTTCTCAGTATGACATAACTAACCTCACCTGTGACATACTAGTATCTGAATTTTTTAAAATATGAAATATAATTTCAATGGATTACTGGGTCATCACAGTACAACACTCTGGCATTGCAAAGCCCCAATATGGGTCCCAGTGCTTCCCTAACATGAGAATGTGTCACCAGAATATCATAAAACTTAAATGTGACATCACAGTGTTCCATTTGACATCAACATTCTTCATTGACATCACAGGGACATTGTATGACATCACAAGGTTTTACTGTGATACCACATTTCCCAAGTGACTCTACCAGTCATTATCTATGGTAGTTTGATTCAGGTGTCCCCCATAAACTTAGGTGTTCTGAATGCTAGGTTCTCAGGTGATAGAGATTTGGGAATTAGCACCTATTAGAGCCAGTGTATTGTTAGGATGGGGCTTATGGGTTTTATAGCCAGTGTCCCCTTGATAGTGTTTGATGCATTCTCCTGTTCCTGTTGTCTACTTGATGTTGGACAGGATGTGATAGGCAACCTCTGCTCATGCCATCAATTTCACTTGCCATCATGGAGCTTCCCCTCAAGTCTGTAAGCCATAATCAACTGCTTTCTTTCCTACAAGCTGCTCTTGGTTGGGTGATTTCTACCAGCAGTGCAAATATGACTGCAACTGTAAAGTTGGTACTGAAAGTGGCATTGCTGCCTGTGTGGATTTTCCCTTTTGGAGCTGATTTTCAAGAGGAATGTGAAGGATTTGAAACCTTGGCCCAAGAGACACCTTTCAGTGCTGTAAATCCAGCTTGATGGACTATTCTGGTCAGATTTGAAAGACCTGAATGTAATAAGAACTATGGACTATGAGGATTGGCTTGTAAGTGTGAGAAAGAGCTTTGCCTGGACTGGGATAGAAGCAGTTTGTGTGAGAGGCTTGCTGTGAGGATGGACCGTGGGTTGCAGTAGAGACCCAGTAGAGATGTTGGGACCATGAGATGGCTGCTAAGGAAAGCTGCTGGCCCCAGATGAAGTTTTCAAGGACTGTGAATAGCCTAGTGGGAGGGGTGGAACTGGAACTCCAGAGACATCTTGCTGGTTAGAATTATCAAACTGGAGATTTGTCAGTGACTAGAGTTGCTGGATTTTAACTACAGAGTTTGATGTTTGCCCTGGTTGTTTTAAGTCTTGTACTGGTTGAATATTTCTTTGCTATGGCCAGAGCCATCTTGTGCAGTTTGAGTGTTTATTCTGTGTCAACATAGGAATTTTGGAGGGATTTTCTTTTTTGTTTTATGGCTCACTTAAAAGACTTTGGATTATGGGATGTTTGAACCTCATTAAGATTAATAAAAAAATTTCGGGACTTTTAAAGTTGGATGGAATGCATTGCATTTTACATCATGGATGGTTATCAGTTTATGGGGGCCAGAGTCAGAATGTGGTGGGTTGGCTAACATGGGATCTGGGAAGTGGAACATGGGTCCATAAGTTTCTCACGCAAGGGCCTTAACACCTAAACCATCTATCCAGACCCAAATAGACATTATAGTAACTGTATCCTGCTGATCTTTGACAAAGGCCAAATTCAATATGGAGAAAAGACAGCATTTTCAACAAACTGCTACAGAAAGTAGATGTTCACAGGTGGAATGAAAATAGACAATATCTGCTCTCACATCTCCCTCAAAGGGATCAAGGACCTCAGAATAAGACACAAAAGTCAAATTGGTCAGAAAAAAATACAGGGATAATATTCCAAAATATAAACATTTCAAAGATGTTCTGAATAAGAACACAACAACTCAGGGAATAAGGACTCAACCATTAAGATCACTTGAAACTAAAAAGTACAACCACACAAACCACAAAGATTAAGAGAAAACCAACAAGGCTTTAAAAATCTTCACCAGCTGTACATCTGGCTGAAGTTAAATATATATAATGTAACCATAATATAGTAAAAACTAAGCAATAAATATCAATCTGTCTAGTCATAATATGGGGCAAAGAACTTAGCTGACAGTTTTCAAAGAAATACCCATGGAAAATAAACATCTCAAATATGTTCAAGTTCTCTAGCCATCAAGGATACACAAATTAAAACTAGAGATTCCATCTGACATGAATCAAAATGGGTACCATAAAAAAAATCTAATTAAGCCAGGCATGGTGGTTCATGGCTTTAATCCCAGCACTTGGGAGGCAGAGGTAGGAGGATCACAGTAAGCTTGAGGCCACCCTGAGACTACATAGTTATTTTCAGGTCAGCCTGAGCCAGAATGAGACCCTACCTAGAAAAACCAAAATAAACAAATAAAAAAGTGAAATCAAATGTCCTGTCAAGCCTGTGGAGAAAATATAACAGTTATTCATTTGTTGGGGTGGGGGTTCAGGAATGTAAGCTTGTACTTTAGAAATCAGCGTGGAAGGTTCTCATCTTATTTGACCATACAACAAATTTTTGGATTAATAAACTAAATAAAAATCTAAAAATATACGCATCAGTCAATCCAGAGATATATGACCTAAAATTTTAACTCTTTCAAATAGATAAACTTGTACAGGCATGATTGTTGCTGCTTTATTCATAATAGTTTGGAAGTGGAATCATCCTAGATGCCATTCAACTGATGAATATATAATGTAGTTATGGTATCTATACACAATGAACTTCTGCTTGTTGATAATGACAATGAAATTTGCAAAGTGGATGTATCTTGAAATATTATACTGTTTGGTTAACCACTCTTAGAAAGACTCTTTACTATACGTAGATCTAATTGAAATATATGATTTGTTATGTAGCAAACATCATTACTTCTGATATGAAAACCGGGATCATGTGGGAGGAGAATCAAAGTGAGGTAATAGGAGGGCATATAAAGAGAAAGAGGTCATTGGGCAGAAACACCATTTAGGAGTGGGAAAGCCTTACTCTAATACCCTAGGCTGTTTCTGATAAATTCCAGTGCTAGAATTGGGTTACCCTCAAGTTTGATGTTGGTCAGAGAGAGACGTGAGGGCTCCAAAATAATGCAGGTCACAGGAAAAGCGCTTGGTTATCCATGCAAACTAAATGTTAAGAATCTATCCCTGAAGGCACCACAAGCATCACATGATGCCCAGTGTTTATGATGGAACTGAGAAGGAAGTCAGCTTTCTGTGAGCAATTTTTAATACTGCTGGAAAATAATATGTGAGTTGCCAAGGATAAAAGCCACCAAAAGGGGTTGGAGAAATGACTCAGCAGTTAAAGGAACTTAACAATACCCCACTGTGACATCAAAATTCCTGACTCACCAACAAGCTTCCATGTGACATCACACTGTCCTACATCAAAATACCCTTCTGTGACACCACAAAACTGTATTTTTATACACAAATTCTCACTGGGATTCTTCATTGTGCACTGCGACATCAAAATTCCAACCTGTTAAATATAACTATAATTAATATGATGTAAAAAATATAATATATAAACATAGACTCAAATGTGACAGGGAAATTCCTCCACTGAGATATCATAATCCCTCATATACCACTGAAAAATCTTACAGCTCCTGTACCATGCTTCAATGCAGACATGAAAATTATACCTCAAACATCACTAGCACCCTTAGTGGCATCAAAGTGTCCAACTGTGAAGTCAGTTCCCTATTATGACATCACAAAAACCTACTCTCACATCAAAGTGCATAATAGTGACATCATCATATGAAATCTGATATCACAGTGCTCTAATATGACATCACTATACCATACTGTGACATCAATATATTCCTTTAAGCACCATGAAGTAACATTTTGACATACCATCATCTCAATATGACATCATAATGACCTCTTATTGCATCAGAGAGTCCCAATATGACATCAGAATATGCAACTATGACATCATGGTCCCTCACTATATCTCAGGACCCTAATATGACTTAATAAAACCCACTGTGTCATAACAGTACAGAAATGTAACATCATGATAGCTCACATTTACATTAGGATGCTAGATTACTACATCAACATGCCAAATTCCCCTTCAAAATACCTACTCTGACAACGAAATTCCCAGTGTTACATCACAATCCCTCAATTATGATATGTATTTACTTACTGTTACATTATAACTCTCCATTGAAATCACAATTGCTTAGTGTCACAGCACATGAATGCCCCAGTGTTCCATAGGACACCCTGCTGTTACTGCAACAGGTCTTGATTTAATACCACAATGTTCCTCTATGTCAACACAAAAGCCAACTCTGACATGAAAATTCCCACCTGACTGACATTACAAATACCACTGCAATACTGAACACTGTACACCACAATGTCCCATGATGATATGATCATTCCCCACTGTGCCATCACAAATCACTATTGTAACATTACCAACATCACCAAACAGTGATATCACAATGTACCATTGGGACAATTCAGCACCCTATTGCAGAAGAAGTGAGCAGTGATTATACTTGCTCTGGTGAGTGCAGAGTTTCAGTTGGGCAGATGAGTCATCTCACGAGATAGGTGGTGTGATGGCCTCACAGTGGGTAAATGACAAGGAAGTGCATGTGTAAAGATGGTTCAGATGGTTAATACTGGGTTTCATATGGTTTTGCATTATTTGAAATTCACAGATAAAATTCCTTTTTTTTGAAAAATCATTTTCTCCAAATATAGAAAATATGAATTACTTTTTTCTCTTTTCTTCTATGTTCCTCTCTTCATAATTTAAGGCATATATCCTGAGTTTCACTCGAGTAAGGAGGAACTCTCACATAATGTCATTACTGTCTTTTGTACTCAGCTCCACACTGGTGGATGAACCTGTAAACCAGACACAGTTGATGGGAGGAAGTGATTTATTTCAGGCTGACAGATCCAGGGGATGTCCCTTCATGGTGGAAGGGAGAAAACCACCACCAGTACCACCAAAAACAAAGCAAAATCAGCAGCTAAACTACAGGGAACCAAAGTAGAACTCATTGTGCATACCTTAGACAGGAATTCAGGTCTGCTCCCAGCAAAACCTTAGGGCTGGACCCCAGGGTCCACCCACAGTGACACCTCTTCCAGTCTGATGGCTTGAAATCCAAGTAACAAGCTTTAATAAAACATTTGAGACTATCGAGGGATATAAATAGAAACTACCACACTGCCTAAACGATCTAGGATATATTTTTGAATCTTTTTTTTTTTTTTTGATACTGGGGATTAAACTACTATCCCATGAATGCTGGGCTGACTAATACACTACACTGTGCTATCTCTGCACCACTGTCATTGACATTGACTCAAATATTTAATTTATACATGTACTTTCCTAAAGCCAGTACAGAATTTACAGTGGCTCATGTGTCATCACACTGAAAGGCCAGTGAGACCCTACAGGAATGATGAAGCAACATTAAGATGAGAATAAGTTGAAGTGGTGATTCACCTTTTTAATTTTACCTTGATTCTGATGTTTAAAGTCCAGACAGTAACGTTTCTCCAAGGCTAGTAACCATCCCACTTTCTTCCCCATGGGCCATTGCCTACACATGAAGTCTCATGAAACTCCACTTATGGTACATCTTGTCCCAAAGTAACATCATCAGGGGCAAGTCAGGGAACTAATTTATATCATATTGCATGCTCTGGGTTCCAAAATCTCTGCTAATTTTCATACCTAGTTCTATCTCTTGGAAGAGAATCAGAGAAATTTCATTTCTTTGAGGCAGTTTCATCTCGAAATTGAAGCCCAGAGAGAGCCACAGAGATATCATTCCACCTGCCCCTTTTCTCTGGCACACAATAATACTCTTTGCAGGAAAGGAACTTGTGTCTGATTGGACTGATCTGGAGTGGCCTCGCCTACTGCCCACAATATAGCATGCTACCTAGAGAGATCATCCAGGTGGGCTGGCCCTTGGGTCCTTGCTCCAAATCAACAAACCAATGGGGTCTTCACTTGCATACCTGAATCTGACAAAAGAATACATTCTCTGTACTATAAAAGGCTGTGGTCTTCTTCCTGTCACTCTCTCTGGATTCCCTCTCTGCCTGTATCTACTTGCTTGGGCCAGAAGTGTAAATGTGTGGATGGCCTCTCCCCTCACCCAGCCTGGAGAATACAATTCTGTTTCTTGGTCTGGAGGAACTTTTTTTTTGCTTGCCTCTACTTTTAGTGTGTGGCAATTTTTCACTTTAAGTATGTGTATGATTTTCCTCTGGTCTCTAAATCTACCATATGTCTATTTCCATTACACTCCAGACCTACCATGTAGATGCTTTCAATAACTCTAGGCCTATTACCTGTGTCTCTAAACTTGGGATAAAAATGGGTACAACTCTCTTTCCTCCTTATTATTTCTCATCTAAATTTCCTGGTCTCTGCATTGATATTTCCACTTTTTTATTCTTCCTTAAGATCCCACCATTTTGCCTCTTAAATTTCTTCCATGGAGAAATATAAGGTGGATGCTATGTGTGTTTCTTTTAACTCTTCCTATTCCTATAATGTGTTCTCCATATGCTTGTGCCTCTACTTCAGTATTTTCTTGGAAGCCTCATTTCTCTCAAATGGGCTTTATGAACTCCCCTCCATGCATTTTTGGCTCTATACCTGTCTTTCTAAAAAAAGGAAAAAAACACTCAATTTTTCTTAAATGATAAACTATACAGTGTTTTCCACATGATAGCATATTTCCTATTTCCTGTGTGATTATGACTTGGCTCTAGCCCTCTGGTTAGATCACAATATCCCTTAAATAATCCCCACAATTTGTGATTTCTCCCTAAATAAACTTAATAATTCATAATTTATCCTACCTGAGTTCATTTTTGTCACTTCTTTCTTAAAAAGAGAACACTATTGAAGCAGCAGATGGATTCTGTTGGTTGACTTTCTATGTCTGATTAAATATATTTATTTTTGCTTTCACAGAATAGCTGTAAATAGTATGGATGACTTTTTTGGAAACACCAATAGAAGTTAAGATCATAAATGTATGTTCACTTCAAATTCAAATTGACTTGTGGTGAAAAAAATAGAACAGGAGCTAAAATTTCATAAACTTGTGGAGCCCTCCAGAACCCCTGGAAACATGCATATTTTACATTTGAAATCCACTTTGTATTATTTTAGCTATTGAGCTGTTTGTGAGTCAAAATGTGGCAATGGTATTTACCAGGCTGTTGTATGGTGCTGTGGATGGTGGACTCATGATGAAGGTTATCATAGCAGTGGGAATGCATGTGGGTGCAAACTTCAAGGTGAGATGGGAATGCAGAGTGAGGGTGCGGTGGTTACTACAACCCATTAGGTCACACCTCTCATGACTGATCCTCAACAACTCTCTTATGCTGTGAAGTAGGTCTCCTCCCAAGAACTCTTGGGAGACAAGTGACCTCAAAACAGCCACTGACACTGGACACTCACACACACACACACACACACACGCGGCCATTACTATCCCATGTTAACAAATATGTATGCAAAATGCAAGGATTTTCTTCATGACAGTTTCTTATCTACACACGTTTTTTTATAATCAGCCAATTAAAGAACACATAAAGGCAAAGAGTTCATTTTAATAAAGAATTCCTTTCCTCATGGTTTCAATATTTCACTAATGACACATTTTTGTTGAGAAAAATATAAGACCATAACAAGATTTGCAGAATCCAAGCACTCATATCATCTCAAAAGTATTCTTCCTCAATAGATATCACTATCTTCATCATATGCCACCCAGTGAGTTTGAGCCCAACTTCAGGTTATGGATAGGTCATGTCCGTATGTATAATATTCTTTTTTATAACTCGTAACCAATCATTGTCTTTCTGATACAAAATTTGACGTATTTAAATAATTCATGTTAAACTACTCATATGATACATAACCATCATTGGGAAGAAATGAAACTCACTTGTGTGGGGGTGGCAAAAACCATATTTGGTTTAAAAAATGCTATAATATCTTCAATCTATATTGTAACCTTAGATTAAATTCTAAGGAAAGATATAGATTCAAGAATTGGTTTTATACTTGACCTTGTGAAGAGAATTTCTATCTGATTGTACTAAAATAATGTAGCACTTGGGGACAAAGATTCAGCCCAATAGCCCAGCACTAGAGGCCAAGATTGAAAAGACTTCCAGAGACACCATGAACTTCCCTTTGCTGTTTTGGTAGACAGGAAGGAAGGTGACCCACACACTGCAGAACACCAGCATGCTGAAGGTCAGGTACTTGGCTTCATTGAAGGTATCAGGCAGGTTCCTGGCCATGAAGCCACAGTGAAGCTCACTATGGCCAGAGGTCCCAGGTATCCCAGGACACAGTAGAAGGCAGTGACTGAGCCCTTGTTGCAGAAGATGGTGATGTGTCCATGTTCAGAGTGTGAATCTCTGTCAATGAAGGGATGAGAGGACCCCGGCCACACTGCACAGAGGATAAGTTGGATCAGGGTACAGATGGGAATGATGGCAACATTAGTTGCCCCTGATACCAGCATCCCCCTCATCCTCCTTCCTGGAGCGGTGACCTTGAAGGCCAAGACCACAGTTAACTGTTTTGGCCAAGACGGTGGAGACAGCCACAGTGAAGATAACTCCAAATGTGATCTGCTGTAGGACACAGGTGGCCGTGCTGGGACGTCCAATGAAGAGCAAGGAGGAGAGGAAACAGCAGTTGAGGGAGATGAGCAGGATGTAGCTGAGGGTGCGGTTATTGGCCTTCATGATGGAAGTGTCCTGGTGCTTCACAGAGACCCCAAGAACAGCAGCTGTGAGTGCAGAAAATCCCAGGGCCAGACAGGCCAGAGCCATCCCCAAGGGGTCTTCATAAGCCAGATAGGTCACAGATTTCTGCAGGCAGTGGGTTTGCTCTATATTGGTGTATTGGTCACCTGGACACTTCACATACTGCTCCATGTCTGAGGTAGAGAGAAAAGACTCATCAGTACAGCTGCAGTTTTCATGTGTCACTGATGTCTCACATAAGTGTGTCCAGCATGTTAGAAAACTGTTCCTTCTGTGTTGCCATTGACAAAAAGAAAAGTGGATTAGCCTGATTACATGACTCAAAATTAATTGATCTCAAATGAGTGGTGAAGGACTCCTAGGAAATATTATTTTCTGTTATCTCACATATATGAAATAGTTTAATCATCCTAATATTCCTTGTATGAACACATTCAGAGTCATAGTAAAAGTCTTAACTGCTTGATGTGGTTGGTGGCTCACTCGCTTAAATCCCTACTTGGAAGGCAAACCTTTGTATATCTCTGAGAACGTGAGGGCTATCCTGGTGTTAAAGAGTGATTTCCATGTCTGCCTGGGCTATTGTGAATTCTTGTCACAATAAAACATTGGAAAATAGCTTAAACTGGAAAAATTATAAATTCCAAATGTAATATATGGTATTATATGACTCTAGGTGGAGCTCTCTTACGTATTCACAGTAGGGACACCTTTATCTCCTTAAGTGATCGTAATTCCATAAACGAAAATGGACACCAGGATATAATTATCACCAAAAGCTGTACACCATCATCTTGGTGCAGGGTTTTGCAACTTAATTTTGAGAGGACATGGATAGCATCTTTGCATTTTCTTGTTTTTATTTTCTCAATTTTTATTAATATTTTCCATGTTTATAAAAAATATCCCATGGTAGTACCCCCCCCCCACTTTCCCCTTTGAAATTCCATTCTCCATCATATACCCTTCCCATCTCAATCTTTCTACATACATATATACAATACCAACCTAATAAATGCCCTCCTCCCTTCCTTTCTCTTCCCTTTCTATCCCCTTTTTAACTTACTGGCCTCTGCTACTCAGTTTTTTCCTTCTTGCACAGAAGGTCAATCATCTGTAGCTAGGATCCACAGATGAGGGAGAACATGTGGCGCTTGGGTATCTGGGCCTGGGTACTTAGTATAATCCTTTCCAGATCCATCCACTTTTCTGCAAATTTCATAACTTCATTTTTCTTTACCGCTGAGTAGAACTCCATTGTATAAATGTGTCATATCTTCATTATCCACTCATCAGTTGAGGGACATCTAGGCTGGTTCCATTTCCCAGCTATTATAAATTGAGCAGCAATAAACATGGTAGAGCACGTACTTCTAAGGAAAAGTGATGATTCCTTAGGATATATGCCTAGGAGTGCTATAGCTGGGTCATATGGCAAATCAATCTTTAGCTGTTTTAGGAACCTGCACACTGATTTCCACAATGGCTGGACCAGATTGCATTCCCACCAACAGTGCTAGAAGGGTTCCCCTTTTTCCACATCCCCGCCAACATTTATAGTCACTTGTTTTCATGATGGTAGCCAATCTAACAGGAGTGAGATGGAATCTTAATGTAGTTTTAATCTGCACTTCCCTGATGACTAGTGACGTAGAACATTTTTTAGATGCTTATATGCCATTTGTATTTCTTCCTTTGAGAATTCTCTATTTAGCTCCATCGCCGACTTTTTTTAATTGTTATTTTATTTTATTTTATTTTATTTTATTTTATTTATTTATTTATTAGTCAGTTTTGTATTAAGCAAATACAATCAGTTTGGTACCATTATTACGCTCATCCATGACCTACCCCCTCCCCTTGGCCCCTCCTTGTTGAGGTATACGGGTCATGCATTGTGGACTTAGCCCACAGTTATGGGTAAGTTAAATGTCTCTGCATATCATGACCCAACATGTGGCTCTGACATTCTTTCCGCCCCCTCTTCCGCAAAATTTCCCTGAGCCATGTTGGGTTCAGTTTTGGTCTGCTTCAGTGATGATGTGTTGGGGGCCTCTGAGGCTCTGGCTCTCTGATTTGGTAGGAGTTGATTTTTCTCTATGCTGATCTCCTTCCCCCTTGTGCTGGTGTCCGGTTCATCAGGAAAACAGCACCCTTGCTTGTTTCTCCAATTTCTCTTAGTTTCAGCCGGGGCCCTTTTGAGGTATGATGGGGTGGCTCTCTCGTTAGGATCTACATCTATCTGAAAAAGATAAGAAGATTCTTCAACAGAGAGTAAGTTAGCAGTGGGACAAACGAGATAACCCCCTTTTTTTTTTAATAGAGATTTAATAGGTGTAGGCCCTCTTGTAGCCCACATTTGATGGTAGCTTGATGTTGGAGAGTGGGATTATGTTTGGATATGGTTCTGACTTGTTTCCCAGCTCCAGCTATGGGTCCCATACCAGTGAGGGGATCAGTTAGCCAAATTGAGAGCAGTTGGTTCCCCACCATGGCTGTGTGCCTCCACTGCACTTGTGTGGGCATCACAACAAGTTATTTGCTGCTAAGTAGGTTAGACCATGTGTTGCTTCGACAGATATTGGTCATATTCCCCCAGTCGTCCATGTAGCACCTTCTGGCACTAGACGTGCTGACTGTCTGGGGACTGACTCTCTTCCAACTTCCAGCCATGCCATTCTAATTTGCATGTCAATCACATAAGGTGTCTTCAGCAGTAGGGTCTTATAACTAGCCTTTGGTGGGTCCTCAAGTACTCTGACAGAAATCTGTCTGTCTTTTTGGAAAACTTGCAGGTCTCTCTGATCAAAAGCTCATTGTGGATGATAGCCACATGGTGGGTCTGGGGAGTTATAGGTCAGTGCCCACTAAGAAAATGCAGAAAAAGGTAACTAATGTACAAGAGTTAGAGATAAGAGAGAGAGAGGGGGGGGGGAGAGGGGAAGTGAGGGAGGGAAGATGTAGGACATTAAGGTTAGTCGTGATCCTACCCTCTCCAGTGTCTTGTGTTTCAGGTGTTCCCTGTAAGGGCCTGGTGAAGGATCAGCCATTTGGTCTGTCTTTTAGTAAGTAGAAGATTATGGTACCATTGCCATTTGGGTCTAGATTTGTGTTTTCCACCCCTTTGATACCTTCCCCTCCCTCACCTTCCATCCTAGTGCCTAGTCTAGGAGATGCTTGCTGGGTATGTAAGGTATCTTGGGTAGATTCAGGTTAGGTGCTGTAGATGAGTGAGACTATGTGGTGATTTTTTTTCTGTGATTGGGTAAGTTCACTGAGATTGATCTGTTCCAGGTTCAACCATTTTTCCTCAAATTTCATTGTGTCATTTTTTCTTACTGCTGTATAGAATTCCATTGTGTAGATATAACACATCTTAGTTATCCATTCTTCCAGTGATGGACACCTGGGTTGATTCCAGCTCTTAGCTATTGCAAATTGAGCCGCTATAAACATGGTTGAGCAAATCTCTTTAGTCTGTGGTTTGAAGGTTTTAGGGTAGATGCCCAGTAAGGGAATAACTCGGGCTGTTGGTATCTCTATACACAGCTTTTTCAGAAGTCATCATATTGCTTTTCAAAGTGGTTGTACCATCCTACATTCCCACCAACAGTGGATGAGTGTTCCTACTTCTCCACATCCTCGCCAGCATTTATTTTTATTTGATTTTTTGATATTTGCTATCCTTATTGGGGTAAGGTGGAATCTTATAATTGTTTTAATTTGCATTTCTCTGATGATTAGAGATGATGAACATTTTCTTAAGTGTATGTTTGCCATTTCTATTTCTTCCTCTGTGAACTGCCTGTTCAGCACTTTGCCCCAATTTGTGAGTGGGGTGTTTGACTTCTTACTGTTTAGATTTGTGAGTTCTTTGTAAATTCTAGAGAATCGGCCTCTATCAGTTGGATAACCCGCAAATATTTTCTCCCATTCTGTGGGTGATCTATTGGCTTTGATTACTGTATGCTTGTTTGTAAAGAAATACTTCAGCTTCATGTGATCCCATTGGTTGAGTGACGGTTTAAGTTCATGGGCTACTGGGGTTTTGTTCAAGAAGTCTTTTTCCATTCCTATATCATGGAAAGTACTTCCTAAATTTTCTACCAGTAGTATTCGAGTTTCTGGTCTTATATTGAGATCTTTGATCCATTTGGACTTGAGTGTAGTGCATGGTGAAATGTGTGGGTCAAGTTTCAGTTTCCTGCATATGGTTATCCAGTTTGTCCAGCACCAGTTGTTGAAGATTCTGTCTTTTTTCCAGCCTATATTGTTTGGGCCTTTATCGAATATCAAGTATCTATAGTTGCTTGTCCCAATGTCCGGGTCCTCATGTCTATTCAATTGATCTATACTCCTGTTTTTATGCCAGTACCATGCTGTTTCTATTACTATGGCTTTGTAATATAGCTTTAGATCAGGTATGATGATGCCTCCAGAGGTATTTCTTTTGCTGAGGATATGTTTAGAAATGCGAGGCCTTCTGCCTTTCCATATGAAATTTGAGATCATTTTTTCTATCTCTGTGAAGAACAAGGTAGGGATTTTAATTGAAATTGCATTAAATATGTATATTGCCTTTGGTAGGATTGTCATCTTCACAATGTTAATTCTGCCTCTCCAGGAAAATGGGAGGTCTTTCCATTTTCTCAAATCCACCTCAATTTCTTTTTTCAGCATTTTTTTTATGTTTTCATTGTATAGATCTTTCACTTCCTTGGTTAAAGTTATTCCAAGGTATTTTTTTTGTTGTTGTTGCAATTGAAAATGGGACTATGTCCCTTATTTCTTTTTTCTCTATCTTTGTCCTTTGCATAAAGGAAAGCTACTGATTTTTGTCCATTGATTTTGTATTCTGCTACTTTGCTATAGGAGTTAATCACTTTCAGGAGTTTTGGGGTGGAGTCTCTCGGGTCTCTTACATATACAATCATATCATCAACAAATAAAGCTAACTTAACTTCTTCCTTTCCAAATTGTATCCCTTTTATTTCCTTCTCCTGTCTTATTACTTGAGCTAGGACTTCCAGTACTATATTGAAAAGCAGAGGTGAGAGTGGACAACCCTGTCTTGTTCCTGATCTTAATGGGAATTCCTCCAGTCTCTCTCCATTAAGTATTATTTGGGCCTTCGGAGCTTCGTATATTGCCTTTATTCGGTTAAGATATGAACCAATCATGCCAATTCTCTCCAATGTTCTGAACATGAAGTGATGTTGAAACTTGTCAAAGGCCTTTTTTGCATGTATCGAAATGATCATGTGGTTTTTATGTTTAACCTTGTTTATGTGGTGTATTACATTGACAGATTTCCGTATGTTAAACCACCCCTGTGTTCCTGGAATGAATCCCACTTGGTCAAGGTGCATAATGCTTTTGATGTGTTGTTGGATTCGGTTTGCACTGATTTTTTATAGGATCTTTGCATCTAAATTTATCAGGGAAATAGGCCGGCAGTTTTCTTTTCTTGTGGCATCTCTGCCTGGTTTTGGAATTAGGGTGATGCTAGCTTCATAAAAGGAGTTGGGTAGCTTTCCCTTTTCACCGGGTGTGTGGCACAGTTTGAGGAACATTGGTTTGAGTTCTTCTCTGAAGGTTTGATAGAATTCAGCTGAGAAGCCATCTGGTCCTGGACTCTTCTTTTTTGGGAGGTTTTTTATTACTTTTTCAATCTCCATGAGTGTGATGGGTTGATTGAGGTGATTAATGTGCTCTGTGTTTAGCTTTGGTAGATGGTATGCATCCAAGAATTTATCCATCCCCTCCACATTATCCAGTTTTGTGGAGTAGAGGTTTTTGAAATAAGTCCTGATGATTCTCCCAACTTCACTTATGTCTGATGCCATCTCTCCTTTTTCATTTTGAATTTTGTTAATTTGAAGCTTCTCCTTTTTTTGCTTGATCAGATTGGCCAGGGGTTTTTCAATCTTGTTTATTTTTTCAAAGAACCATCTCTTTATTTTGTCAATTGTCTTAATTGCTTCCTTCGTTTCCAGTTCATTGATATCTGCTCTGATTTTAATTATTTCTTTCCTTGTGGAGCTCTTTGGGTTGGATTTTTCTTGTTTTTCCAGTGCCTTTATGTGGATGGTTTTGTCACTGATTTGGGATCTTTCTGTCTTTTTTACGAGGGCATTGAATGCTATGAATTTTCCCCTGAGGACTGCCTTCATTGTATCCTATAAGTTTTGGTACAATGTGTTCTGATTGTCTTTCAATTCCAGTAATTTTGCAATTTCATTTTTTATTTCATCCACTATCCATTTATTGTTTAAAAGTGTGCTGTTCTGTTTCCAGGTGCTGTTGGCATTCTTGGTGGGTCTTTTCTTGTTGATTTCTAGCAATATAGCATTGTGATCCGATATCATGTGGGGAATTAGGTCAACCTTCCTAAATACGTGGAAGCAGTCTTTGTGACCCAGTATATGGTCTATTTTAGAGAATGTTCCATGGGCTGCTGAGAAGAATGTGTGATCTGTGGATTTGGGATGGAAGGTTCCTTAGATGTCCATTAGGTCTAAGTGATCTATGGTTTTGTTGAGCTCCCTGTTCCCTTCGTTCCCTGTGGAGTTTCTGTTTGGATGATCTGTCTATTTTTGATAATGGTGTATTGAAGTCCCCAGCTATGATGGTGTTTGTGGTTATTTCTGTTTTATTGTCAAGTAGGTTTTGTTTTATGAACTGTGGTGCCCCTGTGTTTGGTGCATACAGATTTATGATGGTAATATCCTCTTGATGGATCGTTCCCATGATAAGTAGGAAGTGGCCTTCTTTGTTTTTTTGATTATTTTTGGTTTGAAGTCTATTTTATCCGATATTAATATAGCTACCCCTGCTTGTTTCTTATTCCCATTTGCTTGGAATACTGTTTTCCACCTTTTCACCCTGAGGAGATGTCTGTCTTTAATGGTGAGGTGGGTTTCTTGAAGGCAACAGATTGAGGGGTCAAATTTTTTGATCCATCATGTGAGCTTGCGTCTCTTGATGGGTGAATTAAGGCCATTAATATTTACGGTAATGACTGTGAGATTTGATTTGATCCCTGCCATATTGTGATGGTAAGTGTGGGTTGGTGTTTTCATGGACGTTGAAGGTTTTTGTGCCTACTCTGAGTTTGGTTGTTGTCATCTGCTTCTTGTAGGCAATTGTGTTTGATTATTTTTTTCTTCTCTGTGGAGAATTTCCTTAAATACTCTCTGTAGGTTTGTTTTTTTGCTCATATAATTGTAAAGCTGAGTTTTGTCGTGGAATGTTTTCTTTCACCATCTATTATGAGAGATACTTTTGCTGGGTAGAGTAGTTTGGTTTGGAAGCTGTAGGTTGTTAGAGTTTGCAGTGTTTCATTCCAGGCCCTTCTAGCTCTCAGGGTTTCCATTGAGAAGTCTGAAGTAATTCTGATGTAGTTACGTTGCAATGTGGTGTTCTGATTTTCCCTAGCTGCTTTTAGGATTTTCTCTTTGGTGTCAATGTTTAGAGTCTTAATGATAATATGTCTTGGAGAGTTTCTCCTGTGGTCCAGTCTGTTTGGAGTTCTGTTGGCTTGTTGTATCTTGATGGGCCTTTCTTTTAAGAGACTGGGGAAGTTTTCCTCAGTTATTTTGTTAAATAAGTTCTCCATGCCTTTGGTCTGAATTTCTTCTCCTTCTGGTATTCCAATGATCCTGATATTAGGACGTTTAAGTGTATCCCACAATTCCCTCATTTTCTGTTCACAGGAGCTTTTGAACTTACTGAAATTTTTGAACTCTCTAACTGTTTCTTCCATCTTGCCTTCCAGATCAGAGTTTCTATCCTCCACTTGGCTTACTCTATTCTTGAGAGCTTCTAGCGAGTTTTGGACTTGTTCAATTAAGTTTGCATTGTCTACTACTTTTCTATGTATAATTTCCATCCCTCCGTCAAGCTCCCTTTTCACATCATTTTCTGATCTTCTTGATGACTCTTGGAGTTCATCCTTGCATTTCTTTATGTCTTCATTTAGCATTGCCAACTGATTTTTTAGGTCTTCTTTTTTTCACTCTCCCTCAAATCTCTTAACTCTCTTTGAAATCCTTCCAATTTCTTGTCTAATCCTTCCAATTTCTTATTTATTAATTCTAGTTTAGTGATGGCAGCATGCACATGATTATCGGCCCTTTGTTGCTTTCCTGCAAGTTCTACCAGTAGGTTGGTCAGGGTTTCATTGCTCATGGCTTGAATTTGGTGTTCTGGTCCTATTGGTTCTTCTATGTTTTGGTTAGATGTATTCATTGTTGGACTGGGTGATCTAACTGGATTTTCTTGCATTCGATTTTTCACATTATTTCTTTTGTGCTGTGTTCTGCCCATGACATTGTATGGGCAGGTAGGTGGGGGTATCAGCCTGCGCTCAAGAACAATGGGAATCTTATGCAGCCAGGGGCAGTTGCAAAGCAGCCTGGGCTTTGGCTCTCCTTTGCCAAAGCCGCCTATCTACTGCCTGGCAGGGGCACCAAAATTGCCTGAGTTCCCAAGCAGTAATGTGCCAAAGGTGCCTGCGTTCAAGCTAGGAGTGGCACTGAGGCACCAAGCACTGAAGCAGCTCGAACTGTGGCTGGGAACACTGGGAACTGGAAGCAGTCTGCGCTCCCCCACCACAGGACAATGGCGGACTGCCGGTGCTGCGGGGAGGTAGGGGATGGCACCTGAGCTGGCACAAGCAAGAGACACAGTCTGAGCTTGAGTGGCACCTGCTGTGGGACTGGCCTGACCCAGTAAGTGGGCGAGTGGAAGAGAGTGCGGAGCAGTCTAAGCTTCCGTGCACAGGGAACAATCAAAGCGCGGTGGCAGCCGTGCGGGCTCCGGTGCAGCAGCGGCGGCCAGCTCAGTAGCAGCGGCAGGGGTGGTGCTGTGAACACAGCGGTTATTTGGGGTGAGGGGTGGGCTACCCGCCCGCGAGGAGACCCGCAACTCCCTCCCCCCCGCCTCTGTGCCCTCCCAGATATCTATCCCCTAAAACCCACTATATACCCTTAATATCTTGCCTTTCTTTCCCCGGGATTTGCAGCGCAGCTAGGCGGTTGCCATCTTGGCCAGAAGTCTCCATAGCCTATTTTTTGATTGGCTTGTTTGATTCCTTGATATTTAACTTCTTGAGTTCTTTGTATATCCTAGATATTAATCCGCTATCAGATATATAGCTGGTGAAGATTTTTTTCCCATTCTGTACGTTGCCTCTTTGCTTTATTCACCATGTCATTTTCAGTGCAAAATCTTTGTAATTTCGTAAGGTCCCAGTCGTTAATCTGTGGCTTTATTGCCTGAGCAATTGGGGTTGTATTCAGAAAGTCTTTTCTAAGACCATTATGTTGAAGGGTTTCCCGTACTTTTTCCTCTGGCAGTTTTAGAGTTTCAGGTCTGATGTTAAGGTCTTTAATCCATTTGGACTTAATTTTCTGCATGGAGAGAGAGAAGAATCTATTTTCATCCTTCTACAGATATATATCCAGTTTTCCCAACACCATTTGCTGAAGAGGCTGTCTTTTCTCCAATGAGTATTTTTTTTTTTTTTTTGCATTTTTATCGAATATCAGGTGGCTATAGCTGCCTGGACTTACACCTGGGTCCTGTATTCTGTTCCATTGATCTACAAGTCTGCTTTTGTGCCAGTACCACACTGTTTTTGTTACTATGGCTCTGTAGTATAGGTTAAAATTAGGTATAGTGAAACCACCAGCCTTATTTTTGTTGCTCAGTATTATTTTAGATATTCAAGGTTTTTTTGTGATTCCAAATGAATTTATGTATTGTTTTTTCTATTTCTATGAAGAATGCCTTTGGAATTTTGATAGGGATTGGATTAAATGTGCAGATTGCTTTTGGTCAGATTGCCATTTTCACATTATTGATTCTTGCAATCCAGGAACAAGGGATGTTTTTCCAATTCCTAGTGTCTTCTGCAATTTCTTGATGTAGCGTTTTAAAGTTCTCATTGTAGAGATTCTTTACTTCCTTGGTTAGGTTCATTCCAAGGTACTTTATTTTCTTTGATTCAATTGTGAATGGGAGTGATTCTCTGATTTCATCCTCTGTGTGTTTGTTGTTAGCATATATGAAGGCTACTGATTTCTGTGTATTTATTTTGTATCCTGCTACATGGCTGCATGTTTTTATCAGCTCTAACTGTGTGCTAGTAGAGTCTTTAGGTTCCTTTATATATAGAATCATGTCATCTGCAAATATAACTTAAACTCTTCCTTTCCAATTTGTATCCCTTTTATGCATGTCTCTTGCCTTGTTGCTATGGCTAAGACTTCCAGAACTATATTAAATAAAAGCGGGGACAGTGGACACCCTTGTCTTGTTCCTGATTTTAGTGGAAAAGCTCTCAGTTTTCCCCATTTAGTAATATGTTGGCTGTAGGCTTGTCATAAATAGTCTTTATTATATTGAGATATGTTCCTTCTATTCCCAGTCTCTGTAGGTCTTTTATCATGAAGGGATGTAGGATTTTGTCGAATGCTTTCTCTGTGTCTAAAGAGATGATCATGTGATTTTTGTCCTTCAACCCATTTATATAATGTATAACATTTATAGATTTGTGTATGTTGAACCAACCCTGCATCTCTGGGATAAAGCCTACTTGCTCAGGGTGAATGATCTTTCTGATATATTCTTGTATCCTGTTTGCCAATATTATGTTGAGAATTTTTGCATCTATGTTCATGAGGGAGATTGGTGTGTAATTTTCTTTTTTTGTTCTATCTTTGCCTGGTTTTGGTATCAGGGTTATGCTGGTGTCATAGAAGGAGTTTGGTAGAACTCCTTCTTTATCTATTTTATGGAAAAGCTTAAGAAGCAATGGTGTTAGCTCTTCCTTGAAGGTCTGGTAAAACTCAGCAGTGAATCCATCTGGGCCTGGGCTATTTTAAGTTGGGAGATTTTTGATAACTGTTAGGATCTCCATGCTTGCTATAGGTCTATTTAAGTGATTAATCTCATCTTGATTTAATTTAGGTAGGTCATATAAATCAAGGAAATCATCCATTTCTTTCATATTTTCATACTTTATGGAGTATATGCTTTTATAATATGTCCCTATGATTTTTTGAATTTCTCTGGCATCTGTTGTGATGTTACCTTTTTCATCTCTAATTTTATTAATTTGTATCTCTTCTCTCTTTCTTTTGGTCAGATTTGTTAAGGGTTTATCAATCTTGTTTATCCTTTCAAAGACCCAGATCTTTCTTTCATTAATTCTTTGGATTTTTTTTTTTGTTTGTTTGTTTCTATTTCATTAATTTCTGCCTTAATCTTCATTATTTCTTCCCGTCTACTGATTTTTGTTTGCCTTGTTCTTCTTTTTCCAAGGCTTTAAGGTGAGGCATTGGGTCATTTACTTGCGACCTTTCTAATTTCTTAATATAGGCACTTAAAGCTATAAATTTACCTCTTAGAACTGCCTTCATTGTGTCCCAGAGATTTTGGTATGTTGTGTTCTCATTATTGTTTAACTCTATAAATTTTTGATTTCCTTCTTGATTTCTTCATTGACACATTCATCATTTAGTAGTGTATTGTTTAGTTTCCATGATTTTGTGTATGCTCTATAGCCTTTCTTGCTATTGATTTGTAGTTTGATTCCATTGTGGTCAGATAGAAAGGAAGGAGTTATTTCAATTTTCCTGAATTTGTTAAGATTTGCTTTGTGTCCTAATATATGGTCTATTTTAGAGAATGTTCCATGTGCTGCTGAAAAGAATGTATATTCTGCAGCATTTGGATGAAATGTCCTGTATATATCTGTTAGGTCCATTCCTTCTATGACCTCATTTAGTCCAGATGCCTCTCTGTTTATTTTTTCCCAGGATGACCTGTCAGTTGATGAGCGTGGGGTGTTAAAGTCACCCACTAACACTGTGTTTGGTGTTATCTGTGACTAACAGTGTTTGTATGATGAATTTTGGAGGCCCCATGTTAGGTGCATATATGTTTAGGATTGTAATGTCCTCCTGTTGGCAGTGTGCCCTTAATCAATATAAAGTGACTTTCCTTATCTTTCTTGACTAACGTTGGACTGAAGTCTGCCTTGTCAGATATTTGGACAGCAACCCCTGCTTGTTTTCTGGGTCAATTTGCTTGAAGCACCATTTTCCAACCTTTCACCCTAAGATAATATCCATCCTTTGTAGAAAGGTGAGTTTCTTGGAGAAAACAAATTGTAGGATCCTGCTTTTTAACCCAGTCTGCAAACCTGTGTCTTTTGGTTGGGGCATTGAGGCTGTTGATATTAAGAGATATTATTGAAAGGCGTATATTTATGTTTGCCAGTTTTTTTGTGGTTCCAGTTCTACCTTTGCTCTCTTGTGTTAACTAGTATTTGGGTGTTGCTTGTTGTTTTCCAAGTTCCTTATATGTGTACTTTTCCTTCTCTTCGGCATGGAGGATTCTTTCAAGTATTTTCTGTAGAGCTGGTTTTTTCTTCAAATATTCCTTTAGCCTGCTTTTGTCATGGAATGTCCTTATTTCTCCATCTATTTGAATGGATAGTTTTGCAGGATAAGGTAATCTTGGTTGACAGTTGTTATCTTTCAGAATTTGGAATACATCACTCCAAGCCCTTCTGGCTGTGAAAGTTTGTGTTGAGTAATCTGCTGTGATCCTGATGGTGTTGCCTTTGTAGGTAACTTGATTTTTCTCTCTAACTGCTTTCAATATTTTTTCTTTGGATTGTGTGTTTGGTAGTTTGATTATAATATGGCGAGGAGAGGTTCTTTCCAGCTTTTGTCTGGCTGGCGTTCTAAAGGCTTCCTGTATCTGCATTGGCACCTCTTTCCTAATTTGGGTGGAGTTTCTTGTATGATTTTGTTGAAGATGCCTACTATGCCTTTGGAGTGAAATTCTTCTCCTCTACTATGCCCTGAATTCTTATGTTTGTTCTTTTCATAGTGTCCTGAATATCTTGAAATTCCCATTTATACTTTTCTATTAGTTTGTCTTTCTCTTTGTTGGATTGTATTAGATCTGCCACATGGTCTTCTAGCTTAGATATTCTGTCCTCTCCTTCATCCATTCAACTGGTGAGATTTTCTACAGAGTTTTTTTATTTCATTAACTGTGTTCTTCATTGCTAGTAATTCTGACTAGTTTTTCTTTATTAAATCTATTTCCTTATTTATGTCTAGTATTGACTTCTTTATTTCTTTAAATTGGTGTCCTTTGTCTTCTTTGATTCCTTTGATTTCCTCTTTGATTTCTTTGGTTTCCTCTTTGATTCCTTTGATTTCTTCTTTGAGTTCATTGAACATATTTACAATCATTCTTTTGAAATCTTTCTCAGGCATTTCCTCTAACTCGTTCTCACTGGAGGTCATTTCTGATGCATTGATACTTTTTGGTGGATTTATATTGCCTTGGTTTTTGATGTTTCTTGTGTTATAATGTATATATTTTTGTATCTGGATTAAGTTACTGCTTAGATTTTCCAGATAGCTGGGTATTCTTAGCTGTATCAATTGGTCTGATAATATATATCTTCATGGTAGGATCTTAAGGTGTTAGGTATGGCTTTTAAGACTGTCAGAGTATCTGCAAAGGTGTTTCTATGGGTTGGGTTTGCCTGCTATGGAAGTATTCAAGTAGGTTGAGTGGAATAAAATACAGGTAGATTCTAAAATTTAACTGAACCCTGTACACATTCAGTCAAAAACAGCACCGAATATTTATGCAAGAGTAGGTATTATAAGAACCAGATCCTCTATCAACAAAGAGGTTATGATTTCTGGTCTGTTGAGGGATCCAAGTCAGCTTGTGACCAAGTGAGACCCTTCCCTGGTTCAATCCCAGTTACCTTTTTGGATGCTTTTGGTCTCAGTCAAGTTGCTGGCTGGGTCGTTGGACCACTGTTCTGTTTTCTGGAACTGGGCACTGGCTTTTCCTGTGGGGAAAACCGAGCCTGGCAACTGTGGCCCTGCAGATCGGCACCCCTGCTGCTGGATCCACTACTGCTGGCGCTGGAGCTGCCGCTGCTGGATCTGCTGCTGAAGCCGCTGGAGCTGCTGCTGCTGGATCCGCCACCTCTTATCCACTGGAGCCGCCGCTGAAGCCACTGTAGCTGGTGCCAGAGGCCACTGATGTTGCTGTTGGAGCCGGAGGCACGGCTTCTCTCTATGCATTTTCTTAAATTTGACCTCCATAATCCTTTGTCTAGTTAATTTATTCAATACCTTATTGACAAAGTAGGATGAGAAAAATCAGTTACTGAATTCCCAAGGAAGAAAGATGAAATGTGGTGAAAGAAGGAAGAAGTAATTATTCTTACCTGTAAGATGGAGTTTTTCCTATGACATATGTTAACATTTAATTGTAAATACCCTTGTTCATAAGATAAATTTGTAGAATATCTTTTCATATTGAATATGTACAATGATGAAGATACCTTTATTTCTTTTGTGTATGTGTGTATGTGGTGCCTGCATGTGTGTGCATGTACAAACACATGTACTGTGTGTTTTACATGTTCCTTTCAGTGTGTGCATGGACCTGTGTGTATAGGAATTTGGACACTGGCGCTCAGCACTGGGTGGCCTCCTCCATTGCTGTCCACCTTATTCTTGACGTGAGGTACATAACTTTATCTGGAGCTCAACACTTGGACTAGACCAGATAGACACCGAATTCTAGGGTCCTACTATTTTCACCTCTCCAGATTTGCCACCACTCTTGTCTTTTTGTTGGTTCTGGATATCTGAACTCAGGTTTTCATGTTTGGGTGGCAAATATTTTATGAATCTATGCTGTCAACTATGTCCAAAGATAGCTTTGATTCCACTTATCCAAATGTTCTTTATGTTTCTTAATCATGTTAATTAAATTTATAGACATATGTAAACATTTAGGAAGTATCCTATAATTTTATATAGCATATATATCTACCAACATTTTCAGTTTGTTTTTCACATAAAAGATGCCTATTAAGAAGAAACTAAAAAGAAAAATCGGTAGCCTAGTATTTAGCTACTGCCAAATTATATAACTAGTCATTCCATTTGGATTGTATATTTAACATGACAGTATCATTTGAATAACTGCAATTTTATGAGTTCCTTTATAATAGAGCATCATTATAAATTATTTTTTCTGTCTTTATCCACTAGTATTAGAAGATTGTTCATCTGTGCCTTATTCCCATTTTTGACATTTTTTTTATGTTTATGGGTTTCTTTTTTTTGTTTTTTTTTTATTTTTATTTTTTATTTTATTTTTTTTACAGTCAGTTTGGTACCATTATTAGGCTCATCCATGACCTACCCCCTCCCCTTGGCCCCTCCTTGTTGAGGTATATGGGTCATGCATTGTGGAGTTAGCCCACAGTTATGGGTAAGCTGAATGTCTCTGCATATCATGACCCAACATGTGGCTCTGACATTCTTTCCACCCACTCTTCCGCAAAATTTCCCTGAGCCATGTTGGGTCTCCTTCAGTGATGAGGTGTTGGGGGGTATGAGGCTCTGGCTCTCTGATTTGGTAGGAGTTGATTTTTCTCTGTGCTGATCTCCTTCCCCCTTGTGCTGGTATCTGGTTCATCAGGAAAACAGCACCCTTGCTTGTTTCTCCAATTTCTCTTAGTTTCAGCCGGGGCCCTTTTGAGGTATGATGGGGTGGCTCTCTCCTGAGGATCTACATCTATCTGAAAAAGAGAAGCAGATTCTCCAATGGAGAGTAAGTTAGCATCAGGACAAATGAGATAACCCTTTTTTTTAGAGAGAGAATTTAATAGGTGTAGGCCCTCTTGTAGCCCACAATTGATAGTAGATTCATATTGGAGAGTGGGCTTATGTTTGGATATGGTTCTGACTTGTTTCCCAGCTCCAGCTATGGGTCCCATACCAGTGAGGAGATCAGTTAGCCAAATTGAGAGCAGTTGGTTCCCCACCATGGCTGTGTGCCTCCACTGCACTTGTGTGGGCATCACAACAAGTTATTTGCTGCTAAGTAGGTTAGACCATGCGTTGCTTCGACAGATATTGGTCATATTCCCCCGGTCGCCCATGTAGCACCTTCTGGCACTAGACGTGCTGACTGTCTGGGGACTGACTCTCTTCCAACTTCCAGCCATGCCATTCTAATTTGCATGTCAATCACATAAGGTGTCTTCAGCAGTAGGGTGTTACCACTAGCCTTTGGTGGGTCATCAAGTACTCTGACAGAAATCTGTCTGTCTTTTAGGAAACCTTGTAGGTCTCTCTGATCAAAAGCTCATTGTGGATGATAGCCCCATGCTGGTTCTGGGAGTTACATGTCAGTGCCCACTAAGGAAATAGGAAAAAGATTACTAATATACAAGAGTTAGAGATAAAAGAGAGAGAGAGAGAGAGGGAGAGGGGAAGTGAGCGAGGGAAGATGTAGATTAAGGTTGGTCTTGATCATACCCTCTCCAGTGTCTTGTGGTTCAAGTGTTCAGATCAATACCATGGGGGGAATGGCAAATGTTGAGGACATCATACTGATCATTTTCTTGTCCTTTCTAGTTCATATTCACAACATCTCCAATAGGGCTAGTAAAGTACTTGCTCTTCAGAAAAGCATAAATCTAAAATATATGCATCATTCCATGATTAGAAAGGCCCACATGCTATGACTGAATGCAGGGTCTTGGGAATGCCCTTTGTTTTATAGTTCTTCCCTACAATGCACGTTCTCCGCTGAAAAGCAACTGCTAAAATATGTGACATTACACAGATCATTTAAAAATAAATTTATGGTTTTATAATATTAGTTTGCTAGCTGGGTGTGGAGGTACATGTTTTCAATGCCAGCTCTCAAGGGGCTGAGGTAGGAGGATTACCGTGGGTTTGAAGCCACCCTGAGATCACATAGTAAATCTCAGGTCAGTTGGGGCTAGAGTGAAACCCTACCTTTAAAAACCAAAGAAAAAATAATAATAATATTAATTTGTCTTATAAAAACTGACAAAATGTTACTAATGAAATAATAGGTAGACTATGCACTGTGATAAATATCAATATCAATGTCCTCTCTGGTTGCTTTTAGAGCATCAAACGTGAAAATGAGATTGGGAACACCTTTAGGTTTCGAGGAACTACATTACACCATTTATGGAAACTCCCAGATTCCTGAAAGCAGTTTTAGAAGCAGGCATGGTAGCCACACACCTTTAGTCCTAGTGAGAGAGTCAGGTAGCTTTGTTTGGCAGCTAGTGTAACTGGGCCCCTGAAAGTAAGAAGCAGGAATGTCTTTGGGCCTATCCTTGCAGTCTCCAATTTCCTAGAGATCAAAGGATGATCTGATGTCTCATCTTTCTCCTAGATCTGTTTTTTCCACACACAACCTGGACCCCTCCTGTGAGGGAGGTCTCTCCTAGGATTTCAATCTTACCCTAACTTTGTGTTTGGTCAAGAACTTGGTGTCATGGCTAGTCTCTTCCTGAGACAGTCCTTAGCCCAGACCAGTTATTGTCTCTGACTCACCTGAAGCAGAAGGTAGGGTCCACCACTATAATGTTATAAACAGATGTATGCAAGGGTACAAGCCTCTTTTTTCTTCGTGGTCTATTCATCACTTATGTTGAATTTCTCCTTGGGTCGACCTGGTGGGCTGAGCTGAGGGGAGAACCCCTAACACCTACTTTCCACATGGGCTCTTTACCCCTCCTGCTCTCCACATGGCACGAGCTCTTTGTACTTTCTTTTCTGTCCTCTTTAGGGTTTTTTTCAGGCCCATGATGTGGGCTCCCAAGCTTTGTGAGTGTATTCATTTTCCTTATCTTGTATCTGTATTTCCTTAAATAAATATAATAATCTAGTAATTACTCTTCTCACTCTTATTGTATTCAATTTCATGGTTAAATGTAGACATGAACCTAGGTTTGAGGTTCAAGGACTTTCCTGAACCCATAACATAATTTTGGGAGACTGAGTTAGGAGGATTACTATGACTTTCAGGACAGTCTGGGGTTACTGAGTGATTTACAGATAAGCTTGGGCTACACTGAGACACTGACTTAAACAAAAGTAAATAAATAAACAAACAAAAAACAGAAACAACACACAGCTTCTGAGAACTTCAAGAGAATTGTCTCATCAGTTCCTCATTTGTAGATTTTATGATAAATTCTTTTTTTAAACTTCAAATACTGAAAATTTGCCAGGCCTACTAGCATGCACCTTTAATCCCAGAACTTGGGAGACAGAGGACAGTAGGTCAACCCTGTGTTGTGTCCACCCAGAGAGAACATAGTGAATTCCAACCTGGGATAGACTGAGACCTTATTGTAAAACTGACCCCTCCAAAAAAACCTGGGATAGACTGAGACCTTATTGTAAAACTGACCCCTCCAAAAAAAGTTATGCATTAGTCATCTTTCTCTATAATCATTGAAGTTCACTAAAAAGTTCCTTGCTTTCTACTGACATTCTTCTTGTTTTGGGAAAGCATCTCTCTCTAGCCAAGTATGAACTAGAACTCATCCTGTGTAGCCTCCTCTTGCATCAACCTCACAGTGATCTTTCTGTCTTAGCTTCCCTCGTGTTGAGGTTATAGGAGTTTTCACCAAACCTGACTCAAAGTCCTGTTCATGATATATACACACATGTAGATTTACTTGTTTGGAGGTGACAAGTACAGAAACCCTTGTAATTGAGAAAAACAATCCCAGGCAAACAGACTAGAGCATGTCTTGACATCATTGAGGATGTCACATTGTTGGAAGCAAGTACCATTGACTTTAAGACACTTTACCTGAGTGCATGAACCATATTTCATAAACTCATTTCCTGTCCTCTGAGAATCTATTTGTTGAAGAATCATTTCATGGAAGGCATGGGCCACAGAATACACAGCATTGTAGAAGTTGTAACACTCTTCATTCATGGCCACCTCAAAGCTGTGCCTTGAAAACCACTCCAGCAAAGGGTTAGAAGAATAGTTATTCAGAGCTTTATAGTAGGATTTGAAGAGAGAACAATTAAAACTCATCTACCCTAATCTTACAGAATTAAGGTTTTCTGTGTAGTTGGAAAAGTCATTGTCTGAATAAAAGTTTAGAAATCTCACCATGGTGGTGTAAGAAAGTAAAAGACTCATGGAATGAATAAGGGATGAAATCTCCCTCACATGGCACACGATCCTACTGTGAGGTGGTAACCCAAATTCTCTGTGTGCTGGAACATTCCCATTTTCTAAAGCTCACTTCCAGAATAGAGTTAATGTTACCATAAATGACAACAACATTTGCCGATGATGTGAATAATTGATTATAAAATGTTTTAACCAGTGATGAGTGTATCATTGTGTTTACTGGGATCATGTTCACATAGGCTAAGCTGATGCCATATCTTTGCATTTCTGCTCTCAAGTTGGAGAGAAATTGAAGGCCTTTGTCATCATCTGAGATGAACAGATCCACCTCTGTCCACCTGAAATGAAGCATCAAGAAGACCATGGTGAGTGGCAGATTCGCATCCTTGGGGGCCACGTGATACACATAAGGAAACTTCTCCCGGTCACTCAGTATATGATGAAATGGTCCGTAGGAAATCTAAAGGAAACAGAATTTTGGAATCGACAAAAGAAGAAGGATTTCATCAGGCCCAAGGTAACTTCTGACTTATGTTGTAAACCAGCAGGAAATGGAAGAAAATCTTGTTCATCCTATTACCACAGTCATATCTTAATTCCCAGAACCTGATAGGAAATTACTGACCAGTAAGTCCTCTAGAGAATCTCATTTCCTCTTGCGCTGTTCTTCTTTTCTATTTCAAGCAGGCAAAGGTTAATAACACACCAAATCTAAGTGTTTACTAGTTCACTTATGATCATCATGAACATAGGCATAAACCTCTTGTCCAGTTACTTGAGAATGCCACTAAAAGACTAAGTTTCAACTCCCTCTTTTGACACAGACTCACCTGTGGCCTTACATAGAGCTGCATGAGTGGCTGTTGTCTTGCAGATGCTGCCCATGAGGGTACTGTAAGTGCTATCTGACATACTTTCTGCTCACACATACAGTTGGGAGAATCCCTCATGAGATTTGGAAGTTTATCTTGAGCACCAAATAATGAAAAACTCTGACAAATCTTAGAAATGGAATGCAATTTCAATGACACATTGTGTAGTAGCTGGGAGTTATGGTTATTATCCTCCAAGGCAAAAATCAGTGCCAGCACATCTGGAACCTTTTGAATGGCAATCTGAAAAGGGGAGCACAATCATCATCATGGATGAGGTGTCAATCATAAGTTTCATATCAAGCACACTGAACATTATGTACCAAATGATATTCTCCCTTAACTTCTCTTGTTGAACATGTTCCTTCTATTATGAGGATGGGGGAACATGACATCTTTTGAAGCTAGTATTTGAAAATTCATAAGAGCAAAACTTTTGTAAATAAGTTTATTCTCATTGTTGTGGTGGTATGAATGTGAAATGTTCACTGTAGCCCCATGTGTCTATGACTAAGTCTCATACAAAGTCCCTAGCTCATGTAGCCATTGGCAGGTGGAGCTTTGCTGAAGGAGGTGTGTCACTCTGGGTATGTCTGGGTTTAATAGTACACCCCCATGATATTGCAAGCTACTTACTCTTGCTACTGCTTTCAGCTGATGTGAAGAGATGTGACTCCATGCTGTCTCTTTTTGATATAGGTCCCTCACTGTGATGAAATTTCCCCTTAAAACACAGAGCTGAAATAAACCCTTTACTTTCATAATCTGTTTCTGGCTAGGGATTTTTGTCCCAGAAAGAAGAAATTAACTGCTACTAAAAATTGGTAATGAGAATTGGCTCTGTTGCTGCAATAAACCTCACGACTTGGTTCTTGCCTTTCAGAACTGGTTTTGCTGGAGGGAGATGGAAGGATATGGAGCCTGGACTAGAGCAGCAGTGATAGAAGTGTTGCTTGGTAGACTGTTCTAGTAAGTATTTGAAGGATCTCAATGCAGAGCAAACTGTGAATGAGGGAAGGCTTTTCCTTTGAACTTTCATTGTATAAGAGTAAATTTTTAGGAAATGGGCTAGAAGTAGTGTGTGTGTTATATTATGGTAGAGAGGCTGGCTGAGGTATGCACATGTGCAAAAAATTTGAGCAATGTTGAATTTAAAACTAATGCACAATTGTGTTTGATGGAGCAATCTACAGAGCAAATCATATGAAAGATACAAAGTTTGGCATATATTGAAGTGTGGACTATTTTACGATCCTTTAGCTGAAATATTCTGAAAAGATTAACATCATTGAGGATATGCAAGCTGCTCTCATCTCGACAGTAGCAGGAGTGTTGATTCTTTTCAAAGGAAGGACCTGAAGGAAGAATCCTGGAGGAGATGGATTTTCCTCAAAATCACATTGGTAACTGATTGACAATTTTGATGGTATTGTTCAGCTGGTAGTAGTTTTGGAAGCCTTAGGATGTTAGAAGTATGTGTCATTAATTTATACCATTATTTCAGAAGCCATTGAGGCTGGAGAGTATGAGGAAGGACAAATGTCACTCTAGGAGACACAATGTGCCCATGACATGTGTTATAATTGAGACTACAAAATTTTGAAGATGCCAGGGAACAAAGGAAGCTTCTTGTTTAGGAAGACCCTGTCCTGGCTGCATGCAACAGAGCTGGAGGGACAGAGACGCTGAAGTATTTTGGAGCCCAGAGGATTTTTTTCATATGTCTCAGTTGCTACACAGGAAAATTTAGATTTTAATGTTGTCTATGCTTATTTAAAAATATATTTTTAGCTTTATTTTAGGGAGAGAGAGAAAGAAGTGTGTGTGTGTGAGAGAGAGAGAGAGAGAGAGAGAGAAGAGGCAGAGAGAGATTGGGCACCAGAGCTGGGCAACTGCAATTGAACTTCAGATGCGCCACCTAGTGGGCATGTTGCCCCTTGCATTTTCCTCACTTTGCATCTGGCTTACATGTGATCTGAAGAGTGGAACATGGGTCCTTAGGCTTGGCAGACAAGCGCCTTAACTGCTACGCCATCTCTCTGGCACTTAATTACTTTTACAGTCTCATTAGATGTTATACCTATACTCATGCATTTTGTATCTTCAAAATTCAGATTAAGTAGGTGATATGAGTCAAGAAATTTACCTATTTTTTCTAGGTTTTTCTCTGTTTTCGAATATGTTTTTAAAATATGTCTTAATGATTCTCCCTGTTTCGTTAGCATTTATTGTTACATCTCTTTTCAGCGTGTTCTCTATTTTCCTTTGATAAATTTGGCCATGAGTTTATTAATCGTGTTTATGTTTTAAATAATCATATCCTAGTTTCATCAATTTTTCTTTTCATTTTTTAATATATGTTTTATTTTTTATTATGAGATATGGACATACTTTGTATGTAAACATCACATGTTAGTACCATCCTTTCCTTTTGCTCGCCCCTTTTCTGAAGAGACCTTCATTGGAGATGTGGTCCAACCCCATGGGCATTGTGAGTCATGCATTATGAGGGCAGCAGTCAGTTATGGGGGAGAGGCAATATCTCTGTGCAAAATGCCCCAACTTGTGGCTCTAGCAATCTTTCTGCCCTCTTTCCCGCAAGATTGCCTGAGCCATGCTGGCAGAATTTTAAGTCTACTTCAGTGATTGGCAATGAGGGGCATCTAGATGTTAGGTTTGGTAGGTGTTGAGTATCCTCAGTATCTTTCTCCATCACATTTGTGCTGGTATCAGCTTAACTGAGAGTGCAGCATTCTTGCTCAATGTGTGTGTGTGTGTAATTATGTTATGTTATGTTATTTCTGTGTGTTTGTATCTGTGTTGATGCACATAGTTGACCCAGCACAAGGACAAACTCAAATTTGCTTCCCAGATGCCATCCACCTTTATTGAAACAGAGCCTCTAATTGGCTTGGATCTCACCAATTATTCTAGAATGACTAGTCAGAAAATGCCATAGTTGTCTGTCTCTGTCTCCTCAGTATTGCAATTCCAAGCAAAACAAAACAAAACAAAAAAAAAAAAAAAAACAAAAACAAAAAACAAAAAAAAGCCCATTATATTTTGTTATCATCATCAATAATGGCATGTTGTCCTGTGTTTTGCTGTGCTTAATATACAGGTTGTTACTTTCAATATTTTTTGTGATGAGAATGTTTTTATTTATTTATTTATTTTTATTAATTATTTTTGTACTCAGTACTCAGTGAATACAGTCAGGTTAGTACCTTTGTTAGCTTCCTCCATGTCCTCCCTCTTCCCCCTTGCCCCTCCTTGTTGGGGTATATGGGTCATGCATTGTGGAGTGAGCCCTCAGTTATGGGTAGGAGGAAACGTCTCTGTGTATCATGACCCAATGTGTGGTTCTAACATTCTTTCCACCTCCTCTTCTGCAAATTTCAAATGTTATAAGTACCCATTTGATTTCATTTAATTACAATTCTTTCCTTGAGAAACAATAATCATTTCAACTAAAATGCATTATCTTGCACTTGAATTAAAAAGAAAAAGAGTACCTATCAGGCTCTGAAACTCCATTCATATATGTATAAAGTATGTAAGAGGAGGGAACAGGGTGATCTAGACAAAACTTGACTCTGACAGGCATATTTGAGAACTGGAAGGTTCTACAGTGCTGTTTGGGATCAGAATACACAGGAAAGCATGCCCATAATTTGGCTCTTTAACTATCTCTGCATATTGCACTTAGGCTATGGTATAGCATTGTTGCATTTATGTAGGAAAAATAAAGAAAATAAATTAAGTTAAAGATTATGTAATAAAATTGCCTGGATAGTTCATGCTATTATAATTTTCTAAAATAGAAAATAGATTTTGGGCCATAGAAATAGCTTCGCTGGTAAGGTCCTTGCCTTGCATTCATGAGAACATGAATTCAATCCCCTATATCCACATAAAATTTATTTTGAACTGGAATTAAAATCCACTATTCTTGAGTCTATCTGTTAGGCAAATTATGAGATGCAATTATTTAAATACTCTAAACTCTTCCACTAAAATAAATGTATGTATTTATACTTACATGAAGATAATTAAAGGAACAGATATTATTTCTTTTTTTTAATTTTATTTTTGTTTATTTTGATTTATTTATTTGAGGGTGACAAAGGAAGAGGCAGAGAGATAGAGATAGATAGAGAGAGAGAGAGAAAGAGAGAGAGAGAGAATGGGCACTTCAGGGCCTCCAGTCACTGCAAACGAACTCCAGATGCATGAGTCACCTTGTCCATCTGGCTTACATGGGCACTGGGGAATGGAGCCTCAAATCAGGGTCCTTAGGCTTCACAGGCAAGTGCTTAACCTCTAAGCCATCTCTCCAGTCCCCATATATTAATTGTTATATAACATAATAATAAATATGACAAAGAAGTTGAATACAAATGTTGAAATATTCAATCACTTCTCAAAGCTTACTTTCAAGTAGAGACAGCCTCTTCATGAAAGAGAGCTCTTAACACTGCATAACCACTTGAACAAGATTGAAAACTGATACATATCACTTGCCCCAAACAAAAATCAATTATGTATATGAAATCCTTAATATGTCCCTGAATTTATGTAACTACCAGTGAAATTTATGGAGAACTTATTAAATATTGGCATACCCATTTCCCTAGATATAGATTTAAACCAAATTTGACATGTGAATAGCTGAAGTAACAACTCCTGTGCAGCAATATAAATACTGAACAGGGTAACGATATGGAGGCAGATAGAGCTTTTTTTCTTCTTCTTAACCATGTTACAAAGGGAACAAGATGGAGAAACTACAAACCACCAATTATTTGCCACAAAAGAAACAATCAAGTAAGAAAGTGGATAATCAAAGGAGCAGACACATTTTAAGAGAAGTACAGTAATATTCAAATAAAAAATGATCAAAGTTAGGGCCACATGTTGGGACACTATGCACAGAGACATTGCATCTTACCCATAACTGATGGCTGACCCCACAATGCATGGCCCACATTCCCCAACGAAGATGGTACCTGAGGAGGAGGGAGGACAGGGAGGAGGCTAACAATAGTACCAACATGGTTTTATACACACTTTATACATAAAAAAGAGAAAATGACTAAAGAGCAGAAGAGATGGCTAGTCGTTAAGGCATTTGCCTGCAAAGCCAAGGACCCAGGTTCTACTTCTGAGGACCCATGTATACCAGATGCACAAGATGGAACACGCTTCTGGGGTCTACTTGCAGTGGCTGGAAATCCTGGCACACCCATTCTCTCTTCCCTCACTTCTTTTTCTGCCTATCTCTCTCTCTCTCTCAAATACATAAATTAAATTAAAAGATAAAAGTGTTGTGTAGTCATGTAAATGCAAAGCAAGGCAGATTTAAGAATCTATTTCACTGCAGGGAATATGCTTGCAATGTCCAAATGACAATCAGTAAACACTAGTGAGAACACACGGAAAAGTAAAATCTTATAAATGTTTGTGTAATTGGTTCATATCCCTGTCAGTAAATACATTGTGACTCCCAATCAAGTAAAGACAGAATTACCATTTGGGGCAACTTTGTCACTACTGAGTATAAACACATGGTAAACAAAGTCAGCACACATTAAAAGCACTTGCATGCTCATGGTTTATTCCTGTGTTGTTCAAACAGCTAGGTAAAACAGTATGTGTTTGCACGTATGTACAAATAAATGGTTGAATACAATATAGTGCATATACTTGAAATTTACTCTTTAGAATGAATAGGAATAAATCCCTGTCATACGCAGGAAGATTGAGTCAAGACGTCAGAGTCTAAATTAATGAGCCATACAGAAAAGCACAAGTTCTCAAGTTTCCTCCTGAATATTGAAGGTGGGATACTAATACTATGTAATCAGATAGCTGTATAAAGCCAGGGCAAGGGGACCACAGAGACAGAGAAGAAGTGCAGGGTAAGAAGGAGCAGTTGTGGATATGTGCTGTCATATTCAGTGCACAAATATATACAAATGTCTCAATAAATCACCATACTATAAAAATAAATGTGTCACTAAATATAATTATGCAAAGGTAAAAATAGAAGCATATGAATATAATTATTTCCATGACTGATGGTATATTTACATAAAAGGAAAATTTATAGCAAAAATGTTCTGTTTTTACCACTGAACAAATAGGAACTTGAATATAAACACCAGAAGAGTTTGAATTACTAATGATAATCCATACTATTTTATATAAAAAATTAACACCAATCATATAATAGTGATACTATGTTTACAACATAAGTGTAGACCCCTGCTTCCTTTTAGTTTTTATTAGGAATTTTTACAGATACATATAATTTTTAAAACTATTTATTTTGTTGTAAGGAGAGAAGTCACAAAAGTAAAGAGAGAGAGAGAGAGGGAGGGAGACAGAAAGGAAGGAAGGAAGGAAGGAAGGAAGGAAGGAAGGAAGAAGGAAGAAAGGAAGAAAGGAAGAAAGGAAGAAAGGAGGAAAGGAGGAAAGGAAGAAAGGAAGAAAGGAAGAAAGAAGAAAGAAAGAAAGAAAGAAAGAAAGAAAGAAAGAAAGAAAGAAAGGGTGTGCCAGGTCCTCTAGCTACTGCAAACAAACTCCACATGCATGTACTATCTTCTACACATGACAGTAAATGTGTACAGGGGAATTGAACTCAAGCTGGCAGACTTTGCAAGGAAGCACTATACCTCACTAAGCCAACTCCCCAGTCATAGATATTTGGACATAATCACCTCTCTTTACCTTTTCTTTCTCCTTTCCACTTACTTAACCTGGCTGAAGGTCCTGGCACACCCATTCTCTCTCTCCCCCTCTCTCTGTCTGCCTCTTTCTCTTTCTCTCTCTCAAATACATAAATATAAAAAGATTAAAGTGTTGGGAAGTCATGTAAATGCAAAATATTAGAATTAGGAATCTCTTTCACTGAAGGAAATATGTGTGCAGTGTTCAAATGACAATCAGTAAACACTACTGAGAACATGCAGAAAAAATAAAGTTTTATAAGTTTTTGAGTAATTATTTCATGTTGTGGTCAGTAACTACACTGGGACTCCCAATAAAGTAAAAACAGAATTAATAGTTGAGGCAAATGTGCCCCTACTGAGTATAAATACATAGAAAACACAGTCAGCACTCATCAAAAACATTTGCATGCTCATCATTTATTCTTTCACTGTTCAAAATACTTGGTGAAGCAGTATGTGTTTGTACCTATATGTACATGAATGGTTGAATAAAATATAGTGCATACATTTAAAATTTACTCTTTAGAAATGAATAGGAATAAATTCCTGTCATATGCAGGAAGACAGAGGCAAGACTTCAGAGGCAAATCAGTGAGCCATACATAAAAGCACAAGCTTTCCAATTTCCTCCTGACTACTGGAAGGATATTAATACTATGTAATCAGATACCAGTAGAAGTTCCATAAAGCCAGGGTAAGGGTACAATAGAGACAGAGAAGAAATGCAGGGTAAGAAGGAGCAGTTGTGCATGTATACTGTCATATTCAACACATGTATATATAAAATCATTCAAGAAATCACAATACTATAAAAATAAATGTGTCTCTAAATATGATTATGCAAAGGTAAAAAATAGAAGCATATTAATACAATTATTTCCATGACTGATGGCATATTTATACACAAGGAATAGTTATAGTACAAAATGTTCTGTTTTTTTACTGAAGGCATAGGAAGTTCAATATAAATATCAGAAAGTTTGAATTATCAATGATAGTCCACATTATTTTATATAAAAAATGTAACACCAATCATATCATAGTGCTAGTTTGTTTAGAACATAACTGTAGACAACTGCTTTCCTTAAATTTTTCATTAGGAATAGTTAGACACACACACACACACATATATTGGGTTTACGAGTTAGGGTCTCACTCTAACCCAGGCTGACTTGGAATTCACTGTGGGGTGTCCAACCTCTGCCTCCCAAGTGCTGGGAGGCTTGATACATACACAATTTTTATGAATATTACTTATTTTGTTGCAAGGACAGAATTCCCAAATGGAGATAGAGAGAAAGAGAGAGAGGCAATAAGAGAGAGAGAGAGAGAATGACTGTGCCAGTCCTCTAGCTATTGCAAGCAATGTCCACATGTATGTGCTACTTTGTGCACATGATTTTAAATGGATACAGAGGTATTGGATTTGGGCTGCCTGACTTTGCATAAAAGCACACACAGAGACATTCCCTCCTACCAATAACTGTGGGCTAACTCCACAATGCATGACCCATACACCTCAACAAGGAGGGCATAGGGGGATGGGATAGGACATGGAGGAAGCTAACATTGGCACCAACTTGACTGTATTCACTGAGTGCAAAACTAATTAATAAAAAAATAATACAAAAAATTCAAATCACTGCATTGTTTCAAGATGTAACAAATGAAGCCAAGGGGTACAATGGCAGAAATGTATGAAAACAATTTCTATATGTGCTTTGGGAGAAAATACCTGTGCAGTAGGTGTGCTGAAGTATAAATAAAAGGAAGAGTGTGACCTTGTAACCATTGACGACAGGAGCAAATGACACGTGACCTAGTCTGAGACAGTTTGTATCACAGACCCAAACCTAAAAAATATTGAAAAACGCAGCATGTAAAATATTTTAGGAAAAATCCTTAGCATATCTGGTTCTTAAATAGATCAATGATTATCCTAAATACTCCCAGAAAAGTCTACAAAATGTCTCTCATGTAAAGCAAAATTTACAACATTGGCTCATGAAATTTATAATGGAAATAGAGATAAAAATAATGAACTTCATGTTTTCACAGAATATGCCCAAATGTTTAGAAGTCCTGAGCAGGAAGCAGGATGCAGAAGGTATCATGGTACCAGGTTTACCAATGTACAGCACTGCCATGCTAAGGAAGCTGTGGCTGTCTTACAAAGTTAGACAAGGACAATGTCAATATCAGTATCACTAATGGTTCACCAATATTTTTCAGATGCTGATATAAAGTTCTATAAAATGGTTATGCACAATGCACTATAACATCTGAAACTACTGCAGTATCCAGCTCTACCTTCCTTAGCACATACTTGAAGGGATCTAAGTCAACCCAGCAAAGAGTCACCTGAAATCCAATTCCTCTCAGCACTTTGCCCAGCAGCCACATTATGGAATCATAGTAAATGCTCACCCACAGGCAAACGGATGTGGAGTGAGGGGCACATGCATGCAAAGAAGATCAGCTCATCCATCGTGAAGACCACACTGATGGAATTCACTCTAAGATGAGTGGACTTGGAAATTATTATGTTGTACAATGTGCTGCAGCTAACTTCACATTGCTGGCACTAAACACCTAACCAAAATGAGCTTGTGGGAGGAAAGGGTTTATTTTGGCTTACCAACTAGAGGGGATACTCCCTCATTACAGGGAACATTGTGGTCTGTGCAAAGGCCGTACATCACTTCCTGGACAGCATCAGGAGGATAACAGCAACAGGAGAGTATGCCAGAATTACACAGGTAAGCCCATGCTAACAAACCATCGGGGCACACCCCCAGGAACACCTCTCCTTCAGTAAGACTCCACCCCAAATTTCCATCAGCCAGGGATCAACCTTACAGAACACATGAGTTTATGGGGTACAATTAATTCAAATCACCACATTTCACCCTGGCCCCCATAAGCTGCTAACAATCCATGTAAAATACAATGCATTCAGTCCAACTTTAAAAGTCCCCATAGTTTTTATCAATCCTAACAATGTACAAACATCCCAATAGTGCTAGGTCTATTAATGGTTAGCAGAAAATAAAAAATAAAATACACAAAATAGTGCCACAGAATACATATTAAATCTTCAAAAGATGCATAGAAAAGAAAGATTGAACCAATACAAGATTTGAAAGAAACAGGGCAAACATCTGTAACTCCATGTCCAAAACTCTAACCAGTGAAAAATGCCTAGAGTTTTCCACTTCCAGCCATCCAAATAGGCTGCTCACAGCCTCGGAAAAAGTTCTCTCAAACCAGCAATTCTCTTTTGCAGTCACCTCATAGTCCTGGCATCTCCATTTTCTCTCCAGTACAACTCAAGGTTCAACCTCATGGATCCATTGGGCCTCCATGTAGGGACTTCCAGCTATTCATCCTCACATTTCCCATGGCAATTTCAAAAATAAAATAAAATAAGTAATAAAACCAAAACCATGTTGCAAATCCATTGACCCTCTCTTTCAATTGTTATACTGTGTAGCATAGTACCAGGTAGGCTACCAATGTTGTTAATGCAGGAGAGAATAAAGCCAACTTTTAAGAGCAGGATACTCTTTCAGCATTAAGGCCCTTTAGTTTTAAAAGTGTCAACAAGTTTCTTGTTGTCCGAATGCAGAACAGCTGGACCAGTCTCAATAGTTATGATCTCTCAAACATTTGCAGCTGAGTGGAGCTTCTGTCTTTAGCCCTAAGTTTTCATTTCTATCCGTGCCACATCCACCTACTAACACCAGACCATTCCTATGCAAAGCAACTTTGCATAAGTTTTCAGGACATAGGCAACCCAAATGTAGCCAGCATCTCATACATACTGCTTCTAACCCAGTACCTATGAAGTTCCCTCTTCCCCTCACAAGGCAAACCTCACACTCCATAGTTCTCACTGCATTCAGGTCTTTAAACTCTGACCAGAATTGTCCATGAAACTGCATTCAACACTGAAAGGCATCTCTTAGACCAAAGTTTCAAATCCTTCCAAATTCCTCTCACAAATTAGTTCCCAAGGATCATTCAATATATATTTATACAAATAAAATAATGGAGCATACAATAGGTGACCCAAAATAATCAAGGCAGGAACTTGAAGCAAAAGAAAGTTCCACTAGGGTGTGAACCAGCAAAGTCCAATGAAAGACATCACTGAAAATATTGCAGGAACCTGATTGTGTTCATTCATCCTATTAATAATAACTAAACATATATGACAATGAATAATTAATCCACAGAGATGATCAAATTGCTGGCTGTGCATATGTCACAGTGATGCACAATGACATCACAGAGCATAAACTCCCTCAGTGGGCAGCTGTCTTGTACCTGTGCTCAACGTCAGATCCACAGGTCACAGAGCACACATGTCATTCCATGATGCTGCCACATCATTCTAATGAGTCACTAAGTATTTACATGAATGGCTTTCCCTTTCAAGTGTGGCACAGAGGTAAGTGACCCTTCCAAGCCTTTATGAACTAACGCCAGTGAAGAAACACTGGAGACATGAAGGGACACTTTGCGGAAGCAGCTCAGCCCTGAACTCAATCACTGGGACTGTTTCTGAGGAGACCACTGAGCACATACCATGGGGGTGGCAAAAGAAGTAGACGTGTGTGGAAGCCAAGAGGAGAGGACTGTCTCTTTCCACTCCCACCGTGTTAGGTGAGGTGTAGAAAAAGACACAAAACACTGTGGCTCATTAAAATGTGAAAATCGTGATCAGTAGAAGACAAAAATAATATTTGGTCACATTATATGGATGTAGTTAGTGGTAATATGACAGAAGACCTGCAGTGTTAGGCAATCAGCCACATGCAATTTATGCATCAACCGATGATGATAATATACAGAAAATGAAGCTACTGCATGGACACTTACTTTTCATTAAGGAGATACATGAAATATCCTTTTGGCATATGTTCTTTCTGTAAATAAATATCAAAAACGCAGTCATCCTGCATGCCTTCAAAAATGTGCTTTTTGGGATTTGTTCTCCAAAAGCACCTGCTTCCAGTGAAACTGCCAAATAGGTGTGGAAAGTTCAAGAGCAAGAAGACAAAAACCAGGGATAACATCTTCTCCATGTCTTTCAAGACATACACATGTCCAAAGGTAGGACCTGTGCTGTCATGCAAATATTCATCATGCAGGAGATATGTTTTTGCATTTGCATGGCCTTCTGTTTTATCTCTGTGTCTCAATGGAAGTGTCACTCAATTTCCCACATGACTTTCCCCACAGCCTGTTCTCTCCTCTCTGGAGGAATATGAGACACTCTTCCCTGGGCATCTGCATCTGAGGTCCCCATCTGAGTGACAGAGGCTGAAAAACATGTTGTGAAGATCCTCTTCTGCCTCAGGTGCCATGATCTCACTCATGTCCACAGATGCCTGCTCGGCGACGAGTTCTTCTGATGAAGTGTTTTCCCAGGTCTGTGCCAATAGTGATTTGTTTGAAGAACAGTTGAAATGATGTGAGTGGATTACATCAGAGGTTCCAAGTAACAAGTGAATTGAAAGGGTCAGAAAGGGTCTATGGCAGTCAGAGCTCAGGCAGAACCACGGGCCCTACATAGTCATTTGTCAAACACAGGGAGGGGCCTGCGTGTGCCAGTGTACAGTCACCAACAGAACTCACAATCACTATGTCAACCATGCCCTGATGATTACCAGTCACAAGAGCAAAATCCTAACAACTGTACCTGTTTTCCAATGTTTGGGTTTCCAATAATCATGAAATTCCCAACTTCATGGTGAATTGAACTCTGCCTGGTCAGTCCCTCAATGTCAACACAGACGCTAAGCTTCATATGGATTCACACACCATGATTTCCTCACTGCTGCTCAATCCCTGTGCATAAATATCTTGTGGTGATGCCTCTATTCATCTGAAACATTGCTTTGCCCATTGTTTGTACTTATCTCTATATAGCTTAATGCCTGGATGACAGCCATATATTTAAAGTTAGGGAACAAAATCTTTGTAGAGAACTAAGAGGCAGATGCAGAGATATATGAGGAATCAATTGTGGAGGGAGGGAGAAATTTAATCCTTCATAGAGGAAAGTAATTAGGATAAGGCCTGAACATGTGTGTACTTTTCTTCTTTGATTAGTGAGCATCCAAAATAGTGGATTTCATAAGGATGTTTTCATACATGTATAACATTGTAAGTATTTCACTTTGTACATCAACCACATTTAGTCCTGTTCTCTTTCTCCACTTGACACCATGTCTCTCAGGAATGTGTCACAGTGATTGTAACACACCTGGCATCTCAAGGAAGGAAACAGTGTATTTATCTGAAGCAATTTCATGAATGTCTGGTGCACTGACAGAACAGTGAGGAGTCAGTGTTTCCAAAGTGAAGAGGAAGATGGTAGAGCTGTAGAAGGGTGTTCCATAGACAAAACTTTTGTAGGTGAATATAGAGACAGGACATTATATGAAGGAAAATGGGAGACAGTGGAGAATGTAGGAGCAAACTGGCATTGTCTATATTGTTTTTCTTTACTGTTGAAGTGTTAGCCAAGTTTCTGTTACTGTAACAAATACCTGAGGCAAATCAACTCGAAAGAGGAAAGCAACTGGGGAGATAGCTTAGTTGGTAATGTGCATACCTTGTGAGCATGAGGGCCTGAGTTCAATCCCCAGATCCCACATAAAGAAGCCAGGTGTGGTGGCACATGCTTGTAACCACAGCACTGGGGAGGTGGAGAAGGAGAATCTCTGGGTCTCACTGATCAGCCAATCCAGTCTAATTGGTAAGCTCCAGGCCAATGAGAGACCCTATCTGAAAAAATTGGATGGTACTTGAGGAATGACACCTCTGGTCTCCACACATGCACTGGTACACAACACACACACACATACACACACACACAAACACACATGGGACAAGTTGATTATGACTCATGGTTTCAGAGGCTTCATTCATTGTTGATTAACTCCATTGTTTTAGGCCTGTGGAGAGGTAGTGCCTCATGGTGGGAACATGGGGTAGAAGAAACAAAAAGTACTTTTTAATGAGGGAGAATGATCAAGGATGTTGAGAGATAAAAATGGAGGAAGAGAGAGACATGAGAGAGAAAAGAGAGAGATAAAGTTCAAACTCATTTTAAAGGCAAGATCCACATAACCGACTTTCTTCCCATCAGGACTACCACCTAAAGTTTCCTCCACTTACAAATGGTGTCATCAGTTAGGAACATAGCCTTCAATACAAGGGTGTTTGGGGCTTTCTACATTCATACTATAGCATTTAGCTTCAACTCCATCTTTCTTTCTCAGACACACCACTTAAGATGTGAAAGCTCACTTCTGAAACTCCAACTACATTCTCTTTGTTTGGTGCTATTTTCCCTCCTCATCCATCAAAGGCCTCAAAATTCCCCCATAATGAACCAGCTTTCCATTATTTGCTTTGTTCGTGACTGTGGATATGTGTCTTTCTTGGGTACATAGAGGACATACAAATGATCATATAAAAACTCTTTGCCAGTTAGCTGTATTTCTTCAGGAAACAAAGGAGTCTGTTTTTATTTTTTTAATATTTATTCATTTATGAGAGAGAGAGAGAGAGAGCAAACCAGTGTGTCAGAGTGTCTAGCCACTGCAAATGAATGGCAGATGCATGCTCAACATTGTGCATCTGGCTTATTTGGGTCCTGGGAATTGAACTGGTGTCTTTTGGCTTTGCAGGCAAGCACCTGAACTGCTAAATCATCCTGGAGCCCAAGTCTGTTTTTTAAATTTATTTTTATTTATTCATGACAGAGGAGAGAAAGAGAGAGAGAATGGGCACACCAGAGCCTCCAGTCAATGCAAATGAACTCTAGATGCATACACCAGCAAATACATCTGGTTTATGTGGGTATTGGGAAAACTGAACCTGGGTCCTTAGGCTTTGCAGGCAAGTGCCTTAACTAATAAGCCATATCTCTGGCCCAAGTCCGTTTTTAATTTAATTTAATTTTTTAATCATTTTTTTTAAATAGAGGATTCAGACCATTAACATTCAAAGCTATCGAAAGGTGAATAGTCATTGCTAATATTTTGTTGCTTTTTGTTTTGTTTGGTATTTTCTTTTCTTTCTTTCTTTCTTTCTTCCTTTTTTATTTTTTGTTTTTGGTTTTCAAGGTATGGTCTTGCTCTGGCCCAGGCTGATCTGAAAATCACTCTGTAGTCTCAGGGTGGCCTTGAACTCATGGCAATCATCCTGCCTCTGACTCCTGAGGGTATTTTCTTAATACCCATTTGCTTATTTACTCTTCTCTTGATGCTTATTTTTTGCTATGGCCTCATAGATAACCTTGTCTCTTTCTTCGTAGTATAGGATTCCTCACATATTTTTTGTAGTAGTTCTGGCTCTGTGGCCATAAATTACTCTACACTGTGTTTGTCATGGAAAGTTTCTTTTGCTCCTTCAGACATGAAGGGTAGATCCAGCAATGGGGTTTGTGGTTATTGTCTTTCAGAGTTTGATGCATCATTTCAAGCCTTCTAGGCTTTTACACTTTCTTTGGAAAATTATTCTGTCATTCTTAAGGACCTGCCTTTCTCACTGACTGGACACTTCTCTTACAGATTTTAATATTCTTTCTCCATTCTGTGCACTTAGTGTTTTCCCTGTCAAATGGAGTTTGGAGATTCTTCTTGGTATTATGTGTCAGTCATTCTAAAAAGCCTGTCATTTCTGGATGGCCATATTTGGGAAATTTTCTGCTGTGATTTTATTGAATACATTCTATAAACCTTTAGTTTGTGCTGCTCATATTCTTCTGTGTCTAGGATTCAAAATTTCATCTTTTTAAATTTGTTATGCTTTATATATATATATATATATATATATATATATATATATATAATATTATATGTCATATAACATATAGATATAGATAGATATAGATATAGATATATAGATATATAGATATATAGATATAGATAGATATAGATATAGATATAGATATAGATAGATTGATATAGATATGTACTACATAGTTTACTGTCTTATATCTCTTCACCCCCAGTCTCCATTACCTGAGGGCCCTCTTCAGTAGTATCCTTGGTGTTTATGTGGGGTAATTAGGGTCTCTGTCAGTCTCTGGGAGAAGGCTGTGCCTCAGGGTATTTCTACCCCCCCACCGTGGCTCTTACAGTCTTTGTGCATCCTCTTCCACAACAGTCCCTGAACCTTGGAGGGAGTATTCTCAATTTGTTAGTAGTGTTGAGTTCTCTGTAGACTCTGCATTTCTGTTGTGAAGTATTTCAGTTCTCCACAATGTTTGTTGCTGTTTCCCTGGAAGTAATTGTCAGTCTATCATTGGGAGCAACACTTGTGTAGCTGCTTCCCATGCAGTTTCTTCTGGATCCTGGTGACTGGTGTAGGTGACCCATCTCACTATGAGCAGTTAGCTGTCTTTTCTGGTCAAATTGATGGATCTTGGAACTTCCCAGTATTCTCTGCCACCTGTAAAATAAAGCAGATTTTCCAAGGAAGCATGAGAGCAGCTCTGGTTAAGGGGGGTGGGCATATAATTTTTGGAGAAATTTAGATGAGGATACACACTCAAGGCGTCTAGAGAACAATGGGATCTTGTCTCTGGCTGTTGTGAGCTTCCTGCCTGTGGGATGCTGTCTTGGTTCCTAGTACCAGTTATGGCTTCTCTCCCACTGAGCAGGCCTCAGGTCCAATTGGAGGGCAGTTGGTTATCCACAGAGGCTGTGTGCCTCTATTGCACAAGTGTGTATTTCTTGTTCAGGTGGTGGTGACCTTTGTGACTCAGTGGCTCCCATAGTACTTTCCAGAGCCATGAGGTTTGCAAGGAGAGGGTTTTCTTTGCTCTGTGTTCCCATTGGTCTCTGGGTGTCCTAAGATGGCAGCCTGTGGTCCCTTTAGCATTGGGGACGGGCTTTTTTTTTTTCTCTGATGGATGACCAAGTGCTTGGCCTTCAGCTTACATGCTAGTTCAAGTGATCTGTACAAAAGTCCTGTGATCAGACAAGAGGAAAAGATAAAAAAGTAAAATAGATAATGAAACAAATATAGGAAATTAAAAAGAGAGAAAGGGGCTGGAGGGATTGCTTACTGGTTGAGACACTTGCCTGCAAAGTCAAATGACCCAGGTATGATTCCCCAAGATCAACATAAGACAGATTCACAAGGTGGCACATATGCCTGGACTTCATTTGTAGTGGCTGGAGACCCTGACACTCCCATTGTCTCTCTTTTTCAAATAAATAAAACAAAGATAAAAAAAAATGTGATGAAGGCAGATTGTGGTAGTGCATGTCTTTAATCTCAGCACTCAGGAGGCCAAAATCAGAAAATACTTGTGAGTTCAATGCCACCCTGAGCTTACATAGTGAACTCCAGGTCAGCCTGGGCTAGAGTGCAACCTTACCTCAGAAAAATAAAGAGATAAAGGAGACCAAGTTCATGTTTTCCTCTGAAGGATTCATTTGCTGGGATGGGATAGATCTGGGATCTATATCGCTTTCTTATGTAGATTTTGGGGCCACATCTTCTGATAGAACAGGCCTCTGTGGTCTCTCAATGCTCTCTATATTATTTCCGCTGCAACCAGAGGGTGTGGTTTCTGCCTCACTCAGGGGTTATTTTACTCTAACTTTCTATCTTCAGGTATTTCATCCAGTTTCCAGAAATATTTCTGTTGACCCTGGCTACCCCCAAGAAGGGGCTGGAATTTGTATCCCTCTCCTATACATGATGGAATTCAGATTGAATTCTGATGGAATTCCTCAGACCCTGGCACCTTTAACCACATGCCACTGCTGGTCCTACTTCTGGGGAACTAGTGACTTTCACTCCATTCTATGACTCAGACCATTGTCCACTGTGTAGAACACTTCTTGAATCTGACAAAAAATGTCCCTCTCCTTTACAACTGGGACTGTGTCTCAGTGGGTAGAACCTTTTCCTCGCATTCAGAAACCCTGGGTTTCATTCCCAGCATCTCATAAACCTGACATTGTGGTGCATGTCTGTCATCCTAGCACTTGGGAGGTAGAAACAGGAGGATCAGACTTCAAGATGATCCTCAAATATGTAGTGAGTGTGAGGCCAATCTGGGCTATATTTGACCTTGTCATACATGACTAATTTCACTGTATCTAGAGGACATCTGCAGGCCAGTTTCCAGAGTATAATCACCTGACACTTGCCCTGGGTATCTGGACTGGGCTGTGAAATGAGTGTGTTTGCCTAAAGCCACCTAGCTACAGACCCAGGAGGGATTCTCACTGTTTGCCCAGTCCAAAAGTCCAGAATAGGTGAGGAATTTCCCCCACTTGAATATTATGCCATCCCAGGATTCCTGACAGGACATTCCTACACCTTAACATTATGCCATCCCAGGATTCATGACAGGAATTTCCCACACCTGAATATTATGCCACCTTATGATTCATGACAGAATTTCCCCACAGCTGAATATGCCAACCCAGGATTCCTGACAGGATATTCCCTCACCTTAATATTATGCCATCCCAGGATTCCTGACAGGATTTTCCCATATCTGAATATTATGCCATCCTATGATTACTTACAGGATCTCCCTACACATGAATATTATGCCATCCCAGGATGCCTCACTGCTTGTACTTCAGTTCTGCCCAGTGATGAGTCCCCATTTGTGGCTTGGATCTTTTGTTTTATTTTTCTTTTCTGTCATTCTTTTCCTTTCTCTACCACATGATTTGCCCCTTTTCTTTAAATAATTTAAAAAGAATTTGTATGTGTTTTTGATGTTTTTTTTGTATATAATTACTTTGATCATCTTCACCCCATTAACCTGTTTCCTCCCCACCCCACTACTGATGAATCTTTCCTCTTTCCATGTCCCTCTCCTACCTTCATGTCTTCTTTTATGACCCACTAAGCTTCATTAGGGCTGGCATTACCACAAGTTGGGGAGGGACAGCTTGGTTTAATCCCTTGGGCCTCAACTCTAAGTCTGCTCTGTTGCATTTAGGTTCACCTTGCTGGCAGAAATCACCCAACCAATATCAGCTTCGGGGAGGAAAAAGGGTATATTTTGGCTGACAGACTTGAGGGGAAGCTAGATGATGGTAGAGTAAAACAATGGCATGAGCAGAGGGTGGACATCACCCCCTGGTCCAAATAAGGTGGGCAACAGGCACAGGAGAGTGTTCCAATCACTAGCAAGGGGAAGTTGGCTTTAACACCCATAAGCTCACCCCCAACAATACACTGCCTCTAGGAGGCTTTAATTTCCAATTGCCATCAGCTGGGAATCTGGCGTTCAGAAGACCTAAGTTTATGGGGGGCATCTTAATCAAACCACCACATGCTCTAATTCTTTTGGTACTGAAATTGAAGTGTGGTGGAGGTTTTGAGGGTCTGGTTGGTTTTACTCTGCACATACAGTGAACACTGCCTGCATGGGAGTGAGCACCATGGATCAGTCTGTGGATCTCTCCACTTTCTTCCTTTCTTATTTTTTATGGAATTTCAAAATTGACAACTTCCACATTTACAGACAATAAACCATGGTAATCGCCCTTCCCCCAATTTTCTCTTTGCAACTCCACTCTCCATCATACCCTTCCCCCTTCTCAATCAGTCTCTCTTTAATCTTGATGTCATCATCCTTTCCTCCTTTTATGATGGTCTTGTGCAGGTAGTGTCAGGCAGTGTGAGTTCCTGGATATCCAGGCCATTTTGTGTGTAGAAGGGTGTATTCTAAGGACTCCTACTCCTACTTTGGCTCTTAAATTCTTTCTGCCACCTCTTCCACAATGGACCATGAACCTTGTTTCTGTGCTGAACACTCCTCTGTCACTTTTTCTCAGCAACATCATGTTTTCTGCATCATCCCAAGGTCACTGCCATCTGAGAGAAACTTCTCTAACCAAAAGTGAGAGTTACACTAATTTATGGATATGACCATTATGAGAACAGCTTACCAGGCAGTTTGGTGAGCATAGTATATACATTTACCCAGACACCACTAGACGTTACACCCCTAGGACTCATGACTTTCCCTGTCATAGGTTTTCAGTATCAGGCCTGTATTCCCTCCTGTGGAGCTTACTTGCAGTCCAATTAGAGAGCAGTTGGCTTCCTCCATAACAAACATGCTACTTTTGCATCTGTTGCCTCATTTTGCCTGGATGTCCAAATTTAAACTTGTAGTGTGCACTGTTGTTTATGGCCATTGGTGATTTCTCTCTCTCCCATTGAACTGCATTCAGTGTAGATATTTCCAGCTTTCTGTCAGCTGGTCTGCAAGGAGGAGGTTTTCAGCTCAGTTCCAGCAGGATTTCTCAGTAACCTTGCAGCCCAAGTATGTGCAGTTTTCAGCAATAGGGTCTTACCATCTATTCCTGTGGGAAACCAAGAGCCTCGTCAATGGCCTGTAATGTTTTAAGGGAGCATTAGGGACCTCCTTGGCCAAAAATGCATAGGAAGGTATCCTGTTCCTAGAATTGAAAATTTTCTACTAATAGTCTGTGGCTTCTCAATGCATGTCATTGTCTAAAGATTTAGGTTTCCATATGAGTTATTCATACCCTCGTAGATTTTGATTAGCCCTCCCCCTACTTTTTCTTTACTCAATCATTTCCCCTGACGTCACTTAGGCCTTGCCACCCCCAGTAGTTTGTTCTTGTACTTACATGAATACAATACCATCCACTTAATTCTGCCCTCTTCCCTCACTTTTAATTCCCTTTATATCAGCTTTCTAGCTTACTGGCCTCTGCTACTGAGTTTTATTCCAACCCATATAGTGGTCCAAACAATTGTAGTTCGGAACCACATATGAAAGAGAACATGTGATGTTTGGATTTCTGGACCTGGGTTACCTCACTAAGTATAATCCTTTCCAGGTTCATCTATTTGCCTGCAAATTTCATAATTTCATATTTCTTTACTGCTAAAGAGAACTCCATTGTATAAAGGTACCACATCTTCATTACCCACTCATCAGTTGAGTGACATCTAGGCTTGTTCCATTTCCTTGATATTGTGAATAGAGAAGAAATACACATGGTTGAGCAAGTATGTCTAAGGCAGTGAGATGAATCATTAGGATATATGCCTAGGAATGGTATAGCTGGGTCTTATGTTAGATCTATTTTTAGCTGTCTCAGGAAATTCCACACTGATTTACACAATGGCTGAACCAGATTGCATTCCCACCAAAAGTGTAGAAAGGTGCCTCTCTTTCAGCATCCTTGCCAGCATTTATTGTCAATTGTTTTTTTTTTTTGATGATAACCATTTTGACAACTGTGAGATGGAATCTCATGGTAGCTTTAATTTGCATTTTCTTGATGGCTAAGGGCGTAGAACATTTTTTTAGATCTTTATATGCCATATGTATTTCTTCTTTTAAGAACTCTCTATTTAATTCCATAGCCCATTTTTAATTGGATTATTTGATTTCTTATTATTCAGTTCTTTGAGTTCTTTGTACATCCTTCACATTAATCTGTCTCCGATGTATAGCTGGCAAAGATTTTCTCCCATTCTGTAGGTTGCCTCTGCTCTATTCACAGTGTCCTTTGCTGTACAAAAGCTTTGTAATTTCATGAGTTGTCAGTGGTTGATTAGTGACTTTGTTTTCTAATTTTCTTTTATTTTTGACTGTATTCATTTAAGTAAATGTTAAGTTGTTAACATCATTTTAAAATAACTTTATGTATAGAATGAATTTTGAACACATTCAACCACAGTACCTTTTCTACTTTCTTTTCCACTTTTGCCAGACCCCTTCATTTCTGTACTGGTCTCCCTCTTATTTCATGTCATTTTTAGTGACCCACACATTAGGATTGTTTCCATGAGTGTGGGAGGGGATATTTACAGGAGCATATGCAATTTGCCTGTGGGTACACCACTGAAGAGAATGTCTTCCTTCCCCCAGCAAATATTACCTGCCATAACTTCTCAGGGATGGGCAAGCACTCTTTCCTCCTGAGCCATCTCCTGAGACCTGAAATCAACTTTTTAAGTACCACATATACATTAAATTGTATGGTACTTGTATTTCTCTTCCTGACTTATTTTACTTATCATGATGTCTTCTGAGTTCATTCATATTATTGAAAACACTAATAATTTTGGAAAACGTAGCACACAGACACTGAAGCTTTTCTTTCCAACTAAGTGCTGAGGCGTGTCAGTGGATGTCTAAGGAGCATGGACAACATGTGGGGCATGATGAGTATCAGGAGAAAAGCCTCTGAGACCGTGCTGCCAACCCAAAGTGGTCTGGGTAACTTTTACCTGCCCAGGGCTAGTAGTGTTTTTTGAACAATGAATCTTCTTCCTAACAGATGGAGTTCTCCTTGTACGTCTTTATTCACATGGGGACCATCATCTCCCTGCTGTGCCTCGTCTTGGCTATTGCCACCTTCCTGCTGTGTCGTGCCATCCAGAATCACACCACCTATCTTCACCTCCACCTCTGCATATGTCTCTTCTTGGCCAAGCTTCTCTTCCTCACTGGTATAGACAAGACTGACCACCAGGTCAGAATCCCTTGTAATGTTCTCCTACCAAGCCTCTTCATCTGTCCGTTCTCCTCTGCTCACTTCTATCTCTCTCCTTTCCCCAAGGTTATTGCCCATGCTGTGCTCTCCTCCCTAATGTCTCTCCAAGTTGACTTCTTTTTGTGACAAGTGTCATTTTACAATCAGTTCCCTGGGACTAGAAAGATGACTGAGTGGATAAAATGCCAGCCATGACATGTGTGCATCCATATTCACAAACATGAACACACACACATACGTACACACACCAAAAAATAATAAAATCAATTCCTGATCATGTTATGAATTTTTTCAGTTAACCAGTCAGTGTTTCCCATTTATAGTAATTTTCTCTCAAGAGCCACTTGGCAATGTCTAGAGCCAGTTTTGATGGTCATGCCTCTTTGACAATGTTACTGGCATCAAGTGGACAGAGGTCATGGATATTACTGACCATTACCCACTGTGTAGCACAGCCTACCTCCCACAGTATTAAAAATGAATAGTGATATGTCTGAGAGAATGGGGAGATGGCTCAGTGGGTAAAGTGCTTGCCATGCAAGTGTGAAGACCTGGTTCATATCTCCAACACCCGTGCAAAAACCTGGGAATAGTGGTTCATGTCTGTAATCCCAGTGCTATGCGACACAACAGGAGGATCTCTTTCTAGCTAGTCCAGCTGAACTTGTGTGTTCCAGGTTCACTGACAGATTTATTTCAAAACATAAGGTGGAGAGAAACTGAGGAAGACACCTGACATTGACCTCTGGCCTCCCCTTGCATGTACGCACACGTCCAGACATTGCCACACACAAGAGCACCCACACACTCATGGGTATAGATACAACATACACACATGCCACACACATACAAACTTCACTTACGAAACAAGTAGCCCACAGGTTACAGTTTTTTGAACTCTCCCACTAGGTGTTTAGATTGTCACTAAAGTGGACAATCAACTGTTCAGTTTGGCAACACTTTTCTAGTTACATCACTAAAAGTCACATTTCCCAGTGGTGTTCAATTTCAGAGAAACTGAACAGAAAATTGTGTTCTCCAGTGGCAGTCTTGTGTCTGGAGAGGAGTAACCATGTAATTACAGAAATATGTGTGGAATGATGGGGGCTGGGGAGACAGCAAGTGTGCTTGCCACATAAACATGCAGGGCTGAAAGGGCCTCAAGTACGTTCTCAGCATCCATGTAAAAATCTGGGTGTGGCCACACATGCCTTGAAAACCAGTCTTGTGGGAAGTGAGGACAGGAGAATTACTGGGGCTCATTGGTTGGATAGTTTGACCCAAAACAGCAGCTCCAGGCTTAGTGAGGGATTCCATATCAAGGAAGCATGTGGGTGAGCCATAGAGAAGACACACGATGTTCTTCTCTGTCCTCTACATGTGGGTGTGTGGGGCACATACAGCTGAACACACACATTATACATATACACACCACACATGCCTGAAGCATCATCATGGGATCTCTGCACTACGTTTTCCTTGCCTGCTTTTTCTGGATGCTGGTGGAGGCTGTCATGCTCTTCCTCATGGTCAGGAACCTGAAGGTCCTGAATTACTTCAGCTCCCACAATGCCAAGATGTTGCATCTCTGTGCCATTGGCTATGGGATCTCAGGACTGGTGGTCATCATCTCTGCCGGTGTGTAGCCTCAGGGCTGTGGAATAATTGGTGAGTGACGTTTTCTCTTTCTAAAGAGCCTGCTTCTTGGTTCATGATGATCATTAACTGCATGACAGCAACCATATGTTTACCAAGAAAATGGCTCCTTTTAGTGTGTGTGTGTACATGTGTATGCCCATGTGTGCCTCATATGTGTGGCACTCAGAGGGTCATGTATGTGTCTATCTTAATCACTTTTAGTGATTGATGACCTGGAAGGACCTTGAATCACCTAGGAAATGAGTCTCTATATATGGCTATGAAGGATTATCTTGATGAGATTAACTGAGGTGGGAAACTCACCTGATCTGTGGGCAGTGCCATCCCATAGGCTGGGGTCCTGGACTGAATACAAAGGAGAGAGTCAACCAAGCAGCAGCAGTCATCACTCTGCTTCCTGACTGTGGACTGGATATGACCCGCTGCCTCAACCTCTGCCATGATGGACTGCACCCTTGAACTGTGTGCCGAAATAAGTTTCTTCTGATCAGTGGAAAGTATCTAAGACCCTCTCCATCTTTGTGAGAAAGCGTCTCTTGTTGAGCCCAGAGCTAACTGAGTAAACTGATTAGCTAGCCAGGAAGCCTAGAGAACTCCCTTGTCTGCTTCCCAGGGCTAAGATTACAGGGATGTGCAGCCACACTTGGCTTTTATGTAAGTTCTGGAGATCTTTACCCACTGAATGACCTCCCCAGCACTGTCCACCTTTATTATTAGGTATCCTTTTTGCAAAGACAATTATCTATCTATGTATTTGCTTATTTGCAAGCAGATAAAGATAAGGACAAGTCAGAGAGAAAGAAAGAATGGGCAAGCCAGGGCCTGCAGGTGCTGTAATTGAATTCCAGATATATGTGCCACTTTGTGCATCTGACTTTGCATGGTTCCTGGGGAATTAAGCCCAGGTTGTTAGGATTTCCATGCAAACACCTCAAACACTGAGCCATCCTTTCAGCCCAAGATGACTGTGTGTGTGTGTGTGTGTGTGTGTGTGTGTGTGTGCATACACGTGTGTTTCCTACTGAGTTTAATTATGGTTTTCTGCATGGGTAGAGGACTGTTTACCACAGCACATGTAACTTACCAGTGGCCACAGCACTGCAGAAAATCTCTCCTGATTCCCTAGCTACCATTAACTGTCAATAACTCCTGTTACTGACAGTGATGCCCATATGTCTGTGCTAATTCATGATAGAATGTTGATGGGCTTAATATTGCTCCAACCTTATTTTTGAGACAGGGTCTCTCACTGAACTCATAATTCACCAAATTGACTACACTGGTTGGTCATCAGGCCACAAGGATCCTCCTGTCTCCACCTCCCCATTGCTGGGAATACATGTGCACACTACCACACCAGCCATTTATGTGGGTGCTGGGGATCCAAACTCAGGTCATCACATTGAGCAGCAAGTACTTTACACACTGAGCCATTTCTTCACCCGAGTCCTATGCTCTTGAGTGCCCAAGACCTTGGGTTCGAATAGCAAATCCATAGAATTATATAGTCTTTAGCCTTGGGAGATAAATACATATGGCTTCAGGCTTTTGAAGTCATAGATCTCTGGCTTTAGCTTTATACTGCAGTCTGATTGCTCTGGACCTTAACCTCCAGCAGACTTGGCTCCTGTCATCTATTGTCATCATCAGTGTCTAGCAGGAGTAAACAGCAGTAGCGGACAGCAGTAGCAGTAGTATCTGCCAGTGTTTAATGTCCCAGACCAGCCTAGCATGCTGTGACCCTTAACCCTACAGTGATAAAACAAGACTAGGTGTAAGAACAATGGGGCAGGATAGCTGATCTTCTGCTCTGACCCACTATAGTCAAGTGCTGAATGGTACAGTCAAGTGTATGGGTTGCCATACCACACTACTGTTATGCCCAGTTCTCAGAACCCCCAGTGACCACCAAGTAGAACCAAACATGGATGCAAGGGCAAGGAGCTTTATTTCGGGCTTAAGCTCAGTCTCTTGACTTCACCAACACAGTGGATCCATACAAGAGCCCTGAGTAGTAGTAGGGCAGTTTTTTTATAGGAATTTGAACATAGAAAAAGGCGATGGGTACATGATTGGTTGATTTAAACAGTGTACTCTTATGGTTGGCTTAGTGTTTTGGTGGGCAAAGTTGGCAGGCTGGGGCTAGGGGAATTGAACTTATCTATGACTACAGGAATGTATGGTGTAATCAGTTTCCAGTAAGTGTTAAACCCACCCTTACTGGAAGATAAAAACTTAGACCTTGCCGGAAAACAGAAACTTAGGCCTGCTGAGGACTCTGAAGCCTGTCATGGCATCCATCTGGTTCCTGAGTCCTTCATTCCCCCCTCTCTTTGTACCATGAGGAGCCAATCTTGGATCCCAATTGAGTTAGTGAGTGGAGTCTAATGGTGTATACTGTGATCTTAAAACCATAAGCTGTACTGTATTAATGTGTTCCCTAACAAAAGCAACTAATCTATTAATAATTCAAGGTCCTATTGTAATTAGCAACAAAAATAAAAGTAGTGGCCCTGCTAAAGCAGACATCAGAGTTGTTAACCATGAGGAATGACTGAACCATGACTCAAACCATCCTCTATCAGCTTCTTTCTTTTCCAAATTCTCTCGTACCTTCACCATTGAGTCTTTAATTATACCTGAATGGTTGATATAAAAACATTTTTCCTTTAAGGCCACACATAGTCCCCCTTGCTGGAGGAATAATAAGTCCAACGCCCATCTATTCCGTAATACAACCTCAGCTAAGGAATCTACATTTTTCTCCAAGTGAGTAATGGATGTTTTCAGCCTCTGAATGTCTAAGTCTATACTTGATGTTCTCCTTGAAGGATGAGTGCTGCAATGCCTGTTCTTGCCCCTACCAGGCCTGCATTGGGAAATATTGTCACCAACTGGACAGTAAATGAGGCACCGTGATCATACCCGTAACATACAGTCTTGTTTCCCAGGTCTTTCCATTATCCCAGGACACCTGTATCTCTTTTTCTATAAACTTGAGAGAAATAAAATTACAGGTCTCATTCCCTTTCAAGGGAGGGAGGTAACATGTTCCATTTTGGTCCCTGGTCTGGCTCAGTGTCATGGTGATAAGGTCCCCCTTAGTAGGTGGTGTTTCAATATACCCTTCCAGTAGACACACATTGGCAGCCAGCACAGTAGAAGGCTTCAGGTCCCCCACAGCCCCCCCTTTGATTCGTGCTTTCCATAAGTGCCCAGGACATACATAGAAATAAGAAATTTCCTGATTCGCCAGAGTCCCATGAGTCACCCACTAGTTGATGGAGGTCAAAGATCAAATCAGGAAACCAGGTTCCCCATGGGGCAAGATGTGATTTGATTTGGAGTAAGCAACTTCCCCTTGGCAATGTTGGTTATTATCCAGGTCAGATTATAAACTTGGTGGGGAGTAGCTGCCACAATACATACAGTTAGGAGCACAGTCAGGATCGGGAGCATTTGAGTTGAAGCTTGAGTGGGGTGCTGCGTTTCCATTGTGGCAGATAGTCCTCAGGTTCAGCCAGTGGATATGCTGGTCGGATGTGGATGGGTGTGAAGAATCCAAGTGGCAATTCCATCCATTTTCACAGTGGTAGGTGTGGTCAGGATGAAGACATAGGGTCCCCTCCAGTGGGGTTCCAGTGTCTTGTGGTACCCAGACTCCTGGATTATTTACATATTTTACATGATTTCATATTTTGGATTTTAACAAAATCCTTTGAACATCTCTATTTATTTTTCTTTATTATAGAATTTAAAGTATGGGGAAAAGATGTCTTAATGTTTGTTTCCCTTCTTGGAAAGCTCTTGTGTTACTTAATAGGCCATTCATATATGTAAGGTATTTTTTATCTTTGGTTATACATTTCTCTCTGAGTATTTAAGACCATGCAGATAGCCATACTTAATTAAGGATTAGTTTTGGAGGTCACTAATGGCTCTGCAAAGAGACTTTAGGGACACAAGAGTAGCCCCATAGCTTACTGGTGTGTTTTGTCTGTTAGGATGAGTCAGGGCCATGCTGTCCAAGTAGTTTTCCCTTCTTTGGGAAGTCAGGAGGACTGATTACTCCTCAATTGTGACTCTCCTTTTTCAGACTGTACACCAATTTTGTTTGGGTCTCCATATCCTCCCTGCTCAGGAAGACAGGTGATTTACCAGGGGCCCAGTGTAGAAGTGTCCCATTATCTCAAGTGGCCTCATGACCTGGGAGCACAGGCCAAAATATTGGCACCTCTTGCTCTGATGATTCCAATTGGCTTTGGCTTCTACATAGGTAATTAACACACTTAGAAAGGAAGTTACACCAGCCTGGATGTATATATATATATAGAGCACATTTGATTACTGAAATAGATTTAGTTAAAGAATGGCACAGGGCTTCTAAAATTATTTTGTCCTATCTTTAAAATTTTAGTTGTACTATGACAGCATAAGCCTTATATATGAGGCATAGAAAGTAGGCACATCTCACATTTTAAATATCTAATATTTATTAATCTCACATTTTAAACATCTAACATTTATAAATATAGACAGAACCTGCTACCAGTCTTGAAAACAGTACCAATTGATTTACAGACTAACTTATTTAACCTAGAAATTGTCAGAAAAAGACCAATAAGACAGTATAAAGTCTTAGCAGCTGTGTTTGAAAGCATCTTTGATTAGTTCAGATACCTATGTGGGTATAAACTACCCAGAGAACATTGGAAACAGAACTGCAGAGCTTGAATTTTTTTTAAACCAAAACAGCTAGCTAAATTCTAATATAACCCTTGATAAATCTTTTTGAAAGAAAAAACATCATTTGACACCAATGATTTTGGCTTAAACTTAATAGCTATTGATTTTATGTACCACAGAAATTTTTATTAACATAAAACAATTTTATGGTTTACCCATGACTTAAATTTCATAAAGCTTAAGCAAGCTATCCCAACATATCCCAGGAAGATGAAAGTTATCATTACTGAAATTAAATCACTTAAACCTAAGTGATTAAACCTAGTTATGACCATTCAATAGAATTAGCATAAATAAGACAGAAGCTATCTTTAAAGTCACAATGTCTTTAGGTATTAGTACTTCACCTTTGAAAATTAACCACTTCTATGTGAGCATTTATCTTAAGAGTAGTTAAAACTGATGAAAAGAGGAACCTAATATACTTTACTGAGAGAGTCTTAAAGCCAGTTTTATAATCCTTAAATCATAACAAATTAGCATCAGTGACCTGTTAATGAGTGAGGCCTTATCATAAGACTCAGTTTCTCCACTGATTAAAACCTTAGCATCAGGTAAACATTAGATTTAATCCAATTAAATGTTTCAATGAAGGGGCCCTTGCCCTGATATACACATCAGGTAAGCCTGATGCTTGTCTTATGTAAGGAGTTTGTAACCTGATCAAATACCTTGACTCAATTTACCTATTTAACATTTTGTCTAGTGAGAAATTTTATCTAACAGATGTTACTTTAGGTGTTCAAAACAGAAGAACTAAAGAGAACCACAGTTATATGTTGTACTCTTTTTTCCTTGTCAGAGACAAGTGGACATTTTGTCTCTAGTCAGAGTCTGGTGGATACATGGCTTAAATTTGCATGGGGTCTGAGATAAAGGGGGTACCATCCATTTTCTCAGAGTCCAGCTTTCCATGAATTGAAATAGCATATGTTGGAAAGCAAGAGCAAAATGAAATTACAGAGGAGAGAGATAAGCATCCTGACATTCCTTATCCTATTCTGAAGTTGTTTGTTTTTACATAGCAAATTTACCCATTTGCAAAACACAAGGTGATAGACTCTTGTCTACCTTTAACCTGGTTAAGCGTCCAATTACATCTGTACTTATGACTTTATGATCCACCTAGCACAGGCATCACCTGTGTCTAATGTAAGATGAATTTAGATTAACACCGTGTCCCTATATAAAACTTTTAGAGTACCCTTAAGAGTCTGTAAACAGTTGAACAATCTATAACTTTAGGCATGGCATTTAGGTTTAGCCTAAAAATTCTTTCCTACATACACACATCTTTATCCACATACTTTAACATTCTCATCTAAGTACCACTCAAAAAGCATTTTTTTTTTTTTTTTTTTGGTTTTTCAAGGTAGAGTCTCACTCTAACTCAGGCTGACCTGGAATTCACTCTGCATTCTCAGGGTGGCCTTGAACTCATGGCAGTCCTCCTACCTCTGCCTCCCGAGTGCTGGGATTAAAGGCGTGTGCCGCCATGCCCAGCTCAAAAAGCATTTTTAAGGAGCATTCAATGTCCCAACATTGAAAAATTCCTTCCCAGTTCCTTCAATCAATTCAGCTCGTCCCATTATTAACCACCTTTCTTATAAGGCTATTATGAAAACTACACCAAATTAATTAATCCTACTACTCACTAACAAGTGAGTAGTCTAAAGACAATTTTATGTCATTAATATAATAAGACACTAAACTAAGGCAAATATTGTTGCTATCTTGAGGCAGGCTGGCCTAGAAGTCAGGTCAGTTGCCTCCTCCTTTTAAGTACATTACAATTTTTTTAATACCTGATCAATTATAATTTACCACTTTAGAGAGAATTCTGTTGTTTTTAATAATCCTCTATGAAAGTTGAAGTTGACCTAGAACATAAATTCAGTAATTATATTTATGATATCATGTAACAAAGTTGACACATTTTTACGTTAAACTTCAGTTCGTTATAGGTGGTAGTTAAACATGACTTTTTTTTTTCTCCTCTTTCTTGCCGCTTTTTGGTGCACTGTTGCAGCTGGGTGGGGTTTGTATACTCCTTAGATCAGCCTTGCCCTACTTCTGGCACTCTCCAGGGATCTGGTCTAGTACACGTGGAGGTAATGGCCAAGAGGACTGCCAGGAGGCCAAGGATTCTGACTACCTGAAGGGGAAAGGGGGGTCCTCCAGGACTGCCAGGAGGCCTCTGAAGAAGGTGGCCCACTGGGAAGCTGGTGAAGGAGTGGGCCTGCTCAGGGGCCACTGGGAGAGGAGGTGGAGACATGGCACCTGCATGGGCAGAGGCGCCATTGTGTCTGTCTGCCACCTGACTCTGACCCAAGCTGCATTGGAGCACTTGCAAAACTGGCTTGTAGCTTTTCTGCTTAAAGGGAGTGAGGGGAAATTTCCTTACTGAACTTTTCAAGAAAGATTAGAAACACCAAGACCAGAAGGCAATGATCCCGAGGGCTGATTAGCACATGGGGGATTCCCCAAAGATCTGGTCGTGAGCCTGTTCACAAGTTTAGGCTGACGACCGGCCCTACAGGCTTTTAAGAGGTCGATGTGTTACCAGGTTTTTTTTTTTTTTTTTTTTTTTTTTTTTGCGTGTGTCAGAGAGAAATAGATAGAGGGTTTTTGCCAACACCCAACACGCTGTTGTGGCCCTGGAAAAGGGCTTCAGTCAATACCAAAAAGTGGCCTCAGCCAAGAGACATCAGTTGCCAGTTCGTTGTGTCTGTTCCCACGCGATGGTGTGAACTGACAATAAAGGAGGAGAAAGAGAAACCTGCCAGCCCTCAAAAACATGGAGGCAAGGCCTCATGGGCTGATGTCTCCCAGTCCTTCTGGGAGAGCACTCACCCACCCTGTCCATCTCATAAGGTTCCTATTCAGGCACCAGCTGTGGGTTTTTGGATTTTTGCTTGCGGGGGGGGGGGGGCAGCCACAGTTCACTCCAAAGGCATCCAGGCTACTGGGGTTGGGTTAGCATGTGAAGAGCAAAAGACACTCATGGGAGAAAGTTGAGCAGCTCTCTCCTTACCTGCTGCCGTGCTGAAAACCCAGTCTGGTCTAGTCAAAGGGAAGAAGGTATCAATGATAGCCTGATTATTGTTGGGATTCCCATCAGTGCCCAGAACCAATTTCTGGCCTTCAGTCTGGCTTCTCTCTCTTTCCTCTGTAGTAAAGGGAATCTGTAGCAATTGTTGACAATCATCCCAAGTTGATTGCCGTCTTGGTCTGGGAACCCATAACCCGGAGGGGGAATACTGTGACTCCAAGGGGCCCCAATTTTAATGTCCTGAAAGTGGTCCTTCAGTAAACAAAGCAGGGTAGTCTGTGTCTGTCCCATCTGTCCAAGCATACAAATAGTAATTCCAACAAAGAAAAGGAAAAAGAGACAGTAAAAATGTTCAGCTGGCCAGCGACTACAAAACTGAAACTGAGGCAATGGATTCTTGCATTATCTCTACAAATAGGGGAATGAAATCCCCTGCAAGCGGGCCTGGGGCACCCAGGTCCCACTGTACAATAGAGTGGCCAGCTACTACAAAACCTAATTTGATACCACGACATCTCACTGTACCGCGGTAGAGACCCACATTGTCTCTACAAACGGGGGGGGGGGGATGAAATACCCTCCCGGTTGGCCCTGGGCAACCAGGACCCACCTTCCTAACAAAGTGGCCTCCAGAGGCACGTCTGCCCCAACCACAATTTTCTAATGAACAGAAGAACAAAAGACAGGTTTTCAGGAAAGACAAAACACAGAAGCACAACCCAGAAGCACACTGACCAGCTGGTGACCTGAGCTCCACGTGTTGGTGGTCCTCAGCAGTCTCTGAGGAGATCCAGGACAAGCCCCCAACTGTTATGCCCAGTTCTCGGCACTCCCAGTGACCACCGAGAAGAACCAAACATGTATGCAAGGGCAAGGAGCTTTATTTCAGGCTTAAGCTCAGTCTCTTGACTTCACCAACACTGTGGATCCATACAAGAGCCCCGAGTAGTGGGAGGGCAAGGTTTTTATAGGAATTTGAATATAGAAGAAGGGGATGGGTACATGATTGGTTGATTTAAACAATGTACCTTCTGGTTGGGTTAGGATTTTGGTGCGCAAAGTTGGCTTGCTGGGGCTAGGGGAATTGAACTTATCTATGACTACAGGAATGTATGGCGTAATCAGTTTCCAGTAAGTGTTAAACCCACCCTTACCAGAAGATAAAAACTTAGACGTTGCAGGGAAACAGAAACTTAGGCCTACTGAGGACTCTGAAGCCTGTCATGGCGTCCATCTGGTTCCTGAGTCCTTCAACCACACCCCTCATATTACAAATAAAAAAGCAAAACCATGCAGTGCGCTACATTAGAAAGGGTGATGAGTGTTGGGGTGATGGTTCACTGGACAAATCACTTGCTGGGAAAGCATGAGGACCTGAGCTCAGCTTCTTAGTTCTCAGGTAAATGCCATGAGGGCATGGAGGCCACCCTGTAATCCCTGCACTTGGGAGGCTCCCTGCAGCTGAGGATCCCTGGGGCAAGCTACCTAGTCACATTAGCCAAACTGGTGAGCTCTGGATGGAGTGACAAACCTTGCTTCAGTAAATAAGGTGAGGGCTATTGAGGAAGACACCTGACATCAACCTGTGATCTTCACATCATGCACACATGTGAACATGCATGCACACCACACACATTCATACACACAAAAAAAGTACTGTGTGTTGGGATAGGATACTCAACTACAGGTGGTCAGGAATTATTGCTTTCTGGATGGAACTTTGGAGTTGAGTTTTGGATGACACAGTTGACTAGGAAGGAAATTATCCACAGAGGGAAAAGGTACTACTACAAAGGTTACAAGCCGGTAATTGTGTGAGACAGAGGGAGAGACCCATGCCTGCTCAGACCAGGGTCTCTCAGCAGGGTCTACTCAACAAGTACCTTGAACTCCAGTACTAGGTGAACATTTGCTCAAGTGTAATGTCTGCATGAGGAAGCAGTATGATCCAGATGAAATGGAAATTCAGCTTACCTCATCATGAGAGTTTTCAGTTGGATCTCTTTTCCCAATGTTGGAAAGGTTTGGACAAGTGCTCACGCCTCCTGTTTCTATCCACAGCTGCTGGCTGAACACAGACACTGCATTCATCTGGAGTTTCCTGGGACCAGTTTGCATGATCATCATAGTAAATGATTGGAGCACATCTTGGAGGAGGATGAAGGAAACACAAAACCCCTCCTTATGCTTCCATATGATTTTTGGTTCTTGAGATTTCCAAGTTAGAGTGTAATTTCTTTGTCATGTGCAAAGGACTTTGGGAGGCCCAATAAACTTATACACACTTTCTGATTCAACCAGAATGGGTCTACCATTCTCTCCTAGGTCCAGATGTTGAAAGAAAATGTTAAAGTTAAAATTAATTAATAGCACATAGGAGGCAGAGGCAGGGGGATCATTCTGAGTTTAGGACAGTGTCACCTACATCAGTTCAAGTCCAGCTAGTACTTCATGGCAAGACACTGTGCCTCCCAAAAGATTAATAGTCATGAGAGTGAGGAATAGAGACAAGGTGAAGGATGATGAAGGGAGTCAAAGGGAATTTCCCACTCAGGTTCTTAGCAAATGATGTCTCTGTGATTCACCATAGTATCTTGTTTCCTTGTGTCATGTGTATTTTCAATTTGGCACTGATTTTGCAATGATATGAATATTAGGGATGCTTGAGGACAGATTTCTCCAGGGATGTATGGCTCTCACGTCTGGTAGACTATTAGGGGTTGAGAGCATGTCATACTTTCCTAGGACTGTTGTAATAGTGTGAGATGTCAATTTATTGTCATAGTTATAGAGACTTCAAATAGGAAACAAAAGGCTAAACTCTCTGGACAGCAACCACTTTGGCCTATTCTGTTTCTGTCTCAACCTTCTGGTAGCCTTGGAAGTTGCTTGGCTGGTAGAGGACTATCTTCACTGTGTGTTTCCTCTTAATTTTTTCTAAATATATATATGTTGGTACTTGGTAATTGAACCCAGACCATCAGACATTGCAATTAAGTACCTTTAACTGCTGAATCATCACTCTAGTCGCACAGGATGCTTCTTGCTGTTATCTATCCTTTATGTATCTGTGTCTCTAAGTTTCCCCAGAGGATAAGAATGACAATTATATTGCAATAGGGATCCACCATTATGACCTTTTCTTTATTTAATTCCCTTTTTAATGAACTTGTCTCCAAATAACGTCACATTTTGAGGTCCTGAGTGTTAGGTGATCAGCACGCCTTTCTGTTTTTTGGAGGCCCCGCATGTATGAACATATGTACATACATTACACACATGCATTTGTTTGCATGTGCGTACACACACACACACACACACACACACACACACACCACATGGTATAGCAATAAGGAATACATAATCATCACTTGCATTTGGCAAGACACAAAGCAATCAGAGGAGTGAACCAACTTCTCTGCAAAACAGAAACCTGACCTTGAGTAAGTGTGGATGGACACTGTTGACACTGGGACATTGCAGTAGGTCGTTAGAAGTGGGGTACCCTGTGTGATTGATTAGTGGTGAACACTAGCTTTCATTGCTCCCATCTAAACTGGAAACAGGGGCATCAACTAGGAGAGTTGTCACTCATGCATCAAGTCAGTGGCTCCATGGGTCCGTGTCTGCCTTGTGGGGCTGGCCCTTGGAGCCAGGGGTCTCTCTGTGCAGATGGACTGGCCTCTGTCCAGTGCCACAGCCAACCTCGTAATTCCTTTGCTGGATGTGCCTCACTTGGACATTGTGGATCTTGAGGCAGAAACTCTGCAGCATTAATTCAGAAGTCTCAACACTCAAAGACACCAGGTGTGCCCTCTTTTCCTGACCTTTCTTGTTTTTTTGTGTGCTAGGTCCATGCCAGGATGGGGAGATGAGGCACAGGTGCCACGTGGCAAGCTGCCAGAACTATCATTGTAATCTGTGAGCTGTGTAATGTTGGGCTAATCACATGACTTCTACGAAGCTCGGTTCCCTCAATTGGAAAAAAGAGTTATTAATATTGCTTGTATAATGTGTTTAATGCATTTGTGTAACCACTAAGCAATCTTCCCAGCCTCAACATATATGTGCTTTGATCATATTCACCCATCTGTAAAAAGGTGGACAATGTTTTCAGAGAAAGGATACTCATGGTTTCCTCTGGCCTTCACGCTCAGCAGACACACGTGCTTGTACACAGGCAACACATATATGTTTTTATACTAAGAGAATTTTATAGTCACAGAATTCTGTCATGTGACCTTGCCATTCATTTAGCATGTATCAGGTATTTGGACAAAGGCTAGAGGGTCTTTCTTTGTTATTGTTACAAATAAGCTTCCATCCAGTACACAGATCCACACATCTACTCATATGCATTTTTCTTTCTTTCTTTTTTTTTGTATGTTTTTTTTTTCTGAGGTAGGATTTCACTGTAGCCCAGGCTGACCTGGAATTCACTATGCAGTCTCAGGATGGCCTCGAACTCACAGCAATCCTGCTACCTCTGCCTCCCGAGTGCTGGGATTAAAGGTGTGCACAACCATGTCCAGCTTCATATGCATTTTATAAGCTTATTTTACATACATATGTACATATAATATGCTTTTACATATATAATATATATATATATATTAATGTACTTTTACATATATAGGAAGCATATATGTACTTTGCTTTTGCCTCTTTTCTCTCTCTGTCTACATGTGTCAACTTTATTAAATTTTTTTAAAAAAATTATATGTTGCAAGGAGAGAGAGTGATAGAGAGAGGGAGAAAGAGAGAAAGAGAGAATGGGCATGCAAAAGCCTGTAGCTACTGCAAACAGACTCCAGATGTGTGTGTCACTTGTGCATCTGGCTTTATGTGGGTGCTGGGGAGTCGAACATGGGTCATTAGACTTTTAGACAAGCACCTGTACTGCTAAGCTGTCTCTCCAGCCTGTTTACTAATTTTAAAAAGTATTTTTAAAATATTTATTTATCTATGTGAGAGAGAAAAAGAGAGAGATAGAGATAGAGAATGGGCACATAAGGACCTCCTGTCACTCCAAATGATCTCCAGACACATGAACCACCTTGTGCATCTGGCTTCATGTGGGTGCTGGGGAACTGAATTCAGGTTCTTAGGCTTTGCAGACAAGTGCCTTAACCATTGTGCAACATTTCCAGTCCTTAATTATTTTTATGTTTACTTGTGAGGAAGGAGTGAGAAAGAGAAATAGAGAGACAGAGAGAGGCAGAGATAGCATGGGTGCATCAGGGCCTCTTGCTGCTGCACACGAACTCCAGATGCATGTGCTATTTTGTGCATCTGGCTTTATGTAGATACTGGAGAATTGAACTCAGTTTATCAGCCTTTGCAATCAAGTACTAACTGGTGAGCCTTCTACTAAATTTCTGATGCTGCAGATTAGTTCAAGGCCTAAGAAAGGCTAAGAGCTCCAACACTAGCCCGACCATATTTTAAGTGAAAAGAATTACAGGCAAAAATACTTTAAGCAAACACTTGTAAGTGGTCAAGAAGATGCTCAGTGTTGAAACCTCTTGCCACACAGCATGTGGATTGGAGTTCAGATCTCTGACACCACATAAATGCTGGAGAAGTGGAAGCCCACCTGTAATCCCAGTGCTAGGGATGTAGAGACAGGGGCAAGCTGCAGGGCTAGACTAGGCAAATTGTAACACTCTGGGTTGAAATGAGAGAGCTTGCTTCAGGAAGATAAGATGGAGATTTGTTTGCAGTGGCTGGAGGCCCTGGTATACCCATTCTTTCTCTCTCTCTCTCTGAATCAAATAAATAAATATATATTCAAAAATAAAGTGGATTGTAATTGAGGAATCCACCTGATCTCAACTTTGTGCCTCTGTATACATGCCTGCACATCCATATACACGTGCACCACACACATGCATACTCTAAACATACACACAACAAAAAACATAGTGGAAAAGAATTGCTCAAGTTGTAATGGTTCCTTGTCATCATCCAATGATACTAGTTACTTCTGCCTGTGGATCCAACAACATTTTGGCTTCAATTAACTTTAATATTCAAAATACCTTCAAGGAGTTACTTATTTGTGAGAATAGAGGCCCATCACTAGGACTTACTCCCATTTCTTTTCATTTTTTTTAACTTAATTTATTTATTTGAGAGCGACAGACAGAGCGAGAAAGAGCCACTGCAAATGAACTCCAGACGCGTGCGCCCCCTTGTGCATCTGGCTAACGTGGGTCCCGGGGAGTTGAGCCTCGAACCGGGGTCCTTAGGCTTCACAGGCAAGTGCTTAACCGCTAAGCCATCTCTCCAGCCCATTTCATTTCATTTTTAAAAATAATTTATAATAATTAAATAATTTATTGATTAAATTATACTTTTTCTTCTTTATTAGTTACTCATTGTGCAAACAGCCATGTTGCATCATTAGTCTCCTCGCTATCCTCCTCCCTCCAAAGGGACCCTCCTCAGGGATTGTGGATCATGTGTTGTGGAGGTAGCCATCAGTTATGGGGAAAAGGCAATGTCTCTGCACACAATGTCCACACTTGTGGCTCTAACAATCTTTCTGCCGCCTCTTTTGCAAATTTCCCTGAGCCATGTTAGGTTTGTTTTAAGTGTACTTCAGTGATGCAGTCTCGGGAACATCTGTGTCTCTGTATATCTGGTTTGGTTAGTTTTTTAAGTTAAAACATTTTATGGATACATAAAGAGTTGGTACCATCATTACCCTTCGCCCTGCTCTGAGTCCACTGACCCCCTGGCCCTGCTTACTGAGATAGCTGGTGTTTAGCATGGAATTATGGGTTATGAGTTTTGAGGGCAGCAGTCATTGTGGGGAGGCAATGCCTCTTGGTATTCCCTCCCACCCAGTGGGTCTTATGTCCTTTATGCCCACCCCTTCCACAAAATTCCCTGAGCCATGATGAGGGTGGTTTAAATCTACTTTACTTTTGAGCTCTCAGCCACCTCTGGATTTCTTCTTTGGTGCATTTTGTATATCCTCCACATCTGTTACCATCACCTGAGCTCAGATTGTCAGGCTAAGCATGGAAGCAGCCCTCTTGCTCATCCCACTAGTTCCTGTGTGGTTTCACTTGGGTGCTAGATGCTGTGGTAGGCGTGGTTCACCCACTAACATAGAGTCAGCCATCTATTCTTGTCCTGTTGATAGATTTTGGTTGTCCTCAGTTCTCAGTGCTTTCTGAAAAAGTAAAACAGACTCTCCAAAAGAGAGTGAGATCAAGATAAGTGAAAGGATATAAGCATTGTTAATGTAAAGAGATTTTGATAGGTGTAGCCTCACTTTTGGCAAAGACTAGTGAAAGATTCTTTTGGAGTCCATAATCTTGGTTTCCATAGGATTCTGACTTGGTTCCAAGTTCCAGCTCTGGTTTAATTTCCATTGAGTGGAGCTCTTAGCCACTCAGAAAGCCATTGGTTCCCTACTGTCACAGTCAGGTTTGCATTGCTGGGGAAAACACCCAACCAAGAGCAGCTTGTGGGAAAGAAGTGTTTATTTTGGCTTAAAGAATTGGAGGGAGGCTCCACGATGGCAGGGAAAAACGATGGCATGAGCAAAGGGTGTACATCACCTCCTGGGCAACATCAGGTGGACAACAGTAACAGGAGAATGTGCCAAACACTTGCAAGGGGAAGCTGTTTATAGCACATAAGCCTACCCTCAACAGTACACTGCCTCCAAAGAGGCTTCAATTGTCAAATTGCTACCAGCTGAGGACGTAAGCATTCAGAACACCTGGGTTGATTCTGGGAGACACCCGAATCAAACCACCACTCCTACCTTGGGTGGGTGCCACTTTCGTACACATGTGTACATCTAGTCAGGTTGCTTGACTGCATACAGCAGGGACCCCTGCCTTGCTCACAGTATTGTTGTCAGCTTTTGCTCAGCATCTCATGTTGTGGTTATCAGTACCATGTGGACTAACCATCTGGGAGCTGACTTCCTTCAAGATTCATCCAGATCTCTCAATGTTTTCCACCTGCAGCATGTGTTGTCTTAACACTTGCCTTAGTCAGGTAATCAAGTGATTTGACAGAATTCTTTGTTTTGGGGACCTCATAGGTCTATCCAATCAATAGTTCAATGTGGATTGTGCCCCATTACTGTTAGTAGGATTTACCCAGTAGTGGCATAATATTTTAGGGTTAAGTTTCATCCCATCCTTTCCAGGGCCCATCTTAACAGACTATCCCTCCTTGCTCCTATGGAGGGTTATATATTTAGTCTGCTCTCCAGAATGAACATTTCTGTGGTACCAATACATTTTGGATTTCATTTTGCATATATCTTCCCCTCTGCCCTCCCATTCTCCTCCCGCCAAGCCCTCTATCCCTCTTATCTGGCCCTCAGGTTGCTTGTTGGGTATGGCACCAATTCATGCTGTTCCAGTTTAGGAACCACTGATGAGGGAGATCATATAGTATTTGCCTTTCTCTGCTTGTGTGAGTTCATTTAGTATGATCTGTTCCAAGTCTCTCCATTTTCCTACAAATTTTATTGTATCAAATTTCCTTATGGCTGAGCCAGGATTCCATTTTGCATATGTACCACATTTTCTTTATTTTTAATTTTTTTGTTTATTTTTATTTATTTATTTGAAAGTGACAGACAGAGAGTGTGAGAGAGAGAGAGAGGCAGATATAGACAGAGAGAGAATGGGAGCGCCAGGGCCTCCAGCCACTGCAAACGAAACTCCAGACACTTGCGCCCCCTTGTGCATCTGGCTAATGTGGGTCCTGGAGAATCAAGCCTCAAACTGGGGTCCTCAGGCTGCACAGGCAAGCGCTTAACTGCTAAGCCATCTCTCCAGCCCCTGTACCACACTTTCATTATCCAATCATCAGCTGATGGGCATTTGGGTTGATTAAATTTTTTAGCAGCTCTGAGTTGACCAGCTGTGAGTTGATATAAACATAGTTGAGCAAATATCTCTACACTGAAGAGTGGAGCCTTTAGGGTAGTTGCCCAGTAGAGGAATAGCTGGGTCAGTTGGTAGGTCTATTTTTACCTGTTTCAGGACTCTCCATTTTGATTTCCATAGTGGATGTATAAGTTTTCCCTCCCATCACAATTTATGAAGGCTTCTCTTAACCCACATTGTCATCAACATTTACTGTCACTAGATTTTTAATGATTGCCATCCTTTACGGAGTAAGTTGGAATCTCATAGTTGTTTTAATTTGCATTTCCTGATGGTTAAGATTATTGAACATTATTTTTAGGTATTATTCTTTGTTTCTCTTCCTCTGAGAATTCCCTGTTGAGTTCTCTGCTCCATGTTTTGAGTGAATTATTTGATTTCTTATTGCACAGTTTTTTGAGTTCCTTGTTGATTCTGGATATTACAGCTCTGTCAGTGGTATAGCTGACATAGACTTTCTCCGATTCTATGGGTAGTCTATTGGCTCTGTTTATGGCATGTTTGTCTGTACAAACACATTTTAACTTCATGATATCCCATTGGTTGAGAGATTGTTTAATTTTCTGGCTATTGGCATGTTGTTCAGGAAGTCTTTTCCACTCCTATATCATGGAGTGTTCCCCCTATTTTTTCATCCAGTAGTTTGAGTGATTCAGGTCTTATATTGAGGTCTTTAAACCATTTGGGGATGATTTTTGTGCATGGTGAGAGAAGTTGGTTTAGTTTCATTTTTCTACATGAAGTTATCCAATTTGCCCAGCACAATTTGTTGAAGATGCTATGTTTTCTCCAATGTACATTCTTGGCTCTTTTGCCAAAGATCAAGCAGCTGTAGTTGTTTGAACTAAGGGCTGGGTCTTAAATTCTCTTCCAATGGCCTATATATATATATATTTTTATGCCAGTACCATGTTGTTTTTCTTACTGTGGATTTGTAATATAGCTTTAGCTCAGGTATGGTGATACCTACGAAGGTGTTTCTTTTGGTTAGGACATTTTTGGATGTCTGGGGCTTTTTGCCATTCCATGTGAATTTTGAGATTGTTTTTCTGTCTCTGTGAAGAATGACATGGGATTTTAATTGATATGACATTGAATCTGTATATTGCTTTTAGTAGAATTGCCATTTTCACAATATTAATTCTACCTATCCAGGAGCATGAGGATAGTCTTTCCTTCTTGTCATGTCCACCTCAATTTCTTTCTTGAATGTTTTTATTAAGGAGGAAACAAAGATTTACCCTTACAGGATCTACAGTGAGTGTTGTATTTAGGGTTTGACCCAGATTGCAGTATTGTGGCATTGTTTCTACCAACACATGGGTTGTAGAGCTGGTATATGTGCCCGCAGCTTTGGGTTGGTGGATGATAGGAGAGTTGTGGTTGGACATCGGGAATCTCTTCAGCTAATCACCACAGCTGTGCCTTGCCAATATGGCATTGTGGCCTTAGCACTTGTCCCTTTTTCCCTGTTGTACCCAGCTGATCAGGTAATAGAGGACTCACTGGTACCCTGGTGGGTGGTTGTCAAATATTCCTGTGCTCCCTATCTCGGGCAGGAGAGATGTGTCAAGGGGGTACTTGTAGGCACATACCAGCAGTGTGTGTATGGTGGGGAGCAGGGATGGGTAGAGGAGTGTGGGGTAGTAGGCTCTAGGGATCGGGTTGGAGCTTGGGTCCATAGAGTTGTCACGAACTGGTTGCACAGGCCTCAGACACACCAAGCCCCTCACCAGCCCAGAGCTAACAGGCTTCACACATGCCCCCACTGCAGAAGACCCAGATACACCCTGCCCTGCACACCCAACTCCTCACTCCTGGGCCCTCACAGCAAGACTCTCCTCATCCATGGAGCTCACAGCCTCCAAACACACTGGCACCTAGAAAACAGTTCTCAGATACACCAGCACTCACCAGGCCAGAGCTCACGGGCTCCACACAGGCAGGTGGCCTTTTTCTCCCAGACAGCTGCCCAGGGATGGCTCTACCCTTGGGGAAAGATCCCCAGCTCAGCTCTGGCTCACAATGGCATGTGGAAAGGCCTCATCCCAGCCCCTCTTACACCGGCCTTAATTACTCCCAGTTCTGAGTGTGTGGATGATGTTGGCTTTCAGCAGTACTGGAGATGGGGTCAGTGGGAGAACAAGCATTTTCCACCTATGTGGTTGCATTTTCCATCTCCAGAACCTCAGGAACATAAAGTCATGTCTGTGGCTCCAGACATCACTGCTGCATTCCAGGAAGGAAAAGTTTGCATTAGGGTGATGCAGATGTCTCTCTTTGTTTCTTAGCAATTTTCATCCATGTACATGATATGTTTTTATCAGAAACCCTCCCATTACCTTCCTGTCCTTCTCTATCCCTTTCTATTGAGATTCTTCTTTCCAACTTGTCTCTGTTCTGCATTGATGTCTTGTTTGCCCTCTTTCTTTATCCAGAACAGAATGTTGAAGGGCTGGGTGTTGTGTAGCCAATGGCAGCTACCATGCAGTCATAGAATGTGATGCGCTTAGTGTCATGCAGGTAATGGGGGCTGCTGGAGTTCATGAGTCCAATGATGACTTTATGTCTGTAAGACAGGGTCTATAGCACTCCTACCCATCCTCTGGCTCTGACATTATTTCTATCTCCTTTTCCAAAATGCTCACTGATCCTTGGAAGGGCTACATATATGTCTCAAAGACTCTCATTTTATCACTTTAAAACAACATGTCTAATTCTCACTACAGAATTTTTTTATATACGCTAGATGTATATATTTTACCTCATGAATGTATGTATGTATATACATACACTGTGATAGTTAAGGTGTTGTCAACATGATCTGTTTGGTAATCCACAAAAATCACTTTTGGGTGGGTCTTTGAGGTTGCTTCCAGGAAGGATCAACTAGAGGAGGAAGTCCTTCCCCCAGAGTGAGCCCTTCTCCCCACTCAGAGGGGGACTTTATATAAGGAAGCTCTGGGTGAAAAGAGGCTGTCCTTCCTTCCACTTGGCTGCTGGAGCTGCTTGCTGCCTTCCAGCATGGACTAAACATCAGTGCGGACTGAAGAGCAGCGTCAACTGAAGACCCACATGGATCAAAACAAAGCATCTCTTCAGGAAGCCTCCCACCCTTCTAGTGCCATCTGCAGTGCCAGATCAGGACTTCTGAGTCATCTGGCCACGTGAACTGAGCAGCTACCAGGTTCCTTGATTCTGGGGCCAGCAACTGCTTTTGGATTACCATAAGCTAATCCAGTAAATTCCCTTTTTAAAAATAATTCACTCTAGTAGTTCTGTTCCTCTAGAGAACCCTGACTAATGCACACACACACATACATATAGTGTCACATGAATGTTTTCCAAGCCCATGGCTCATAGATTCATTCTCAGACAAGAATCTTTGTAAGATCAGACACTTTTCTGGATTGCCCAATTTCTTTGAACAGCCAGTAGACATTTTCCCAGAACCACCACAGCAGACTTCTCTTCACCTGACTGTCCCCTCTCACCTAACAATTTATGAGTCAAAATGAACATCTGGCCATGTAACATCTACAGTAGTATGTATTCATGGTGAAGAGGCTGGGATTGGCTTTTGTGTTTGTGCAGAGAGCCGGCCCCTCTAAGGATGTTCGCTCAGCATTTCTGCACTGCCAATGCTGTCCATTTCTACTCTGATCTCAGTGGACATCTGCTGGCATGACCTTGGGATCGCTCTTGTCTCAATCCTGCTGTGGACTCTGAGGAAATTCTCATTTCTCTCTCCCAGGGATAACATCCTTTCTTGCTTTCAAATACAATGTGGAGCAGAGCTTGAGAGTTCTGAATGCCTCTGGGATGTACTTGGAAATCTCTTCCTGGCTTATTATGGAAATTCATGATTCCTGCAGCTCTGGAACTTTCCCATCAATTCAAAGCTTGGATGGTAGTAGCCATTTCAATGGTACCTTGCATTGATCAGAAATAACAGCTGCTCCAATTTAGTCTTGTCTCCTGTGATTTGCAAATGTGGATCTCTAGCTGTTTGGAAATACAATATAAACAAAAGAGTGAAGTTCAATGGAATGCCTGACAACATTTGGTGACTCTTGTTTCCTTCCATACTCATTGGTGTGTGTCTCTGAGCATGTACATCCATCACCTATCATGTGCTGGACAAGGACAAACTCTTCTTTTAAGCAGAAACTTTGTATGGACACATAACTCATTGCTAACATCATTTCCCTCCTCCCTGCCCCCATTACACTGAGGGACCCCTTAGTGGGATTGCTTGCATTAACCATAGGATTGTGGGTTATGGGTTGTTAGAGCAGCAATCCATTATTGATCCATTATTGTGGAGAGGGGACAATGCCTCTGGATATTCCCTGCCACCACGTGACTCTTACAATCTTTCCTCCTCCTCTACTGCAAAATTATCTGAGCCTTTGTTGGTGTGTTTTGAGAATATTTTCAGTGTTGAGTTCTCAGCAGCTTCTGGATTTCTGCTTTGGTACATCTTGAATATGTTCAATCAGACTAGATCTTAATAGACATTTCTTTATTTTATTTTATTTTTACTTTCTTATTTTATTTTTTCTAAATTTTTTAAACATTTTCCATGACTATAAAGAATATCCCCTGGTAATACCCTCCCTCCCTCCTTTTCCCCCTTTGAAGTTCCATTCTCCATCATATTCCCTCCCCATCACAATCAGTCTCTCTTCCATTTTGATGTCATGATCTTTCCCTCCTCCTATGATGGTCTTGTATAGGTAGTGTCAGGCCCTATGAGGTCATGGATATAGAGGCCATTTTATGTCTGGAGGGAGCACATTTTAAGGAGTCCTACCCTTCCTTTGCCTCTCACATTCTTTCTGCCACCTCTTCTGCATTAGACCCTGAGCCTTAGAAGGTGTAATCGAGATGTTACTCAGTACTCTAGTCACTTCTTTCCAGTGCCATGATACATTCTGAGTTGTCCCAAGGTCACTGCCATCTGAAAAGAGAAGATTCTCTACCCAAAGTGAGAGTAGCATTTATATAAGGGTATGAATATTAAGAGGAGTGCTTACTGGGCAGTTTGATAAGCATAGTATATACACTTACCCAGATATCAGCAGATGTTACACCCCTAGGGCACATGACTACACCTGTTTTAAGGTTTCAGTATCAGGGATGTATTCCCTCCCAGGCCTCCAACCAATTGGAGTGCAGTTGATTTCCACCATGATAGACGTGCCAAGATTGCACCTATTGGCTCATTTGGCCTGTCTGGCCAATTATAAGGCTTGCAGTGTCCAGTGTTGAGTGTCTTCACTGGTGGTATCTCTTTCTCCCATTGAACTGCATGTAGAATGGCTTCTTCTAGCTTTCTGTCAGGTGGTCTACATGGAGGAGGTTATCAGCTCAGTTCCAGCAGGATTTTTCAGTGGCCTTGCAGCCAATATATGTGGAGTCTTCAGCAATAGGGTCTTACCATCAATTCCTGGTGGGAAACCAAGGGTTTGGCAATGGCCCATAATGTTTTGGGGGCATCAGGGACCTCCCTGGCCAACAACACACTGGAAGGTATCCTATCCCTGGCACTGAAAATGTTCTAGCAACGATCTACGGCTCCTGACTGTCCCATTGTCCAAAACCAAGGATTACATATGATTCATTTATATCCTCTTAGATTTTGATTAGTCCTTCCTCCACCTTTCCTCTACTCAATCCCTCCCCTGACCTCACTTTGGGCCTTTTCACCCCCATTAATCTATTCTTCTACTTGCCCATATACAATACCAACCTATTATGTACCCTCCTCCCTTCCTTTCTCTTCTCATTTTACCTCTTTTTTAGCTTATTGGCCTCTGCTACTGAGTCTTTTCCTTCTTACACAGAAGCCCAATCATCTGTAGCTAGGATCCACACATGAGAGAGAACATGTGGTGCTTGGCTTTCTGGGCCTGGGTTACCTCACTTAGTATAATCCTTTCCAGATCCATCCATTTTTCTGCAAATTTCATGATTAAATTTTCTTTACCGCTGAGTAGAAGTCCATTCTATAAATGTGCCATAACTTCATTATCCACTCATCAGTTGAGGGACATCTAGGCTGGTTCCATTTCCCAGCTATTTTGAATTGAGCAGCAATAAACATGGTTGAGCATGTACGTCTAAAGAAATGAGATGATTCCTTAGGATATATACCTAGGAGTGCTATAGCTGGGTCATATGATAGATCAATCTTTAGCTGTTTTAGTAACCTCCACAATGATTTCCACAATGGCTGGACCAGATTGCATCACCACCAACAGTGTAGAAGGGTTCCTCTTTTCCCCCAATCCCACCAGCATTTATGATCATTTGTTTTCATGATGGTAACCAATCTAACAGGAATGAGATGGAATCTCAATGTAGTTCTAATCTGCATTTCCCTGATGACTAGGGACATAGAACATTTTTTTAGATGTTTATATGGATGGCATATTTCTTCTTTTGAGAGCTCTCTATTTAGCTCCATAGCCCATTTTATTTATTTATTTATTTATTTATTTATTTATTTGTTAGTTAGTTAGTTTTGTATTCAGCAAATACAGTCAGTTTGGTCCCATTATTGGGCTCATCCATGACCTACCCCCTCCCCTTGGCCCCTCCTTGTTGAGGTATATGGGTCATGCATTGTGGAGTTAGCCCACAGTTATGTGTAAGATAAATGTCTCTGCATATCATGACCCAACATGTGGCTCTGACATTCTTTCCGCCCCCTCCTCCATAAAATTTCCCTGAGCCATGTTGGGTTCATTTTTGGTCTGCTTCAGTGATGAGGTGTTGGGGACCTGTGAGGCTCTGGCTCTCTGATTTCGTAAGAGTTGATTTTTCTGTGTTGATCTCCTTCCGTATTGTGCTGGTATCCAGTTCATCAGGAAAACAACACCCTTGCTTTTTTTGCCAATTTTTCTTAGTTTCAGCCGGGGCCCTTTTGAGGTATGATGGGATGACTCTCTCCTTAGAATCTGCATCTATCTGAAAAAGAGAAGCAGATTCTCCAATGGAGAGTAAGTTAGCACCAGGACAAAAGAGATAAGGCTTACTTTTTTAGTAGACAATTGAATAGGTGCAGGCCCTCTTCTAGCCCATGATTGATGGTAGCTTGATATTGGCGAGTGGGCTTATGCTTGGATATGGTTCTGAATGTTTCCCAGCTCCAGCTATGGGTCCCGTACCACTGAGGAGATCAGTTAGCCAAATTAACAGCAGTTGGTTCCCGACCATGGCTGTGTGCCACTATTGCACTTGTGTGGGCATCACAAGTTATTTGCTGCATAGCCCATTTTTTAATTGGCTTATTTTATTTCTTGTTACTTAACTTTTTGAGTTCTTCGTATATCCTAGATATTAATCCTCTATCAGATATATAGCTGGCGAAGTTTTTTCCCATTCTGTAGGTTGCGTCTTTGCTTTATTCATAGTGTCCTTTGCTATACTAAATCTTTGTAATTTCATGAGGTCCCAGTGGTTAATCTGTGGTTTTATTGCCTGAACAATTGAGGTGGTATTCAGAAAGTCTTTGTCAAGACAAATATGCTGAAGGGTGTCCCCTACTTTTTCCTCTAGCAGTTTTAGAGTTTCCGATCTGATGTTAAGGACTTTAATCCATTTGGACTTAATTCTTGTGCATGGAGAGAGAGAAGAATCTATTTTCATCCTTCTACAGATACATATCCAGTTTTCCCAACAACATTTGCTTAAGAAGCTGTCTTTTCTCCAATGAGTATTTTTTTTTTTTTTTTGCATTTTTATCGAATATCAGGTGGCTATAGCTACCTGGACTTACATCTGGGTCTTTTATTCTGTTCCATTGATCTATATGTGTGCTTTTGTGCCAGTACCATGCTGTTTTTGTTACTATGGCTCTGTAGTATATGTTAAAATCAAGTATGGTGATACCACCAGCCTTATATTTGCTGCTCAGGATTATTTTAGATATTCGAAGTTTCTTGGAATTCCAAATGAATTTTTGGATTTTTTTTTTCTATTTCCATGAAGAATACCTTCGGAATTTTGATGGGGATTGCATTAAATGTGTAGACTGCTTTTGGTAAGATTGCCATTTTCACAATATTGATTCTTCCAATCTAGGAACAAGTGATGTTTTTCCACTTCCAAGTGTCTTCTGCAATTTCCCACTTAAGTGTTTTAAAGTTTTTATTGCAGAGATCCTTTACTTCCTTGGTTAAGTTTATTCCAAGCTATTTTTTCTTTGATGCAGTTGAGAAGGGGAGTGATTCTCTGATTTCATCCTCTGTGTGTTTGTTGTTAGCATATATGAAGGCTACTGATTTCTGTGTATTTATTATGTATCCTGCTACATGGCTGTAGGTGTTTATCAGCTCTAAAAGTTTGCTGGTAGAGTCTTTAGGGTCCTTTTTTTTTATAGAATCATGTCATCTGCAAATAATGATAACTTTATCTCTTCCTTTCCAAAGTGTATCCCTTTTATGTGTGTCTCTTGCCTTATTGCTATGGTTAAGACTTCCAGTACTACATTAAATAAAAGTGGAGACAGTGGACACCCTTGCTGTGTCCCTGATTTTAGGGGAAAAGCTTCCAGTTTTTCCCCATTAAGTAATATGTTGGCTGTAGGCTTGTCATAAATAACCTTTAATATATTGAGATATGTTCCTTCTATTCCCAGTCTCTGTAGGACTTTTATCATGAAGGGTTGTTGGATTTTGTCAAATGCTTTCTCTGCATCTAATGAGATGTTCATGTGATTTTTGTCCTTCAATCCATTTATATAATATATTACATTTATCGATTTGCCTATATTGAACCATCCCTGCATCTCTGGGATGAAGCCTACTTGGTCAGGGTGAATGATCTTTCTGATATATTCTTGTATTCTGTTTGTCCATATTTTGTTGAGAATTTTTGCATCTATGTTCATGAGGGAGATTGGTCTGTAATTTTCTTTTCTTTTCTTTTTTTTTTTTTTTTGTTCTATCTTTGCCTGGTTTTGGTATCATAGTGATGCTGGCTTCATAGAAGGATTTTGGTAGGAATCTTTCTTTATGAATTTTATGGAAAAGCTTAAGAAGCAATGGTGTTAGCTCTTCCTTGAAGGTCTGGTAAAATTCAGCAGTGAATCCATCTGGGCCTGGGCTTTTTTTAGTTGGGAGATTTTTGATAACAGTTAGGATCTCGATGCTTGTTATAGGTCTATTTAAGTGATTAATCTCATCTTGATTTAATTTAGGTAGGTCATATAAATCAAGGAAATCATCCATTTCTTTCAGATTTTCATACTTTGTTGAGTATATTCTTTTATAGTGTGTCCCTATGATTTTTGAATTTCTCTGGCATCTGTTGTGATGTTATCTTTTTCATCTCTAATTTTATTAATTTGTCTCTTTCTCTCTTTCTTTTGGTCAGATTTGCTAATGGTTTATCAATCTTGTTTATCCTTTCAAAGAACCAACTCTTTGTTTCATTGATTCTTTGGATTGTTTTTTTAGTTTCTATTTCATTAATTTCTGCCCTAATCTTTATTATTTCTTCCTGTCTGCTGATTTTGTGTTGGCCTTGTTCTTCTTTTTCTGAGGCTTTAAGGTGAAGCGTTAGGTCATTTACTTGTGACCTTTCTATTTTCTTAATATAGGTACTTAAAGCTATAAATTTACCTGCCTTCATTGCGTTCCAGAGATTTTGGTATGTTGTGTTCTCATTGTCGTTTGTCTCTATACATTTTTTTGATTTCCCTCTTAATTTCTTCATTGACCCATCCATCATTTAGTAATGTGTTGTTTAATTTCCATGATTTTGTGTATGCTTTATAGCCTTTTTTGCTATTGATTTGTAGTTTGATTCCATTGTGGTCAGATAGAATGCAAGGAATTATTTCAATTTTCCTGTATTTGTTAAGATTTGCTTTGCGTCCTAATATATGGTCTATTTTAGAGAATGTTCCATGTGCTGCTGAAAAGAATGTATATTCTGCAGCATTTGGATGAAATGTCCTGTAGATATCTGTTAGGTTCATTCCTTCTATAACTTCATTTAGTCTAGATGCCTCTTTGTTTATTTTTTCCTTGGATGAACTGTCAATTGATGAGAGTGGAGTGTTGAAGTCACCCAATGCCACTGTGTTTGGTGTTATCTGTGACCTTAATTCTAATAGCATTTGTTTCTTGAATTTGGGGGCCCCCATGATAGGTGTACATATGTTTAGGATTACAATGTCCTCCTGTTGGAGGGTGCCCTTAATCAATATAAAGTGGCCTTCCTTATCTCCCTTAACTAATGTTGGACTGAAGTCTACGTTGTCAGATATTAGCATAGCAACCCCTGCTTGTTTTCTAATTCCATTTGCTTGAAACACCATTTTCCAACCTTTCACCCCAAGATAGTGTCCAGCCTTTGTAGAAAGATGGGTTTCTTGGAGGCAACAAACTGAAGGAGCCTGCTTTTAACCCAGTATGCAAACCTATGCCTTTTGGTTGGGGCATTGAAGCTGCTGATATTAAGAGATAGTATTGAAAGGTGTTTATTCATTTTTGGCATTTTCTTGTAGTTCTTCTGGTTTTACCTGTGCTCTTTTGTGTTAACTAGTATTTGAGTATTGTGAGTTTTTTCCAGGTTCCTTATATGTGTGCTTTTCTTTTTCTTCAGCATGGAGGATTCTTTCAAGTATTTTCTTTAGAGCTGGTTTTGTCTTCAAATACTCCTTTAGACTTCCTTTGTCATGAATGTCCTTATTTCTCCGTCTATTTGGATAGATAGCTTTCCAGGATAAAGTAAACTTGGTTTACAGTTGTTATCTTTCTGAACTTGGAATACATTATGCCATGACCTTCTGGCTTTTAAAGTTTGTGTTGATTAATCTGCTGTAATCCTGATAGGCTTGCCTTTGTAGGTAACTTGAATTTTCTCTCTCACTGAATTCAATAATTTTTCTTTGGTTTGTATGTTTGGTAGTTTGATTATAATGTGGCGAGGAGAGGTTCTTTCCATGTGTTGTATGGCTGGTGTTCTAAAGGATTCCTGTATATGCATTGGCACCTCTTTCCCATTTTGGGGGAAGTTTTCTTCTATGATTTTGTTGAAGACGCCAACTATGTCTTTGGAGTGAAATTCTTCTCTTTCTACTATGCCCTGAATTCTTATGTTTGATCTTTTCATAGTGTCCCGAATATCTTGAAATTCCCACTCATACTCTTCCATTAGTTTGTCTTTCTCTTTGTTGGACTGTATTAGATCTGCCACCTTGTCTTCTAGCTTATATATTCTGTCCTCTCCTTCATCCATTCTACTGGTGAGATTTTCTACAGAGTTTTTTTTTTTTATTTCATTAACTGTGTTCTTTATTGCTAGTAATTCTAACTGCCTTTTCTTTATTATTTCTATTTCCTATTTATGTCTAGTATTGAGCTCTTTATTTCATTAAATTGGCGTCCTGTTTCTTCTTTGCTTCCTTTGATTTCTTCTTTGAGTTCTTTGAACATATTTATAATTATTCTTTTGAAATCTTTCTCAGGCATTTCCTCTAACTTGTTCTCACTGGAGGTCATTTCTGATGCATTAATAGTTTTTGGTGGATTTATATTGTCTTGATTTTTGGTGTTTCTTCTGTTATAATGTATATATTTTTGCATCTTGGATTATTTAATGATTGGATTTTCCAGTTACCTGGGTATTCTGAGATGTATCAATCAGTCTGATGTCATATTTCTTAAGGGTAGGAGCTTAAGGCACTAGGTGTGGATCTGAAGACTCTCAGAGTATCTCCAAAAGTGACTCTAGGTGTTGGGTGTGCCTGCTATGAGAGTATTCAAGTAGGCTAAGTGGAACAAAATACAGGTAGATTCTAAAATTTGACTAGACAATGTACAGTTTCAGTGAAAAACCACACAGAGTATTTATCCAAGAGTAGGTATTATCACAACCAGATCCTCTGTCTCTCCCTTAGGCTGTGTGGTGCCTCACCTACTCCCTTAATCGTGACAACAAGGCAGTTAAGATTTCTTGTCCTTAGAGGGTTCCAAGTCAGCTTGTGACCAGATGAGACCCTTCCCTAATGTATAACAGAAGAGTAAACAAAGCCACTATAATTCAAGAAACAACAAATAACAAGCCCCAAATACAGCTTTTTTAGGAATGGAAAATTTGGCCATCCATCCGATTTAACATATAATTTATCCTAATATGGAAGGCTTAATTAGCACTTCTGGTTCAGGTCCATATACCAGGTTTATTAGGCAGGTACTGACCTGGTGTAATCCCAGTTACCTTTTGGGATGATTTTTGTCTCAGCTGTTCTCTTAATTGGGTCCCTCTTTGGTGCTCTGTCAGTTCAAGTAGGTCTGGCCGGGTCCCTGGACCTCTGCTCTGTTCCTGAGGGCTGGGCACTGGCGGTGGCGGAGGGGGAGGGAGTGAATGCTGCTCTAGTTTGTCCACTGTTCCACGTGTTCTTCTACCTTGTGATCTGCTCCTCCATTGTTCACTGCTGTTCTCCCTTCACGTTTCTTGAGTTTGTGGAGAGCTCCAGTGTGAGTGGAAAATCCCCTCACATGGCTTTTTCTGCAGCTCAAGCTGAGCCTAGCAGCTGGCTGGCATGCCACTGTGAGGCGCACGCCCCAACGGAGCAGCTTCTGCTGGCCCAAGTGGGCTCTGGATGCTCTGGATCTCTCCTACTTCTTTGCTACTGTTTCAATTTCCTATACACCTCACTTTTTAGTAAAACTGTATTTTGCTGGTTTTTTTTTTTTTTTTTTTTTTTTTTGGCTTTTTTCCCCCAGCCTGCTTTGGTGTGGTACCTATGCCATCATCTTAACCCAAAGTCCTAATAGACATTTCTTAATAAGTGGGATCTGCTACTCTCTGAATGACATACCAAGGCAAAAGCTCTTCCTGTTTTGTTTTGTTTTGTTTTGTTTTGTTTTGTTTTATTGATGATCCAGGTGTGGTGGTGCATGCCTTTAATCCCAGCACTTGTGAGGGAGTGGTAGGAGGATTGCCATGAGTTCAAAGCCACCATGAGACTACATAGGGAATTCCAGGTCAGCCTGCATCAGAATGAGACCCAACCTCAAAAAAAAAAAAAAAACAAGTACAAAATATTGACAATTTTTATACATGTACACAATGTATTTTGATTATAACCCCTTCCTTTTATTTTCAACTAGTCCATCTTCTATTTTGATGCCTCTTTAGCCCTCCTATACCATCTATTACAAACTGTTGAGCTCAATATTGTGCCTTCATGTGAAAGCAAGGACAGTCACTGAAAGGTCATGAATCCAGTGGACACTCATCTCTTATGTTCTTTTTGCTTTTGGTGTTTAAAGAAACATTAGGAGAACTCCAAGGAAATTCTAAAGACACAGAGGTAAGCTAATCTGGCATAAGCACTGGAAAGGTATGCTGGAAAATGTGCAGATGAGATTGACCAGAATTCTATCTTTCTAAGAGAGTCAGAGCATACTGGGTGTGCTCCATTTTCTGTATTTTTCAGATCACTCTCAAGTTCCTTTGTGTGTGGTGTGTGTGTGTGTGTGTGTGTGTGTGTGTGTGTGTGTGTTCATGGGGGTACATGCATACCATAGTTTGCATATGGAGGTCAATGGACCACCTCAGGTATGAGTCCTCACCTTCCATCTTGTTTGAGGTAGAGTCTTGCTTTGCTTTGTTACCCCAGTTAGCTGGTCTCCAAGCTTCTGCAGTTCTCTTTTATCTCCACCTCCCATTTTTCTATAGGTACACCAGGATTTCAAATGCTTGTGTACTGTGTATGCTTTTACATGGGTTCTGAAGATCTGAGCCTTGGCATTCACATTTCTCCACAAGTCCTTTATCAACTGCATCATAACCCTAGAAAACCATGTCTTATTTTCTGAAAACTTCCTCATAATGAATAGGATACTCTTTGCAGGAGAGAAAAAAAAAGAGCAAAAAAAAAATCCAGCCAACCAGAAAAATAGTCAACAAAAATTATAGAAATTACCATCTCTCTCTCAATAATAAAGCAAAGTATAAATGTCACTCTCCAATGAAAATATGTGAAATACATGGTTGGATTCAACTATAAGAACCAGCTATCCCTTGTTTCAAAAAAAAAAATACCTCATTGGGAGAGACAACCGAAGATAAAAAGGGTACCCAATATTTTATTTATTTATGTATGTATTTATTTATTTTCAAGGATAGAAAGAGCAAGAGAGAGTACATCAGGGCCTCTAGCCACCGCAAATGGACTTCACATGCATGCACTACTTTGTACATCTGGATTTACCTGGGTTCTGGGGAATCAAACCCAGATTGTTAGGCTTTTCAGGTTCACAAATTAACTGCTGCGCCATTTCTGTAGCCTGAAAGCCAGCCTATTATAGAAATGAAAACTGGGATGGAGAGAGGGCTTAGCAGTTAAAGGGTTTCCCTCCGAAGAATAAGAAACCATGTTCAACTCTCCAGATTCCACATAAACCAGACACACAAAGGTGAGGTAAATGCAAGGTCCCACTTGCCCACTAAGTGTTGCAAGTCTCTGGAGTTCAATTTCAGTAGCTGAGGCATTGTTGTGCCAATTCTCTCCTTCTCTCTCTCTCTCTCTACCTGAAATAAAAAGAATAAATTAAACAAAGAAAGGGAAACTGAAGACAAGCTATGAATTCATTCAAATACTTGGATACTAAACAAAATTCTCTTGTTTGACTTGTGTCAGTGAAGGAGCAAATTAAAAATTCAAAGAAAAAAGTGAAAGTAAATGTCTGAGTTATGAAAACATTTTGGGAAAGCCTCCTTGACCCTGAAATAGTTGCATTCTGAATGTCTGTGAATCCAGCAACATGTGCTGAAGTCTCCCATAAACTTACGCAGGAGCTAGAACCCTTCTGACCATGGATGAAGCAGTCTCAGAATGCCTCAATGACTGAACCTGAGAAGACACTTTCTTAGGAGTTCCTATTGGCATAGGTACAACAGAAACATTCTCTTCTGAATGAAATGTTTTTTCAAATGAGCTGACGCTTTATAACCTGAATGCTTTGAGGAGAGGAGTCTAGCCACTACCTAAAAGGGCTTCAGGTCATCGTTCCTGCTGTGATAGTGGAAAATACTTAGCTTCTTTGTTATTGTTCTAACATTTTAACAAGACACTCTCCTTGTCCACAACTTCAGGTTGCTTCTTTTCAGGCCAGACTTCACATAGTTCCAATTATTTCTGTTTTGCATTTTACTCCAAATTCTCAGCTGAAACCTGGATAAACACAGCCAGCAGTAAGCATACCACAGCCTGCGTACTATACTGCTTAGACATTTCCTCTGCCAAATTAATTTATCTGTGACATGTAAACTAAGGCATCTACAGAGGTTGTAGACAGTTGCAATGGAAACAATTCTTTAACAGAATGAAACATGAACATGAGTCCAATCAGCACTGGAGCCCTTGCTTCCACCCACAATGTCATGAGTGTGATCTTCACTGGTGGCATGTCTGTTAGCGTCCTTCTCTTCCAGCCGGAGTGACCCATGCAGCTCTACCTACAAGACTCTGTGGCGCCTCTAGCTCACATGTCTAAACTCCATGGAATCCTTCCCACAAACCATTTCTAAAGCTGATGGACCGCATGGTCACTTGTAGTCATAAAAGTGATCCCATATTTCTGATACTAATTTTCCATTTTACTGAAACTTGTAACTTGTCTAACAATGAATCTGACAAAAACAGAAAAAATGAGTAAGGATTTATTCTGGCTCACAGTCTTAAATGTATTAATCTGTCATGGTGGGACAGGTGACTTGGAGTAGTGTATTTCATGGCATGGTCAGGCCAGAAACAAAGAAAAGAGAATGTCAGTATTCCATTATCTTTCTTACCCCCCTTCTCTTATTCTGTCTGGGCTCAGTGCCCTTGAGATGTTACCTCCAAAATAGTTCTTTACTCTCAGGTATCCCTCATGGACATGTCCTCACAGTGACACCTGGAATCATGTGTCAGCTTCCTAGATCTTCACCAAAATTACTCAGGTTCACAATGAAGGCTAACCATCACATAACAAAATGAGTAAATTAGATGTACAAAGACATAATTGTACAACACATAACTACTGAAATTCAGAGGGTATTTAGAGATGTGAAGGCCAGTTACTAGAGCAGATAAGCACTGACATGTAAAGGACATTTAGAGATGTAAAGGGAGGATATTACAGCAGATAACCACTGAAATCTGTTGAATATTGGGGAATATTTTTGAAAATTGACCCTCTACAAACCTGAAACAGGAAGAAATGGGAAAATTTCCACACAGGTATGACCCACTATAACTAAAGCAAGAGGATATTTAAAAATCTAAAGGAATGTGATTTAAAATAAATAAACATTTTATTTATTTATTTGTAAGCAGAGAGAGATGAGGAGAGAGAATGGTCATGCCAGGACCTCCAGGTATGCAAACTAACTCTAGGTGCATATGTCCACCAGTTTGTGCATCTGGTTTTAAAAGGGTTCTGAGGAATGGAATCCTGGTCATTGTACTTTACAAACAAGTGCCTTGAACTATGAGTCAGCTCTGCAGCCCAAGCAAAGCGACTAAAATAGCAGTAAGAAAAGTCCTTGTAGAGCCGGATATGGTGGCACACAGCTTTAATCCCAGCACTCGAGAGGCAGAGGTAGGAGGATCGCCGTGAGTTCAAAGCCACCTTGAGACTACATAATCAATTTCAACTCAGCCTGGGCCAGATTAAAACACTACCTTGAAAAAACAAAAACAGAAGGTAAAAAGAAATGTCCTAGCAACAAGAATAACAAAAAATCCCAGGGCTGGATGTACTAACTACTGACTTCCACCAAAATTTTTGGGAGGATTAACATCATTGCTCCTTTAACTATAATAGAAAGCAGAAATGGAGTATAAGTTTGAAATCTCCTTGGGAAGTTTAGTATACCCCAGATCCCCGAACCACATAAGATATGAGAATGTAATTACATTCCAGAAGATGATACTGTTGCAGTCACCTTCTCATTGCTAAGACAAAATGCCTGACTACAAACAGCTTATGGGAGAACAGGCCTTACTTTGGCCTACAGTGTCAAGAGGAAGTTTCACCATAGTGGAGAAAGCATGGCACAGCAGGCAATCAGAACACATCTTCATTCATCAGCAGCAAGTGGGAGTAGTGAGAGTGAGCTAGCTAGTTAGTGAACACCCAGTAGGTCTGGACTAATAAACTTCAAGGTCTGCCCCATGTGAAACAGGCCATCTAGCAAGGCTCAACATTCCAAAGGCCCCTCCAGCTGGGGATTAGGTATGAGGCCATATCACAAACACATGAGGTGACTGAGCGTGCCCTACTTTGAAACCACCACAAATACATGATGTGTGTATGTGTGTGTGGTGGATACGCATGAGTCCTCGTCTATTCCTCTCCTACCTTATTTCCCAGTTTTTAACTAGACTAGCCAGCATGTCCAAGTTTTTCTTCTACCTCTACCTGCCCCCAGCACTGTGGCTTAAAGTGGAAGGTTCTCTTGTTTCCTTAAGACATGATTCCAACCCTGTGTTGGGAGCTCTAAACTTAGTAGTGAGGATGTGGATTGTGCCACATTTTACTCACTGTTCACACATTTTAATTAAGCCAGAACCATTTCTCCTTTATCCTCTCAACTAGCCTAAACCCCTGAGGCACTCACTTGAAAAGTCACCTTGGCCTGCAGATGGCTTGTGAATTCTCCTCTGTGTGTTCCACTCCCTGCCAGGCTGCCAAAGGGTCCCACAGGCTGCATCTTCTCTTGGTGGGTATCAACACACAGAGGGACATGGAGTCGGCCTCTCTGAGTTGAGTGACAGTGTTCTGAGCTTTTGCCGGTGTTTTTATATCCATTCTTTCTTCAGTCATCCTGGCTGCTAATTAGCCACCTTTGGGTAAGCTCATTTGCATATCAGTTCACAGCCTATCTCAGGCAGGTCTCTGGTCATGGCCCCTGGTTGTCATGGTAATTGCACTGCTGGGTGAGTGCCTCATTTTTTTTCACATTTCTTTTTTATTCTTTATTAGTTTTGTATTCAGCAAATACAGTCAGTTTGGTACCATTATTAGGCTCATCCGTGACCTTCCCCTCCCCTTGGCCCCTTCTTGTTGAGGTATACGGGTTCTGCATTGTGGAGTTAGCCCACAGTTATGGGTAAGTTAAATGTCTCTGCATATCATGACCCAACATGTGGCTCTGACATTCTTTCTGCCCCCTCTTCTGCAAAATTTCTCTGAGCCATGTTGGCTTCATTTTTGGTCTGCTTCAGTGATGACGTGTTGGGGGCCTCTGAGGCTCAGGGTCTCTGATTTGGTAGGAGTTGATTTTTCTCTGTGCTGATCTCCTTCCCCCTTGTGCTGGTATCCGGTTGATCAGGAAAACAGCCCCCTTGCTTGATTCTCCAATTTTTCTTAGTTTCAGCTGGGGCCCTTTTGAGGTATGATGGGGTGGCTCTCTCCTTAGGATCTACATCTATCTGAAAAAGAGAAGGAGATTCTCCAATGGAGAGTAAGTTAGCATCAGGACAAATGAGATAACCCCCTTTTTTTTTTATAGAGAATTTAATAGGTGTAGGCCCTCTTGTAGCCCACAATTGATGGTAGCTTGCTATTGGAGAGTGGGATTATGTTTGGATATGGTTCTGACTTGTTTGTCAGCTCCAGCTATGGGTCCCATACCAGTGAGGGGATCAGTTAGCCGAATTGAGAGCAGTTGGTTCCCCACCATGGCTTTGTGCCACCACTGCACTTGTGTGGGCATCACAACAAGTTATTTGCTGCTGAGTAGGTTAGACCATGCGTTGCTTCGACAGACATTGGTCATTTTCCCTCAGTCGCCCATGTAGCACCTTCTGGCACTAGACGCGCTGACTGTCTGGGGCCTGCCTCTCTTCCACCTTCCAGCCATGCCATTCTAATTTGCATGTCAATCACAGAAGGTGTCTTCAGCAGTGGGGTCTTACCACTAGCCTTTGGTGGGTCATCAAGTACTCTGACAGAAATCTGTCTGTCTTTTAGGAAATCCTGTAGGTCTCTCTGATCAAAAGTTCATTGTGGATGATAGCCCCATGTTGGTTCTGGGAGTTACAGGTCAGTGCCCACTAAGAAAATGATGAAAAAGATAGCTAATATACAAGAGTTAGAGATAAGAGGGAGAGAGAGAGAGAGAAGGAGAGGAGAAGTGAGGGAGGGAAGATGTAGAAGGTTAAGGTTAGTCTTGATCTTACCCTGTCCAGTGTCTTGTGGTTCAGGTGTTCCCTGTAAGGGCCTGGTGAAGGATCAGCCATTTGGTCTGTCTTTTAGTAAGTAGAAAATTATGGTAACATTGTCGTTTGGGTCTAGATTTGTGTTTCCCACCACTTTGATGCCCTCCCGTCCCCCCCCCCTTCCATCCTAGTGTCTAGTCTAGGAGATGATTGCTGGGTATATAAGGTATATTGGGTAGATTCAGGTTAGGTGCTGTAGATGAGTGAGACTATGTGGCGATTCTTTTTCTGTGATTGGGTAAGTTCACTGAGAATGATCTGTTCCAGGTTCAACCATTTTTCCTCAAATTTCATTGTGCCATTTTCTCTTACTCCTGTATAGAATTCCACTGTGTAGATATGCCACATCTTAGTTATCCATTCTTCCAGTGATGGACATCTGGGTTGATTCCAGCACTTATCTATTACAAATTGAGCCTCTATAAACATGGTTGAGCAAATCTCTCTAGCCTGTGGTTTGAAGGTTTTAGGGTAGATGCCCAGTAAGGGAATAATTGGGTCTGTTGGTATGTCTATACTCAGGTTTTTCACAGGTCTCCATATTGCTTTCCAAAGTGGTTGTACCATCCTACATTCCCACCAACAGTGGATGAGTGTTCCTACTTCTCCACATCCTCATCAGCATTTATTTTTATTTGATTTTTTGATGTTTGCTATCCTTATTGGGGTAAGGTGGAATCTCATAGGTGTTTTAATTTGCATTTCTCTGATGATTATGGATGATGAACATTTTCTTAAGTGTATGTTTGCTATTTCTATTTCTTCCTCTGTGAACTGACTGTTCAGCTCTTTGCCCCATTTTGTGAGTGGGGTGTTTGACTACTTGCTGTTTAGGTTTTTGAGTTCTTTGTAGATTCTAGAGATTATGCCTCTATCAGTTGGATAACCCGCAAATATTTTCTCCCATTCTGTGGGTGATCTATTGGCTTTGCTTATTGTATGCTTGTCTGTAAAGAAACTCTTCTGCTTCATGTGATCCCATTGGTTGAGTGACGATTTAAGTTCATGAGCTACTGGGGTTTTGTTCAGGAAGTCTTTTTCCATTCCTATATCATGGAAAGTACTTCCTAAATTTTCTTCCAGTAGTATACAAGTTTCTTGTCTTATATTGAGATCTTTGATCCATTTGGACTTGAGTGTAGTGCAACGTGAAATGTGTGGATAAAGTTTCAGTTTCCTGCAAATGATTATCCAGTTTGTCCAGCACCATTTGTTGAAGATGCTGTCTTTTTCCAGCCTATATTATTTGGGCCTTTATCGAATATCAAGTAGCTATAGTTGCTTGACCCAAAGTCTGGGTCCTCAAGTCTATTCCATTGATCTATACTCCTGTTTTTATGCCAGTACCATGCTGTTTTTATTACTATGGCTTTGTAATATAGCTTTAGATCAGGCATGGTGCTGCTTCCAGAGGTATTTCTTTTGCTGAGGATATGTTTGGAAATGCGACACCTTCTGCCTTTCCATATGAAATTTGAGGTCATTTTTTCTACCTCTGTGAAGAACACTGTAGGGATTTTAATTGGAATTACATTAAATCTGTATATTGCCTTTGGTAGGATTGTCATCTTCACAATGTTAATTCTGCGTATCCAGGAACATGGGAGGTCTTTCCATTTTCTCAAGTCCGCCTCAATTTCTTTTTTGAGTTTTTTTATGTTTTCGTTATATAGATCTTTCACTTCCTTGGTTAAAGTTACTCCAAGGTATTTGTTGTTGTTGTTGTTGCAATTGTAAATGGGACTATGTCCCTTATTTCTTTCTCTGTATCTTTGTCATTTGCATAAAGGAAGGCTACTGAATTTTGTGCATTGATTTTGTATCCTGCTACTTTGCTACAGGAGTTAATCACCTTCAGGAGTTTTAGGATGGAGTCTCTCGGGTCTCTTACTTATATAATCATGTCATCAGTGAATAAAGCTAACTTAACTTCTTCCTTTCCAAATTGTATCCCTTTTATTTCCTTCTCCTGTCTTATTGCTTGAGCTAGGACTTCCAGTAGTATATTGAAAAGCAGAGGTGAGAGTGGACAACCCTGTCTTGTTCCTGATCTTAATGGGAATTCCTCCAGCCTCTCTCCATTAAGTATTATTTGGGCCTTAGGAGCTTCGTATATTGCCTTTATTAGGTTGAGATATGAACCAACCATGCCGATTCTCTCCAAAGTTTTGAACATGAAGTGATGTTGAATCTTGTCAAAGGCCTTTTCTGCATCTATCGAAATGATCATGTGGTTTTTATGTTTAACCTTGTTTATGTGGTGTATTACATTGACAGATTTCCGCATGTTAAACCACCCCTGTGTTCCTGGAATGAATCCCACTTAGTCAAGGTGATTAATGCTTTTGATGTGTTGTTGGATTCAGTTTGCAAGGATTTTGTTTAGGATCCTTGCATAAATATTCATCAGGGAAATAGGCCGGTACTTTTCTTTTCTTGTGGCATCTCTGCCTGGTTTTGGGATTAGGGTGATGCTAGCTTCATAAAAGGAGTTGGGTAGCTTTCCCTGTTCACCAATTGTGTGGCACAGTTTGAGGAATTTTGGTTTGAGTTCTATGAAGGTGTGATAGAATTCAGCTGAGAAGCCATCTGGTCCTGCACTCTTCTTTTTTGGTAGGTTTTTTATTACTTTTTCAATCTCTATGAATGTGATGGTTTGATTGAGGTAATTAATCTGCTCTGTGTTTAGCTTTGGTAGATGGTATGCATCCAGAAATTTATCCATCTCCTCCATATTATCCAGTTTTGTGGAGTAGAGGTTTTTGAATAAGTCCTGATGATTCTTCCAATTTCACTTATGTCTGTTGTGATCTCTCCTTTTTCATTTTGAATTTTGTTAATTTGAAGCTTCTTTGTTTTTCTTGATCTGATTGTCCAGGGGTTTGTCAATCTTGTTTATTTTTTCAAAGAACAAGCTCTTTGGTTTGTCAATTGTCTTAATTACTTCTTTATTTCCAATTCATTGATTTCTACTCTGATTTTAATTATTTCTTTCCTTCTGGAGCTCTTTGGGTTGGATTTTTCTTGTTTTTTCCAGTGCCTTTAGGTGGATGGTTAGGTCATTGATTTGGGACCTTTCTGTCTTTTTTACAAAGGCATTGAGTGCTATGAATTTTCCCCTGAGGACCGCCTTCATTGTGTCCCATAGGTTTTGTTTGGTACGGTGTGTTCTCATTGTCGTTCAATTCCAGAAATTTTGCAATTTCATTCTTTGTTTCATCCACTATCCATTTATTGTTTAAAAGTGTGCTGTTCAGTTTCCAGGTGCCACTGGGATTCTTGATGGGTCCTTTGTTGTTGATTTCTAGCAATATAGCATTGTGATCAGATATCATGCAGGGAATTATGTCAATCTTCCTAAATATGTGGAGGCAGTCTTTGTGACCCAGCATATGGTCTATTTTAGAGAATGTTCCATGGGCTGCTGAGGAGAATGTGTAATCTGTGGATTTGGGATGGAAGGTTCTGTAGATGTCTGTTTAGGTCTAAGTGATCTATGGTTTTGTTGAGCTCTCTTATTTCCCTGTTGCGTTTCTATTCGGAAGATCTGTCTATTACTGATAATGGTGTATTGAATTCCCAGCTATGATGGTGTTTGTGGTTATGTCTGTTTTATTGTGAAGTAGGTTTTGCTTTATGAACTGCGGTGCCCCTATGTTTGGTGCACACAGATTTATGATTGTAATATCCTCTTGATGGATCATCCCCTTGATAAGTAGGAAGTGGCCTTCTTTGTCTTTTTTGATTATTTTTGGTTTGAAGTCTATTTTATCCGATACTAATGTAGCTACACCTGCTTGTTTCTTATTCCCATTTGCTTGGAATACTGTTTTCCACCCTTTCACCGTGAGGAGATGTCTGTCTTTAATGGTGAGGTGGGTTTCTTGAAGGCAACAGATTGAGGGGTCTAATTTTTTGATCCATCCTGTTAGCTTGTGTCTCTTGATGGGAGAATTAAGGCCATTAATATTTATGGTAATGACTGAGATTTGATTTGATCCCTGCCATATTGTGATGGTAAATGTGGGTTGGTGTTTTCATGGATGGTGAAATTTTTTGTGCCTACTCTGAGTTTCGTTGTTGTGATCTGCTTCTTGTAGGCAATTGTGTTTGATTATTTGTTTCTTCTCTGTGGAGAATTTCCTGAAATACTCTCTGTCGGTTAGGTTTTGTGTTCATATAATTGTAAAGCCGAGTTTTGTCGTGGAATGTTTTTCTTTCACCATCTATTACGAGGGATACTTTTGCTGGGTAGAGTAGTTTGGGTTGGAATCCATAGGTTTTTAGACTTTGCAGTGTTTCATTCCAGGCCCTTCTAGCTTTCAGGGTTTCCATTGAGAAGTCTGAAGTAATTCTGATGGGGATACCTTTGAAGGTGGTGTGCTGTGTTTCCCTAGCTGCTTTTAGGATTTCCTGTTTGGTATCAATGTTTAGAGTCTTAATGATAATATGTCTTGGGGAGTTTCTCCTTTGGTCCAGTCTGTTTGGAGTTCTGTTGGCTTCTTGTATCTTGATGGGCCTTTCTTTTAAGAGACTGGGGAAGTGTTCTTCAATTATTATGTTAAATAAGTTCTCCATGCCTTTGGTCTGAATTTCTTCTCCTTCTGGTATTCCAATGATCCTGTTATTGGGACGTTTAAGTGTATCCCACAATTCCCTCATGTTCTGTTCACAGGAGCTTTTGAACTTACTGAAATTTTTGAACTCTCTTACTGTTTCTTCCATCTTGTCTTACTGATCAGAGTTTCTATCCTCCACTTGGCTGACTCTATTCATGAGAGCTTCTAGTGAGTTTTGGACTTGTTCAATTAAGTTTACATTTTCTATTATTTTTCTATGTATAATTTCCATCCCTATGTCAAGCTCCCTTTTCACTTCATTTTCTGATTTTCTTTATGAGTCTTGGAGTTCATCCTTGCATTTCTTTATGTCTTCATTTAGCATGGCCAGCTGATTTTTAAGGTCTTCTTTTTTTTTCACTCTCACTCAAATCTCTTAAGTGTCTTTGAAATCCTTCCAATTTCTTATCTACTCCTTCCAATTTCTTATCTATTAGTTCTAGTTTAGTGATTGCAGCATCCACACGATTGTCAGCCCTTTGTTGCTTTCCTGCAAGTTCTACCAGGAAGTTGGTCAGGGTTTCATTGCTCATAGCTTCAATTTGGTGTTCTGGTCCTATTGGTTCTCCTATGTTTTGGTTAGATGTATTCATTGTGGGACTGGGTGATCTAACTGCATTTGATTTTTCATGTTATTTCTTTTGTGCTGTGTTCTGCCCATGACAGGGTATGGGCAGGTGGGTGGGCGTATCACCCTGCGCTCAAGAACAATGGGAATCTTATGCAGCCTGGGGCAGTTGCCAAGCAGCCTGGGCTTTGGCTGTCACTTGCCTACCTACTGCCTGGCAGGTGCGCCAAAGTTGCCTGAGTTCTCAAGCGGTAATGTGCCATAGGTGCCTGCGTTCGAGCTAGGAGTGGCACTGAGGCACCAAGCACTGAAGCAGCCCGAGCTCTGGCTGGGAACCCTGGGAACCAGAAGCAGTCTGCGCTTCCCCGCCACAAGACAATGGCAGACAGCCGGCACTGCAGGGAGGTAGGGGATGTTACCTGTGCTGGCACAAGCGAGATACACAGTCTGAGCTTGTGTGGCACCTGCTCTGGGACTGGGGTCGCTCAGTAAGTGGGCGAGTGGATGAGAGTGCGGAGCAGTCTAAGCTTCCGCATGCAGGGAACAATTGGCGGGCGGTGGCAGCAGTGGCAGCCGGCGCAGCAGCGGCGGCAGCGGCGGTGCTGTGTACGCAGTGGTTATTTGGGGTGAGGGGTGGCTACCCGCCCGCGAGGGGGTTGGCAATTCCCTGTTCCCCTGCCTCTGTGCCCTCCCAGATTTCTCTCCCCTAAAAGCCACTATGTACCCTTAATACCTTGCCTTTCTTTCCCTGGGATTTGCAGCGCAGCTAGGCGGTCGCCATTTTGGCCAGAAGTCCCGAGTGCCTCATTTTATTAAAGCTATTACTGTGCTCCTAACTATTGCTATGAACACCCTGTCCAGTTGGACTCCTTCTCACAGTGAGGAACCCACTCCCTAATTTGGATCAATCCCTCCTGAACAGATTCAGAAAGATCATTCTTGCTCTTTAATTTTTTCTGTCTCACTTAGCTCCTAGAGCTGGTATTTGTCTACTAAAAGCAACCTTTTAGTATTCATGAACTCTAACTATCCTTGATACATTCCCTGAAGATCCCAGCAATCCAAGTAAGGGTATCTGTTGTGGTGTCAATATAGGGTTCCCTCAGTAGCCTCATGTGTTTGTGACATGGCTTCATACCTAATTCCCAACTGGAGGGGCCTTTGGAATATTGAGCCTTGCTAGAGGGGGAGTGTCATAGGGTGCCGATCTTGAAGTTTATTAGTCCAGACCTACTGGGTGATCACTAACTTGCTAGCTCACTCTCACTGCTCCCACTTGCTGCTGATGAATGAAGATGTGAGCTGATTGCCGGCTGTGCCATGCTTTTTCCACTATGGCGAAACTTCCTCTTGACACTGTAGGCCAAAGTAAGGCCTGTTCTCCCATAAGCTGTTTGTAGTCAGGCATTTTGTCTTAGCAATGAGAAGGTGACTACAACAGTATCATCTTCTGGAATGTAATTGCCCTCTCATATCTTATGTGGTTTGGGGATCTGGGGTAAACTAAACTTCCCAAGGATATTTCAAACTTATGCTCTTTTTATGCTTTCTATTATACTTAAAGGAGCAATGATGTCAATCCTTCCTAAAAATTTGGGGGAAGTCAGCAGTTAGTGCATCCAGCCCTGGGATTTTTTGTTATTCTTTTGCTAGGATATTTCTTTCAATTTCTTTTTCTTTCTGATTTTCTTTTTCTTTTTCACTCAATCTGGACCCAGCTGATCTGGAATTCACTATGTAGTCTCAGGGTGGCCTCGAACTCACAGTGATCCTACTACCTCTGCCTCCTGAGTCCTGGGATTGAAGCTGTGTGCCACCATGTCTGGCTCTCCTAGAACATTGCTTACTGCTGTTTGAATCACATTTCATGGGTTGGAGAGCTGGCTCAGAGTTTAAGGCACTTGTCTGTAAAGCACAATGACCAGGATTCCATTCTTCAGAACCCTTTTAGAGGCAGATGCACAAAATGGTGGACATAAGCACCTAGAGTTATTTTGCATACCTGGAGGTCCTGGCATGACCATTCTGTCTCTCTCTCTCTGCCATTCTCTCTCTCTCTCTCTCTCTCTCTCTCTCTCTCTATATATATATATATATATATATATATATATATATATATATATATATGTTTCTCCTTACAGATAAATAAATAAATAGTTTATTTTTCTAAATTACATTCATTTAGATTTTTAAATATCCTCTTGCTCTAGTTTTAGTGGGTCATACCTGTGTGGAAATTTGCCCATTTCGTCCTGTTCCAGATTTATAGAGGCCCAATTTTCAAAAATATTTCCCAATATTCAGTGGATTTCAGTCGTTATCTGCTGTAATATCCCCCCCTTTACATCTCTAAATGTCCTTTGCATGTCAGTGCTTATCTGCTCTAGTAACTGGCCTTCACATTGGATTCATGTTCATGTTTCATTCTGCTAAAGAATTGTTTCCATTGCAACTGTCTACAACCTCTGTAGATGCCTTAGTTTACATGTTACAGATAAACTAATTTGGCAGAGGAAATGTCTAAGCAGTATAGTACCCAGGCTGTGGTATGCTTACTGCTGGCTTTGTTTATCCATGTTTAGGCTGAGAATTGGGAGTAAAATGCAAAACAGAAATAACTAGATCTATGTGAAGTCTGGCAGGAAACAAGCAACCTGAAGTTGTGGACAAGGAGAGTGTCTTGTTAAAATGTTAGAACAATAACAAAGAAGCTAAGTATTTCCCACTATCAAAGCAGGAATGATGACCTGAAGCCCTTTTAGGTAGTGGCTAGA